>VWZX01001062.1:0-412583 GCA_013399015.1 Galbula dea | reverse complement strand
CGGCCCCCTCCCCTCCGGCGGGGGCGGGGTTCCCGCTGCCTTCCCGGCGGGCACCTCGCGGCCGCGGCGGCGGAAGTGTTGCTGGGCTTGGCTGCGCTGCGCTGTGCTCCGGTCCCGTCCGGGTTCGGGTTCGGGTCTGGGTCTGGGTCCGGTCCCGACGCCGCGGCTGCGGTGGCCCCGGGAGTTGGCTCCTGCTCGAGGCCCTTGTTGAACTCCCTCCGGTGCCCTCCTGAAGGCGGAAAGGCGACCGGCGATTGCGGTTCGGTCGCAATACGGAACTGACAGAGTGGTTTGGGGCTGGAAGGGAAATTTCAAGGTCGTCTAGTCCGACTCCCCTCCTGCGAGCAGAGACACCTAGAACTAAATCAGGTTGCTCAGAGCCCCAGACGACCTGACCTGGGATGGTTCCAGGGATGGGACATCTCCCACCTCTCTGGGCACCCTGGGACAGGCTCTCACCACCCTCATTACAAAAAAATCTCCTTCTATCCAGTCTAAATCCTCTTCTCTTAGTTTAAAACCATCACTCCTTATCCCATCACAACAGGCCCCGATAAAAATCTATCCCCATCTTTCTTATAGGTCCTTTTAAGTACTGAAAAGCCACAAGAAGGTTTCCCTGGAGCCTTCTCTTCTCCAGGCTGAACAACCGCAACTCTCCCTGCCTGTCCTCACAGCAAAGATGTTCTAACCCTCGGATCCTTTTTGCCACCCTCTTCTGGACCCACTCCTACAGGTCCACATTCTTTTTGTGCTGAGGGCTCCGGAGCTGGACCCAGCACTGCAGGTGAGGTCTCACCACAGTGAGAGCAAGTATCTGCAGTAAGAGTTTCTGCAATTTAGGATTAAATCCCATGACCTGGCCTGAGGATCCAGCCCTGCTCTGTGTCCTGCTGTGTTTCCCACCAGCTCTGTATGGGCTTGTATATAAAAACACATGGAACACATGATTGAATCATTCAGTGCAGCCTTTGATGTCAGTAATAAGGAGACCAACACATGCTTGGGCCAACCTCTGCCCTTATATCCATACCACGCCGAACAGCAAACAAGACCAATGGCAAGAGGAGAGGGGTATGGGAACAGGTGGGGTATTGCTGAAGCCCAGTTTCAACAGGTGGATGGGTGGGAACCACAAGTAGCTTTGTCTGAGACAGGCAGGGTGGACCTCATCCCTCCTGGCTCAAGCAGGTGCTTGAGGCTTCCCACAAAGTCTGGGGAAAACCAGGCAACCACCAGGATGAGCCAGTGAGTTCATTTAGGGATCCCACCTGGATCTGCCCATTCATGGCTTCAAAGAGAACCAAAACTGCAAAGACCTAAAGTGCTCCATGAGTCTTCTAACCCTAGCTGAAGAAGCTGGGAGCATCCCTTTGCACTTTGTACCACTGGGCAGGTGCACCAGCACGCTGCATGCTGCCTTCTCTGCACTTGGGAAGATGCTCCTCCTCTGCCTCAGATCCACCAGATCCTGATCCTTCTCTCTAGGTGGTGATGGAAGCTTACTCTTACCTTGACTGGAAGAACAGCCTCACTCCTGTACTTGTGTTCCTGATTAAAATGCTTTGGTTTAACCACAGTGCTCTGTTCCTCCAGCTCAGCTCTGCCACGATCCTGCATCCAACACCTGCAAGCCAACAACGGAGGGGGAGTGATCTTCAGACGGTACTGAAACAACCTGCCACAGCCATCCTTCTACAGGAACATTACAGGCATAACTCACAGGATAATAAATGGGGATCAGCTTTTGACCTGCCTGCAGTAAAACACCCCAGTGCCCTGCCTCACTGTGATGGAAGCAGGAGGAACCTCTCCTTCCTTCACTGGGCTTTATGGAAGCAAGGGAAAAATCAAGACCCAGCACTGATAGTGTCCAGTCAGGTCATCACAATGGATAGGAGGGAGGTAACCACAAGCAACCCATCCACCATCAGCAACTTTTGGCACAACTCTGAGCACCCAGAGCTCTGGCAGAGGCTGTGCCAACGATTTGGGTTAAGTAGCCATAGAAACCCCAACAGCAGGAGGTCGAAATGGCCCAAAGAAACAATAAGCTTTTGGTCCTGCTGTGCCTGATGTCATTGTCTCTCCCAGAAGGGGCAGCATCTTCCAAGGACATCAGGCTGGACTGAGCTGTGGGAAAAAGGGGGGAAAGGCACCAAACCCAAAGCACCACTAGGTTTTTATGCCTCTTAAATAAAAAGCCTTGTAAGTATGCCTCATAAATAAAATAAATCAATCCCAAACTGATTCCCTTTGGTTTCATCACTCAAGAAGCTGATGCCAATGCAAGATGCTGCTGAAAGAACTGGTTCCATCCTTCCCCATTACTCCAGCCCCTTAAAGCCAAAGCCCTTTAAAGCTAAGCTCTTAGCTTAGCACCAGTAGTTTTGGCTGGGACAGTCACCTTTGGGATGGGCTTGTTTCTGGCAAGGTAGTGGAGGTGAAGAGACCCTTCTGGATACCCAAGCACCATCCCTTCACATTCCTCTCATTTATTTCTTCCTTAGCTTCCCCTATTAAGTTTCCCACTGAGGATATTTATTTTCCCTTTATCCTCTGTCTGTTTTTTCAGCCACTTCATTTATTGCCAATGACCTGACTCACCTGAGCTGAGCAGGATCAGCAGAGAATGGAAATCTGGGTGTGTAGGGGGGAAAAGACACGGCACAAATGCCAGGACAATATGTCCAGGAAGTGCTTGGAAAGCCAAGGTGTGAACAATTTAATCACTGACTAGGGAATAATAGACAAAACAGAAAAAATAGGAAAATGGCTTTATGGCCATTTTTCTGTTAAACCTAAAGGTCTAACAGGGTGCCAGCCAAGTTTCTCTTTTTGTCCATGCAAGATGAAGCAGCAGCCCCAGCCCCATCAGGCAGGGCAGGAGGTGACCCATTCCCCATCACACACAAACCTTTCTCTCCCCAGGAACCCTCCTCAAGGCCATTTCAGAGCAGGGGCTTGAGCCTAATTTCTGGCATAATGGCAAAAAGGAAGATCCTGAAGGCTTGGCTCTGCAAAGAGTGAGTCCTAGTCACCCTGGCAGGGACTGATGTGCACCCAAGACTGAGAATATAAAGGTGAAGGGTACAGCATTTAATACTTTTCTAATTTTATACATCTGTCCTACCTCTGAAATGGGCTACTCCCAGGTCTGTTGCCCCTGGATCTTGCATTTAGCAAAGCAGAGAAGAGAAGGAAGAAAGGAGGAAAGGAGAAAAGAAGAGAAGGAAGGAGGAGAGGAGAAGAGAAGGAAGGAAGGAATTTTGTAGTTCTATGGCTTTCTCTTTCTTCTCCATGTCTACAGCAAGGACACAGAGCACACCTTTGGGGTAACAGCTGAAAGTCACTGGCTCAGAACAAAGCCAAATCACACCTCCAGGTCCCCTGTTACCAACCTCAGCAGGGACCATCTGGAGGTTTCAGGTTCTCCCAGTGATAGCTGCAGCACTCTCAGCGTTTGTGTAAGGTGGCCAACGGGGAGCTCCAGAGGAGCAGCAAGCACAGGGCCTCCTGCTTTGGGGCAGGTTGGTTGGGTGGTGGTGGGAATGGCTGGAGCCCCTCAGGATCCATGAAGTAATGGTGGTTATTTTGCCCACAAACAGGCTGGACAAAAGCTCTGGAACAATTCAGTGTCTATTTTTAGCTCCTTCCTGCAGCCATTCGGCATCGCCTGGTGCCTCGTGGCACGCTGTGTCCCGAGGAGAGGCTGCCAGGAGACTTGCTTGGGAACAACAAAGCCTCTTCTGGTCTGGAGACATTGGCATGGCAGAGGAGAAGGTAGGGTTCCTAGACCTCCTGTCCCCTGAGCTGCTTTCTCCACGGGCTGGAAGCCTTTCTGCTGATTTTGCATCAGAAAGAGAGGCCTGGGGACAAGCCCTGTGGCAAACAAGAGATGAGCCTTGTCCTTCTCACCACCAGGTCACTGTCCTTTCACATCTGCCCCGTGGCCTGTTCCCACCACTGTAATTAAGGGCAAATCAGGTGTCAGCTCACTCCCTTGGACACAGCCATGGAAATTCTTGGCACAGTTCTCTTCCTTTCAGGGCTGGAAGCCAAGTGCAGGAGAGATGGGAGGAAAACAGTTCCTCACAGCCGTGGTGGGGGGAGAGCCCTCTCTGCTTTCCTCTCTGCACTCCAGGCTGGGCCCAGGACCTAGCACAGACAAGGTGGATGTGGTTAGACATCTGTGTGCCCACCCAGAGATGCTAGGTGAGGAGAGCTTCACAGAATTAACCCCATTTTATCACACTTAGAACATAAAATATCTTAGTTTCTAGCTGCTACTGAGTTTCCTAACACCCACACAACAAACCTCAAGTTAAATAAGGAAAGACCTACCTGTGTTTGCCCAGCAGCCCTGCCCTGGGCATCTGTGCCAGCCCTACCTCTGCCTTCCCACCAAATGTCCTGTCCAGAAAGCTAACCTTTTTTATCCACATCAGCACATTTTTCAATGATTATTATTATTATTGTTGCATGGTTACCCAAGCAGTTAGTGTCTGAGGGAGAATGAAGCCTCTGCTCTCAAGCCCACGTGTGGCAGCACAATGGAGTTTGTCCCAGGAGGGGGAACAGTGCTCTTCAGTCAACTCCTAGTCCTGCAACACCACAGCAACCACCAGAAGACCAACTTGAGCATGTCCAAGTGACTCTCTTTTTCCTATGAAATGGATAAAATAAATCCATCTGCATTTTATTTCTTCCTACACTTGTGCCAAGTCAGTACCTTGCTGACAGGTAACCAGCCTCCTCCTCTGGCACGTGGAGTATAGACACCACTCCTGGGGTGAGGAACCAAGTACCACCTCTTCTCAAACATCTAACACATTCTCCAGGCCACCTGATCTGTTCTGGGCCCCTGTGCTCCTATGACTGGAGGAAGCACACCCCATGATGCTGGTGCTGCCAAGGACCTGAGGGATGGAGCAGCCCAAAGGGCCAGTGGTGACCTCCAGCTTTTCAGCTGTGCCACATCCTCAAGGGCTGCTTTTGGAGGAGCAAACAGACAATCCCTGGCCTCACTAGGTTGTTACAGGTTGGGTTGGATAGGATCAGGAAGATCCAACAGAAAAACATGACCAAAGCTGCTGCATCCCAAAACTTCATGGGCAGGACGAGGCTTCCTGGCAGCCAGAGGCCTCTCCACAGCTGCTTCTCATAGACACAGCACATGGTGTAAATACCACCCTCATGAGGTCATGCTGCAGCCACTTCACAGAAGAATGAGCCATCCTCAGAGATTTGGCAGGCTCCTACTGGACCAAAGGTCAGGGCAGCCTCCAGCCTGGAGCTGGGAGAGATCTGCAAAGAACCTGTGGTCCCTTGAGACCCCCAACGTCCCTGCAGGGGCTGAGGGAGGAGCAAGGCAAGAAATGGCAGCTGCTGACCCATTGCAAGTAACAGGACTGTGATCACTGACTGAGTGCTTTTGGTTTTGTTTTCAGTTTAGATCTGCTCTTTTTGGGTGTGTTCTCTGAAAATGAAGCCTAGAGTAGAAAGGAGAAGATGACCTATTTCTTGCTACAAATGAGTACATTTAACATCTCTTCCATATCTTCCATTTGTAGCCAAGCCATCCACTGCCAGGCAAGCTCACTGGAGCCCCTGGGATATAGTGACAAGGATTTCTGTGCTAGGACAGTGACTCCCCACAAAGCCTGCCCTGCTCTTTTACCTCTTCTCTGATAGGAAGGAGTAGAATTCATCCTCTTAGTTCTTGCCTGCTCTGTCTCTGCTGGCAATCCTGTTTCACAGACTCTGCCTAGGAAGAGCCCTTAGTAAATCCTTTTAGTGAAGGCCACTGTTGGTTCCCTTCCTTAGTTACCAAGGGACAAAGGACTTTCAGCTGGAACTTCTGCTAAAATGTTTTCTCCACAGTGCTAAATAGTCTTGGAGAAGGCAAACCAAATGTCAGAAGACAACTGACTCCTGGCACCCACACCATCACATCTGGCCAACATCCTCTCATCTTGGTGGCAAAAGGGGAGTTGTAGATGTGTGTGGAGAACGTCCCACAGCTGCTCAGGCTTTGCTGGTGGCAGTACAAATCATCTTGAAGAACCATCAAACACCATCCTTTCCACCCAAGCTGAGGCTGGAGGGGTTGGAACTGGCCTGCAGTACTGTTCTTTAAGTGCTGGGTGAGAAATCTGTTGGATGATAAGTCTGTCTGTTGATTAGATGTCACTTTGACTGTGTTTTAGCCATTTCAAGTTGAAGCAATGTACAGCCCATGCATTTGGTGAGGTCCTGGAGTCTTCCTGGGGGCAACTGTGGTCCATGCTGGTGGGCCAGATGATGGGTGCAGGACATAGCACTGGTGGAGGAAAGGACTGCAAGAGAGGCCAGCAAGCAGCCTCACACCACAGAGGGAGTCTCTTCTCTGAGCCAAAGCCACACAGGAGGTCTCCAGCAAAAATGGGAGAGACAGAACCACAGCTGCACCTCAGAACATCTGGAGAAGACTCCCAGAGAAAAGACTTCCCATTTCTTGATCAGAAATAGCAACTCTAAGGCTTGGGAGCCCCTCCCACACTTTCCTGGGTCACCTGCATGCTGGGCAGGAAGGGAGAGGATGAGGCTGGCTCCCTGTGCCCTGGGAGGGCACTGGTGCTGCTGAAGGAGGCTCCCAGGGGAGTGGTGCAATGCTTTTCTCATTAATCATTCACCACACAGACATCTTTTCTTTGGCAGAAGGAGATGGTCCTGGTGCACATGTGCTTTGGTTTGCTACAGCACTCCCACGTGGTTTGGAGCCTAACAGAGCATGAGAGTCAGAGGCACCAAAACCCAGGCAGGCACTGCTTGGGTTTGTACCCCACTCTGCTTCTCCTTGGTGGGGGAAGCCTGTCTCAGGTAGATCTTCCTCATGGACCATAGACATGAAGAATCCTGGCTTCAGTTTTGGGCCTCTCACTACAAGAAGGACATTGAGATGCTGGAGTGTGCCCAGAGAAGAGCAATGAAGCTGCTGAAGGGTCTAGGGCCTGAGTCTTGCGAGAAGCAGCTGAGGGAACTGGAGTTGTTCAGTCTGGAGAAGAGAAGGCTCAAGGGAGACCTTCTCACTCTCTACAACTCCCTGAAAAGAGGTTGGAGTGAGGTGGGGCTTGGTCTTCTCTCCCAGGTGAGTAGGATGAGAGGAAATGGCCTCAAGTTGTGCCAGGAGAGGTTCAGGTTGGATATTAGGAACAATTTATTCCCTGCAAGAGTGGTTAGGCATTGGCAGAGGCTGCCCAGGGTGGTGGTGGAGTCACCATGCCTGGAGGAGTTGAAAAAACCCATGTAGACATGAGCTCACATGCCACCAAGATCTGTCTGAGGAGAGACTCCAATAGGTCTGCCACAGGGGAGCAAGAAGCAGGCAGGAACCAGAGCCTCACAGAATACAAATTGCATAGAAGGAGCCAAATCCTTGCAGCTTTCAGTAAAAGAAGAAAGAAAAAAAAAAAAAGCTTGGAAAGGAATTTGTTAGGGAGGACAAACCTTGGGGATTGTGGGGCTGCCAGCTGGAAACCTCAACTACAGCAAGCACCAAGTTGATTTAGTGCAATGGTGAATGTGCTGGGCCACATCCTGGGGTTAGCTGTGAGGGAACAGCACTGTTGTCTTCATCAGCCACACAGATGTGAGCTGGTGCTGGGCCAGGCAGCAGCTGAAGGCACTTTCTATAGGCTAGATACAGAGTATGGCCAAGGTAGCCTCACCTTTGGCATCTCTTGTCCATGCATCTCCACACTGGGCTGTAAGGTGAAGTTTTCCATTCTGCCTCTCTGGGAAGTTTGGGGCTGGAAAAAAGAAAGGTAAAATTAAAATGGCTTTTTTTGTATTTAGAGGTAAATAGGCTGAAAAAAAAATGAAGAGCAGAAAGCCATGTGGCCACACAAGAGGTTAAACTGGCAGGTGCTGTCTCTCCAGGGGACATGCCAGTTTTGCTGAGGGTGCAGAGTCACTTTTGCCTGTTTTAGAGGCCCAGAAGATTGGAAGCTCCCATAAACTTTAATGAGATGCTTCTGCAAAACCATTAGCAGAAGCTGCTGAAAAGCAAATTACAGCCATGGATGGGGACTCAAGAAACTCCAGCAGCTATTCACTCAACAAGAGCTCTCAGAGCAGCCCTCCCTTCAAACATCAAAGCCTCCTTCCTCAAGAACTGCCTCCTTTCTCTTACCAGAATTTAACTAGATATACCCAGGGTGGACATGATTTCCTTCCCAAGCCATCTCTCCATGGACCAGCCTGGAGCTGGATTCAGCCAGGCAAGGACTGGGAACTAGGCACTGTGGTTCCCCAAGGAAAACCATGATCCTCAGCCAACCAAGGTCTCCCCTGCTGTGTCCCACAGGGTGATGACAACAGGTGGCCTCCAGAAAGCCTGACTGCTCAAAAACTGGATCTTTTCAAAGCTGATTCAGAGAGACTTCTGATCTGGCCAGAAGAGAGGTGGCTATGGCTTTTGAACACAGCAAATAGCTTTTTAATGCTGTTGATGAGACCTGGGGAGAGGGCAACTTTCTTAGCTCTCCTAGAGGGAAAAGGTACAACACATCTCAGCCTTTCCCAGAGAAGAGAGCAGCTCCTGTGTGTCACCCTTCACCCTCCAGCTCTGTCCACAGGGCTGAGTCATTCCTGCAGCTAATTAGAGACTTCAAGCTGATTATGAGGATTGCAATAAGTGGAGTTATAAAAATCTCTGGGCCTGATACTCCTTAATACAAAAGCCACTTTACACTGACCTGGCCTTAAAATACCACAGGGTGATGCAAAAGTGCTCTTAGAGCAAAGAGGATGAGTCCATCTGCATCTGGAGGAGTCAGCATGCATTACAGACCACCAGCATCTGAGGCTGATGGGGCTCCCCAAGTCCCCATCTGCCCCCAGGCAAGGTGAAAGCATCTTTCTGCTCAGGTCTTTCACAACAAATAATAATAAGAGAGTCTATTCAGGCAATTACCTGAAGAGCTGACTGATATTGATCCAATAAAAGCAGAACAAAGCCATGCCAAGCCCATTTGCAGGTGCCTCTGGGGGGTATCTTAAGACCTTAACAAGACAGCAAACCTCCCCTCTGGGTCGATTCTGCCAGCACTTCCATGGCTGGGCACTCCCTAAACTTTAGGCTTATTTTAAACTTGATACAAGCCTGAAAATAAAATAAAAAGCTCATTTTTTTTCCATCCTAGTGCTACAGAGAAAGGAGAAGAGCTTCCTGTGGTGTTTGAAAAGAACTCCAAGTGACAGCTGCCAGCCCACTGCCCACAGAACATCTTTTGAACCAAAAGTGCCAGGGATGCACAATGGTCTCATGGCCTGGAGGTGACCATCTGGGGACAAGGCACCAGTGCTTGCCCCAGACAGGGAAGAACCACCCTCCCCCAAACAGAGAGGACCCTCCCAGTCCCAGCATCCCCACCCACAGGGCCCTCCCAGAAGCTGATGTGGATGCATCCCCAGGGCAGAAGACCACAGGCACACACAGAGAGCCAATAATCTTGGCAGAGAAAGGAAGTTGCAGAGGGAAACTTTATCTCTGGACTAAGCAGGGCTCCAAAAATATGACAATAGTCATGAGACCTGTGACCTTGGTCACCTGGTGCAGATTTACTGCCATGGTGACATTTGGGTTACAGATATCATGGCTTTGAGTCAGCAAATCTAACACTTGGACTGGGTGATCCTAAAGGTCTTGTCCAACCTAAACAATCCTGTGACTCTAAAGAAGTGCAGCCAAATGTTGAGGTTTCCCTGCAAGAAAATAATACAGAAGCAGCTCTTCTCTGGTGAGCATGCTCCATCCAAGCCCAGCAGCTCCCCAAGCCTGTGGGGCAGGGAGGGAAGGAGGTAGCTCATGAGTTTGAACTCGTGGAAGCAACACCTCTGTTCACCTCAGGCACTGCAAGGTGCTGGGTACCAGCATCAGGATGCTGACAGGAGTTGATGCAGAGAAGGCCAAATAATAGAGGTTCCCTCCCCCTCACTTCCCAGGGCAGATCAGCCCTCTCCTGTGCAGAGGCAGTCCTGCTGCTGGAAGGGAACCTGGGACACCTCTAAGAACAGGAAAATCCAGCCAAACCAGTATGCCCAGCTGCAGTATCGGGGAGAACAGCTTGACCCTGGCTGGTGGAAACTGGGACTCCATCTCCTTCAGCCCAGGTGGCCTGCCCTCCCCCACAGCACCAGTGCTATGGGCAAGGGGGAGTACAGAAAGGCTTTGGTCACCTCTCCTGCAGTGGGAGGTTTTGCTGGGGAACAGGTAGGAGCTGTGGGATAAGACAGTGGCAGCCTCACAGCTAGTGGGTTAGTGGAGGGGATGGGATCAGCCTAGGTCCCTTTGTCAGTGAAACTAGAGCTTGGGTTGCTGCCATGGCCCCTTAGGAGACATGATGGGTTAAGTAGGGTGAAGAACTGAGAAGCAACCTGTTGCTGCATGGGAAGGAGATGCTTGTGTAGAAGTAAGCATTTGTACACAAGCATTTTCTGATTTAAAGAAAAATGCATGTTTACACAGCTTTGGGATCTCAAACTAACAAACGCAAAGATGTCAAGATTCCTTTATGTCCTGAGACCTTCCTCCTGCCCTCTCCTCTGTAAATGGCTGATCAAGGAGAGATGCTACACAGGTTACAGAGAGGCAGAGCAGGGCAAAGGATGGGCACAGCTGGAGCTCGGAACACTTCTGGATCACATCCTGATTGCAGGCAATATAAAAACGCCCACACAGACAGACTTTCCTGCAGTCATGCCAGTGGCATGCCATTTCCTGCTGTCACTCTTCCCTCACCTCTCCTTCCAGGACTTCTGTCTGCAGACATTTCCCACTCCTCACCTGCTTTCTCCCCAACCACTGTCTTCTGCCATGGTGCTTTCCCTTCTGCTTTCCTTCTCTGTTTCCTCTAGGTAGCTCCATCCTTTTCAGCTGCAACACCTCTTTCCTTCTCTGCTTCCTCTGGACCAGCTAGAAGGAGGAGAGTCCTGAACCCATCCCTTGTCCCAGATGCAACAGGAGAATTTGGACCACGAGCAGCTCAGGAGGCACTTCCAGATGTGCTGTAGCTTTGCTACAAAGGCTGTCCTAGCAAGCCAGGCCTCAGCTCAGGAGCTCTGCTTCTCTGCTTCATGAACAGCAGTGTGCTTGGCTTTCGACACTGGCCCTCTTACATCAGCCTGTGGGCTGTGCTCTCCATGCCTGCCACAGCTCTGCTCCTCTGGGAAGCACAATGTCCTTGGGAAGAGCAGAAAAGCTTTTCAAAACACCCACCAGTTTTGGCCAAGTCAGCCAGTCCTGTCCTAAACCACTCCCCAGCATCTCTTCTATCTTTGTGAGGGGCAAAGAAGGTGACTGAGCAGAGTAGGCATCTTGCCTGCAGAAAAGGTCTCCTGTGCCTTTGGTGGGGGCACTTAGAGCCAGACCTGACCAGGGCTGCCACAGAGAGAGAAATCTGCTTTAAAAACACTTACTAAAGTGGAGAAGAATCAAAGGAAGAAAAGAGGCATTTTTCTCTTTGGCTCATTTGTATCTGCTCCTGCAAGTGCACCAGCACCCAGCTGAGCCACTGTGGAGGAACACCCAGAAAAGTGCTGTCCTCAGAAAGCCTGTAGAACCTTCCCAGAGCTGCCACTGTGAGCACACAGACATAAGAGTAAATCAGCACACACAAAAAAATACCTCTGGTTGCTAGGCAAATTAATGTTCCAGCAGAAACAACAACTATAAATTAGCTGAGGAGTGCAGCCTTTTGGGGGGTGTGGGATGCTGAAGAGCTAAACAGAATCACAGGATCATGAAGGCTGGAAAAGACCTTTAAGATCATCAAGTCCAACCATCAATCTATTACCCTCCTGCCACCAAACCATGTCACCAAGTGCCATGTCTACATGGTTTCTGAACCCCTGCAGGGATGGTGGCTCCACCACTGCCCTTAGCCAACGTTCCAATGCTTAACTACTTCTTCTGTGAAGAAAGTTTGCTTCACTCTAAACCTCCCCTGGTGCAGCTTGAGGCCATTTCCACTTGTCCTATCACTGGTAACCCAAGAAATGCTGGACAAGGCAGCAATGCTTGGTGGGATGGGGAGTTAATGCCATTAACATTAACAAGGCAGGGAGAGGTGCTGGCTCAGAAGGGGTTTGGCAGCACATCACCCTCATTACACCTTCCCCAGCTGTGTTTTGGGGGAGGCTCTGACCACCTGAACTTCTCTGTAGCTTTTTCTCCAAGCATGTAATAAGTTAATGACTTGTAATTCCTCAGGCATGGCTTCCCACATCTCCCAGGTCGATCCACATTGCCCTCCTGGAGCAGGGATCCTGGCTGTGGTCCCACCATGGTGTTTGAGGTGACAATCTGAGATGGTTAAAAGGCAGCAAAACTAGCAGAGGCTGTTGAAAAGGCAACTTTGTGCTGGGAAGGCTGGGGATGGACCTCAGGAAGGGAGGGAAAGTGGCAGCACAATCCCTGCTTTGACAGCGCCACATGCTAAGTGCACTTCTCATTGCTCACTGCTGTGGAGAGAGACAAGGGAAGGTTATTGAGCCCTTCCTCAGCCTGGTCCTGCTGGCTCCAGTGGTGTTGATCTCCTTGTACTCCTTTTAGATGAGGAGGGGAAGCAAATCCTCTGCTCCCCACCCCACTCCTCTTAAAAATACATCCTTGTTGGATTCAGCAACAGGCTGGGACTGCAGTGAAATGTGTTCAGTGACTAGGAGACATCCTGTGGTTAAAGCTTAAACTCAGCAGTAAAACACTAGCACATTTTCCTAGGCCAGGAGACAGAGTGCCTGTTGTCATCAGCTCTCAGGGCTAGTCTCACAAGAGGTCCCTGTCCTCCTCCTTTATCCACTTGCCTGTTGCCCAAACACTTCTTTGGGAGCAGATGCCAACCAGATGTGATTAGTCCTTACCAAGTATTGTTCTCTTGTTCTTCAGCAGTTGTCAACTTCTGGTGAAGCCTTGCTACAGAGAAATGAAAATTAGGTGGCCAGAGCTACCCAGTTCAAAAGGTTTCATCTCCTAACCCTCTGAACCAGGGGAGGAGCAACCAACTTGACTCCTCAAAGCAACTCCTTGGACTGTACTCTGTGCCCTGCTGTAAAAGTGAATCCTAGCTAATTAATTCTGCCTGCAAGCATTTGCCACCTAACCACAACAGTAATTAGTTCTGTCCATAAGCAGTTGCCATCTAAGTGCTAAAAGGCACAACACAGTGAAAAATCCTCCACAGCTCTCAGAGGAGTTTAAGTTATAAAATGCTCTGCCTTTAACCACAGAATTTCCTACCAGGAATTTTCCTGTTAAATTCAACACTTTTTTTCCCCTCAGACTGGCTTGTACATCCAGACTATAGCCACAGACTCATGAAGGTTGGAAGAGACCTCCAAGATCATCAAGTCCAACCATCAACCTATCATCACCATGCCACTAAACTCTGTCCCCAGGTATCACTTTTTAACCCACACCCCCAGAGATGGTGACTCCAGCTCTGCCCTGGGAAATGAGACCCACTGAGAGCTTTACCATTTCCCTGGGACATGAGGGCACTGAGCACATCCAGCTTGTGTTAAAGAGCTCTGCAGAGGGAAATGACCCCACCCCTGGTGTCCTGGGTCCTGGTTCAACGACAGCACACGTGTTTGGCTGTGCAGAGACAGGGTTTGGCCTTCCACTCCTGTCCCACGAAGCACAGTTTTCCTATGATAGATGTGGTGACAGAAAACCCATCTGGAGCATGACTCCTGTTTCATTTTCCCAGGATAACTCAGCACACCTCCATCCACGAGGCTCCACGTGATTCTGCCACCCCACTGGACAGCACGTACCCAGCCCCTGTCTCGAAGGTGACATTTCCAAGCCCCTGTGGAGGAGGGACAGTTGTCAGGGCTGGGATTAAAATAGATCCTTGTTTGTTGGCAAGACTTCTGCTCAGCTCCAAGGAGATGTGACAGTGAGCCCTGCTACCTCTCCTAAAATAAGATATGCCCCAGATGGATGCACACACAACAGCCTGCTGGGTGCTGCCAGCAACCATCTTGCCCTTGCTTGTTTGGACCCATCCTAGCTGGACCAGTGACTGCCTCCAAGCAAATGTCCACCAGCTCACAGGGGGACAACCCAGGCTGTGTGCAGGAGTCTCAGATGGCTTGGCACAGTCCTTCCACCTGCCAGGGAAGAAAACCAAAAGACTGCATCCAGCTCCAAGGCCCTCAGCACAAGAAAGGCCTCGACCTGCTGGAGCAGGTCCAGAGAAGACCACAAAGATGATCAGGGGGCAGGAATATCTCCACTACAAAGACAGGCTGAGAGAGTTGGGGTAGTTCAGCCTAGAGAAGGCTCCAGGGAGACCTTTTTGTGGCCTTCCAATACTTAAGGGGAGCTTCTAATTTTCTTTTTTACACAAGCAGACAGTGCTAGGACAAGGGGGAATGGTTTTAAACCAAGAGAGAGGAGACTGAGATCAGATGTCAGGAAGAAATTCTTTCCTCAGAGGGTGGTGAGACACTGGAACAGGTTGCCCAGAGAAGTTGTGGCTGCTCCATCCCTGGCAGTGTTCAAGGTCAGGTTGGATGTGGCCCTGGGCAACCTGGTCTAGTGGGTGGCAGCTCTGCCCATGGCAGGGAGGGTTGGAACTACATGACCTTTAAGGTCCCTTCCCACCCAAACCACTCTATGATTCTGTGATCTCCTGGTACCACCTAAGTCAAAGCATGGTGGTTTTGCAGGAGAGCCAAGAGCAACAACTCAAGGTCATAAGGCTATGTTTACACAGTTTTGGACCACAAAGATTGGCAAGATCCCTCAGGGGTTGATGCCCCCTAGCATGGCCATCACCCTGCAGAGCCCTACAGCCCTGGCAGCAAACTCAGCCCAGGCTAAAAATAGAGCAGAGCCAGTGAGGCTGAGCCCACATTAGCAGCTCTAATGCCACACCTGCTGATCACTGCCTCCTGGGTGAGACAGGCACCCAGAGCTGATCTGCCAGGGTGGGCTTCCAGGGCCAACACTGGAACAGAAGACATTTTCTGACCTTGCTCTCTGAAACAGAGCAAAAGGGATAAGAGAGAGCAGTGGATGTGTGTCAGGATACACATCAAGACCTTGAGAGATGCTCATGTGCTGCTAGAGGCAAGGCAGGGAAGACAAGAGCTTTGCAGGGGAAAATAAGACAATCAAATCCTTTAGTGACTTTCACCATCTGATTGAAAAAAGCTCTGGAAGAAACTCCAGCAGCTGCTTTGCTCAACAAGAACTGGCAAAAGAGGCTAAATCCCCTGAAAGAAACAACCCATGATGTAACTGGTTGTGTCCCATGCTGGGGAGAACCTGTCCCTGGACAGGAAGCTTAAAACACAGACTTCATTGCCAGCATTCTCCAAACATGGCTTTCCATTGACTCTTCTCACATCTGAGAGGGATGTGATAGATCCCAGGACCCAGACCTCACGGTCCTATCTGTCCAAGTGTCTGAAATTTCATTTCATCTCCTGATGTATCCCAGCTGCTTCAACATGTTTCATGGAAAGGAACAAGCTGTAAGCCCACCCTCTCCCTTCTAACAACATGCCTTCCACCTGTCACCCCTCCTTCTCCAAACCCTCAGAAGTCAGGCCCAGTGTTTTGGGTGAGGGTGCTGGCAGACAAGACCCATGACTGGGGGACACTTCTCCTCTGAAGGAAAGAGCTGATGAGGGCTGGAGGGATGCCAGCCCTGGGAACCGAGGCCAGCTCAGCCCCGGCTGATCCGCCCTCTGCAGATGGCCAGGCCACGTCTGCCCAGCACCTGGCAGCCCTGCAGAGTCAAGGGCCAGATGAAATAAATACAAAGCTGCTTTTCCTTCTCTACTCAGCACTAGCGAGGTCACATCTCCAATCCTGGGGTCAGCTTTGGGCCCCTTGCTACAAGAAGGACATTGAGGGGCTGGAGTGTGGCCAGAGAAGGGCAAGGAAGCTGGGGAAGGGCCTAGAGCACAAGTGCTGTGAGGAGCAGCTGAGGGAACTGGGGTTGGTTAGTCTGGAGAAGAGGATGCTCAGGGGAGACCTTCTCACTCTCTACAACTCCCTGAAAGGAGGCTGGAGCCAGGTGGGGGTTGGTCTCTTCTCCCAGGTGGCTAGAGTTAGGACAAGAAGAAATGGCCTCAAGTTGTGCCAGGAGAGCTTCAGGTTGGACATTAGGAACAATTTCTCCCCTGAAAGAGTTGTTAGGCATTGGCCCAGGCTGTCCAGGGCAGTGGTGGAGTCACCAGCCCTGGAGGGGTTCAAAAGACATGTACAGGTGGCACTTGGTGACATGGCTAAGTGGCAGGGGGGTGTTGGGTTGATGATCTTGAAGGTCTTTTCCAACCTACATGACTGATTCCATGAAATACTGCTTTAGAAATACACTAGGTGGTCAGGAGAAGGAGGTTTTCTGCATTTTGCTACAAGGATTTGAGTCCAGCTTGGTACTGAGTGGGGCTACTGCAGAAAAAACAAAACTTACCTTTTTTTAAGGCTTTCTTGATGAGAGCAGGTCCCAGGTGAACTCAGTTCACCTTATCAGAGGGACTTTGAAAAGTTTAAGGCTTTGTCCTTGGTATCAGAAGAGCAGTGAGTGCATAGAGGACCTGCTCCTGTGCTCTGGCTTCTGCTGTTGCATGTACCAGTGGGCTGGCAAACTCCAGGAGATTAAATATTAACAATTATTGCAGGGCATCCACTTTGTTCCAGATCCAGTGCAAGCTCTTTCTCCCAGCAATGTGGAGGTTATGGTGAGCTGAACAACGTGGGAGCTTACTGTGGTCAGTACTGATAGCACATGAAGCCTTCAGTGAAGTTGGTGCCACAATCCCATTTTTGGGGAGGGTGACTAGCTAGATAAACATCACAGCAACTTATCTAGTCCTCAAGCTCTGACTGAACTCTTTAAAGACTGATCTGTATGCTGGTTTTAATTACTCTTGTTTTCTGTCTGCTCTAGGACTGCTTGAGAAAAGTTTTATGTGCCCTTGAATGAAGGTCTCCAGGGAGATAGACCCAAACCATTCTTCTCTCCACTAGTGGTGTGACTTCCCTCACAGAATTTATCACCTGCTTCACCAAAACCATCACTTTGCAGCTTTATGGCAAAGAAAATCTTGGGTCACTTGCAAAAGTCACTTCTTAGACCAAGCAAATTTGGGATTAAGCCAAGAAAGGAAAACTTCAGGAGAGAGGGCTGCCCTGACATCAAGCAGGGCTGAGAGATGCTAGATGCAACCACAGCCAAGGACTTTCCATCTCCTCTGTGTTTCTCTGCTCTGTTGAAAATTGGTGACTGCTTTGGGAACTCAAACCCAGTGGTGATTACACAGCAACACAGGGAGGATGTTAAAACAGCTCCCAAGAGAGAACAAACACAAGAGGATTGTGTAACTTCACCTCCCAGCTCCATCAGATCTCCTGTGGCACAGCTAGACAGAGGAGGGGTACAGGGGGGATTAAGGATTTGCATTTCCCCTACATTCACACAATAAATCCCTGAGCAGCCTGGGCTCATGTACAAAAGCTAACACCAATGTGCTCTCCCCAGGGAGTCTGGAAGGGAAGCAGTAGCTTGGCCAAGCAATTCATCTTTACAATATTGATTCTGTCCAAGCAGCAGCAATGGAAGAAAATCCTTTGAGTCTGAGCCCCCAGAAGTGCTGTCTCTACCAGAGAAGGAGCAGGCACTTTCGGGAAGTGCAGCAGCCACCTGCTCTCCACACTGCTGCCAGCTCAGCTCATCAGCTCATGGCCTTGGATGAGACTTCTGCCTTGGATCAGCACCAGTGGCCAGCAGTACTGGGGAGGTGATTGTC
The DNA here is from genome assembly GCA_013399015.1 of Galbula dea. Taxonomy (NCBI): domain Eukaryota; kingdom Metazoa; phylum Chordata; class Aves; order Piciformes; family Galbulidae; genus Galbula; species Galbula dea. The sequence continues at coordinate 394,772 of VWZX01001062.1, read as the reverse complement.
CTCCTGGACTTGCTACCGGTGAGGCCACAGCTCAAACCCTGGGGTCAGCTTTGGGCCTCTCACTGCAAGAAGGACATTGAACCTCAGTTGCTGCTTTTGTCCAGACTTCATGGTAGTGACAACCAGAGTTGTCTGAGCAATGATTTCCCCTCTGTCTCTGCTCCTCCACTGTGGCTCCAGCAGGACAGGACACCCCGCCCCAGCCAGCTGCACTCTGCATCTGTCCCAGTTAACCTCCCTTGCCTCACCAAGGCCAAAGGAAACCTGGCAGAGGTAGACACTTCTGCCAGGTGCTCCCACAGCTGTGTCTCAGGGCCTCTCCTGGAGCTGGGTGGCACAGCAGCTTCCTGCAGAGAGGTGCTGGGTGTGAGGGTGCTGCCGCCTGTCTCGCACCTGCCCAAGCAGGGGCTCAGGCCATAAGGACAGACGCCACCCACCCAACCTCTTCTGTCCTGCTTCCACCTCCCACTGGCACCTTCTGTCCCATCACCACAGGGCTATTTCAGCCTTCCTTCTCCCATCACTGTTGGGATTACTCCTCAGACCAGTCTGTCTCTCTTCTAACTCTTCTCATTTCCACTTCACAGCTCCTCCCAAGCTAAGGTAACCTCCTTGTCAGGTTGTGTTTCTCCCAGGGTCATAGAGTCACAGAAAGCTTAGGGTTGGGAAAGGAACTTTAGAGGTCATCTAGTCCAAACCCCCTGCAGCCAACAGGGGCACCTAGAACTAGCTCGGGTTGCTCAGAGCCCCCAGACAACCTGATCTAGAATGGTTCCAGGGATGGGACATCTCCTACCTCTCTGAGCAACTTGGGACAGGCTCTCACCACATTTCCTTTTTCTGCCCCTTCTCTTTGGGGTCCAGCCACTGCTTTTGTGACCTTCAGGCTACTGCTTCCTCTGACTTATCTGCTCATTCTCTTCTGTCCTTTGAAACCCATACTGTGAATTGCCATTCCTGACTAGCTTCCTTCACTTTGCTTTCAAAAAGTAGGTTAACCTGGGCTAGAGTCAAACACACACCTTCTGCAGAGAGAAAGAAACCCAGGAAAGCTCTTTTTCTTATTAAGCACACAAAAAAGATTATTCTCAACCCATTCTCAAGTGGAAGGATAAAAAAATAGCCCTTTTATCTGAAACACATGGAAGATGATGGCACATGATGCAAAAAGAAAAGGAAGGATGCTCAAACTGAAAATGAGAGATCTCATTACTGAAAGGTTGTCTGGACAGAGTCTACCTGCTGGAGGAGGGAAATGTATCTTAAGGTGAAGCTTGTGAAGCAAGCAGGGAAAGATGAGAACTTGTCATGATGAAGGATGCTGGCTGCTATCAATAGCATGCAATGGACTGAAAACAAGGGTGAGAATCAGCATTGATTCTCTGCCTGACCCTGCTTTTATCCAAGTCCATAACCAAAACCCTGACCAAAATCAATAGCAAAAGTGGTTGGGAAACCACAAGGCAGCTTTCTTCAGGCTGCATCTCTTTGGCTTTGATTTGCAGTCTGAGGGTCACTCAAACTGCATTTCTTGACCTTTTTCAGCTCAACCTCCTTCAAACAATATCCAGGAGCCTCTTTGTGATGCCCCAATGTGTGCACTGCCAGAGGTGCCAAGGTAAACTGAGTAACCATTTGCTTCTTCCTTTACTGCTCCTCTGTGTGTTTAGCTGTGTGCCTGAGGACATCTGTGCCTGCATGGCTCTGGCAGTCCACTCCCTGAGCCCTCCCTCCTGCCCAAGCAGCACTGCTCACGTCATTCAGAGGATGACCACGTAGGAGCAAGGTGAGTCAGACGCCCATTTATTTGCTCAGGTATCACTCCCATTGCCATGAGACATTTTACTCCTGGCTAGGTGTGGGCCTCATTACCTCTTGTGGACCTAGTAGGCACCACATAGCTCAGGACAAGGGAGAAAAGGCTACAGCGTCTGCAGTAACATGCCAACACTACAGCCCCTTCTCGCTGAGGAAGGACTTGGAGGTGTTATGGTTGGTACTTGGGATGAAGGGACACACTAAGGTAAACTTTGTAGACACTATTTCTCACCTTTCCCCCCAGAATTTAAGCAGTTCCTTTCCAAGATTACCCATGCTGACACATGTGTCAGTGAAGCATGTTGCTTAAGTGGCCTCAAGAAGGACAAGTGTCAGCTCCCCCAGTTTTGGTGGGGTCATCGGTGGCTTGTAACAAGGCAGCCATGTGCTATCAATAGGATAGAAGGATCTGGAAGAGGAGCTGCAGCAACCCTTCACTTCAGCCATGGGGTACACCTTTTTCCTCCCCCTCCAGCCAATTTGGGAAGGCAGTTACACATCCTCCAGCTCCCCACATTCACTGAACACACTGCCAGCCATTGCCCTGCCAAAAGCCAAGCCAAGATGTTGCACCTCACTCATTCCATGGCCAAGGTCAGCAGCCAGGTTAAAAGCCCTGGCTGGAAGACCAAGGACTTTCAGTGCAGGTTACTCTGAGTCATGTCTCAAAACACCTAGCTTGTAGGTTTGGAGATCCCCTACAGATTTTGCTTTTCCTATAGACTCAGATATTTCCTGGACACTCAAGACACCCAAACAGAAAAACAAACTATTTTTGTCCCTGTTTATACACATTTGTCATGCATAAATAATTTAGCCAAGTGCTTCTACAGGAACACCCAGAAATGACCTGCTCTCCAAGGTGACCAGATGGCCTCATGGCAAGAAAGGCTCAGAAAAGGCAAAAGCAGAATGTGACAAGGACTAGCTTGACTGAGCAGACTGAGGGCAAGCAGTTGTGTCTTTCTCACTCACTGAAGACGACCTCCAGAAGACATCTAGTGAAGGCAACAGGACAAGGAGCTTGTCTCACCACTTTCCACACTACCCTTGCCTTTTTCCACTCTCTGCCCCCACAGGCATGACACAGCAGGAGAAGCCTGCACCAGATGTGGTGCAATGACCAGGTGGCAACACACCCACCCTGCTGCACCACCACTGCAGAAGGGGAGGTGAGGCAGGTCTTTCAGCTTGGCTGAAGGCTTCTGCCCAGCAGTGTGGCATCAAGAGCTTGAGAAGACAGAATGATGTGCGGTGAAAAACAATCACTTGTGTGTTGCTGGTCCTCGGGACACCATGGAGGATTTCTTCTAGAGACCAAGAAATCTAACAGCATTTTCAGCCATTTGCCTGGGTTCTGTTCTGATGGAGATAACAAAGGCAACAAATGGGTGACTGAGGGCCCCTAGTGCCACCAGAGCAGAAGGAAGCCAGAGGATGCTGTCTGCAGCCATTGCTGTTACTATCTGTGGTGCAGGGGGAAAAAAAACACAAACAAAACCAAAACCAACTGCAGAGGGAAACTGAAGGCTTGGGAACTAAATTTCTCACCACACTTGTATCTCTGCCCAATAACCAGGGGGAAACCACTACACAAGAGAAGAAAGGAGGAGAAGTGCCAGTGAGGGAGAAAGTGAGAGAGTTGTGTGGTTTTGACTTGGTTTTGTGGCTACTAGCCAGGTGGTTTGGGTTGAATGGCTAAGCCCCTGAGAATCACCCCCAAGTGCTATCATCTGAGAGGCAGAAGTGTGGATATGTGCTAGGATAGAATCCCTCTGGGCTCACAATTTAACTTGAAAGTGTATCTTCACAGCTTGGGTGAAGCAGTGCAGAGCTGCTCCTCCAGGAGAAAGGTTAGAGTCTAGAGAAGATCTCCACATAAGGCAACTTCATGGTAGCCTTAGACCACTGCTGAAACAGCTCCTGTCACTATTTATGCCTTGGATTTGTGGCTTTTGTCAAAATCTACCTATTAACTCTTGGGACAGAGTTCTGGCATTCCATCAGGGATGAGCAGCAGCCAATGAAGCTTCGATACACACACCCATTCTGGGCTTGAGCCAGCTCCTTGACTTGCAACACTTGCCAGTCTGTGGCACTGCCCTTCATTCTGCTCTTGATGTTTCCTAAGCAACGGAGGGTGGGCAGCCTTCTCCAGAATGATACTGTCTGTGATGCTGGAACAAGGAAATGAAGCAAAAAAGTGAGGATGTGAAGTTAGGTCTCTCTAAGCAGATCTCCTCTGTTGCTTGGACACTGTAAAGGAGTGCCCTCAGAGATCACCCAGCAGGCCTCCAGTGAGCCTTGGGGGGAAATGAGGAGGGCACAAAAGGTTAAAAGGAGCCTCTCTGGGTGACCTTAGACCTGTGCCTTCTGCTCTTCTGCACAGTGGAAGTCTGCTGCTGGTGGTCTCTGTACAAACCCCTGTTGACAGGAGCTCCTCTTGAGGGCTTTCAGTTCCTGCAGCAAATGCTAACTTCTATCAAAATACATCATAATGCCACAGTGCTTTGGATGGGCAACTTCACCCCTTCCCTCCAAAGATGCTAAGGTTGATGCTGCCAAGGTTGTAAACCAAAATGTGCTGAAAATGAAGCTTCCTGCCCTTTCTTTTGTTCCCTGTTTTAGGTGTTGAGACAACCAGACATTAGGTGACAGCAAGATTCCTGCCGTGGGCAGCAGAGGGAGGCAGAGCATCTGACAACAGCAAGCCTCGTTTTCCCTGTAACCTTCTCTTGCTCCCTTAGCATCCAATTCACCTCCCAAAAATAAATCGTTTCTCACATTCAAATTGTCTATTCTGAGCCCTTAAGGCCTCAGTTATCTCTTGTTCCGTCTCTAAAGCAGCTTTCACAGCCCCAACTGCAGCTTGCATTTCAGATGGCTTTTTATTACTCAGTATAACTCTGATTTCTTTGTGGATTTCAGTGCCTCCTCCTGCACACAGGTTAGACACTCACCAAAATCAGCACACACAGCAGCTTCACCTTTCCCTGTTCCTTCCTGGGTTGCTCTACCCATTCCAACACTTTCTCCTCACTCTTCCACAACCCCTCCGTCCATGGGGGATGGCTTAGAGCCATCTTTACCTAACAGTTCTCCCACTGTGTCCTGCCAACTTCCCCAGTTAATGTGACCAGAAGAGACCAGACTGCAGGGTTCAAAGCAGTAACTTACCCAAGTTTTCCTTACAGATTTAACTGCAAGGCTCCAGCAAGAAACTGACTTGAACTTCACTGACAGATACAACAGGCCACTACTACAGGCTTACACTGACGCAACTATTACAACATAACAGCAGCACTACACAACGACCCAGGCAGTGCTAAACATTACAGGTGTGGTAGCTAATGACCCCAGGTTACAAACTACAGCTTGCAGAATGTTCACTTACCCCTCTAGGAAAGGGCTCTCAGTCCTGGAGAAGTGAAGGAGAGGGTGGAAGGTGCAACTCGAGGCCATTTCCTCTCCTCTGCAGTCCCCAGGTGCTGGGAGGAGAATTTCCAACATGCTTTGCAAGTTCTGTTGCCTGAATTAATTCTGTGTTTATTCCTTCCTCTGCTCCCCTCTCCACACCAGCGGGGATTTTCTCTTGGAGACAGCCACTAAGGGCCTGCCTGTGAGGGGAAACCACCACCTCATCTGGGAGGTGTGGAGCCTGCCTGAGAACAGAACAGTAAAGTGTTGGGCAGAGTTAGAAGATGACACAAATTAAATGCCAGGACAATTACCTTCTGAGAAACAAATTCAGGTATCATTTTCCTTTACTGTCAGATAAATAAAGCATCTAAAAGACCTTTTCATTTAAGGAAAGAAAGGTTTTCCTGCAGGTAGGACCAGGCAGCTGCTGCTTTGTGTTAGAATTCTAACACACTTGTCATTAGTGGTTTTCTTTGAAGCTTTCAATCCTCCACTGTCAACAAAGTGACTGTCACCATTCAACACATGTCACATACCTCACACAGACCCATCCTGCACAGACAAAAGTGACTGCCACACTGGAAAGGGTTGGCTCTGCAACAGGGATCCCACAGGAAATGTTTATACCATTGGCAGATAACACTTCAATCAGCCTGGATCCCCTCAGTCCCCCATCACAAGGTCAACTGGGGGTGTTCCAAGGGTCTGCATGAACCAGCCTTTCATATTCTAATGTGCAGGTGCAGTAAGAATGGATTGAAACTTCCGATTTTATTGGGCTGCATTAAAATGCCTGTTGCAGAGGATGCAGGCTTGAAATGACAGCTTTGGGAGATTCATTTCCAAGGCAGGTGAGAAGGAGCTCCTCAAGCTTGGCTTTGGGTGCCAAAAGTCTGTTATATGTCTTTACCCCCCTCATTGTCCCAGTATTTCCTGCACCAAGTGGCCTTGGTGTGTATATGGGGAAAAAATATGTGTATTAATATTTTGCTACTATTTTGCTACAGCCTCTCTGCGCACTGGTGTTCCAATGTCTCCCCACCCTAACAGTGAAGAACTTTCTCCCAAGATCCAATCTAAATCTGCCCTGCTCTAGTTTGCATCCATTCCCCCTAGTCCTACCACTACCTGACCTCCTAAACAGTCCCTCACAGCTTCCTTGTAGCCCCCTTCAGATACTGGAAGGCCACAGGAGGTCTCCTCAGAGCCAAAGCCCTACCTCTGACCAAGTCCTACTTCCTAGGGTTGCTTTTTTCCCCCTCTCAGTGAAGTTCTTCCTAATATCCAACCTGAACCCCCCCGGGGCTCAACTTGAGGCCATGTGTGTTAGTCAGGTCAGTGTCACTCTCCCCTCTAAGCTAGGGGGCTTGAGCCATTACAAACAGGTAATTATTACTCAGGCTTCTTGCACCTCTCTTCTCAGAACAGGCTGCCAAAGGTGCTCCCTTGGGCAGGGCTCAGGGTGTGCTCTGTCATGGCACTCAAAGGGGGCATTAACAATTAATGCAATTCATTATCACACTGTTTTAGAGGGAGTGCAAATTGCCTCTGGAAGGCTAACTGCTAACAGCAGCTTCACCTCTCTGTGGTACTTAGCACTTCCTGAAATAAAAAAGCACTCTTCTACACATTTATCAGAATTGATTTCAGTGTTTTCATCAGCCTTGCAGAAAGTGCAAGTGCCCTGGGCAAGCTGTGGGATTCTGAGACTCTAAGTGGCATTCAAGAGACATTTTACTCCAAAATAGTTATTAAAGGTCCCTGGAGGCTACTCCAAGTACCTAAAGTGTGTAACTCAGTATGAGTAAACATACTCCTGTGTTATGGGACTTGGTATTTTGGGAGTGTTTCTCAGTTTCTGAGTTATTTCTCAGAAGTCTTGCTGTTCCCCTAGCAAATCAAAAGCTCTCAACCATTTCTGACCACCTCTCTACAGCCTCCCCATCAATTAGAGCATCATTACTGGGTAATCTAAGAGTTACAGGAAAGTAAGGATAAGAAGAAATAAAAGGAAGCAGGAAACACACAACTATTGGAGGCCCCAAACTTGCTAATGGCTATTTCTATTAAAAATAAAGGGATGAGATGTGTCTGGCTCTAATCCTCCTGCCAGATCAACACAGGCTAACAAAGTGACAGATCACCTTCACTCAGGCAAGCAGGCTTTTGTGTGAGAAACAAGCCAGATGATCAATTAACTCATTTGGATTCTGCTGAAGGAAAGAGATCCAAGTGAACTTGAAAGACAAACTCAAGAGAGGTGAGCATAAACCCTGGGGACAGTTTATGGCCCTGCAGAGACAGCAGAGCTTCCTGGAACCATGCAAGGAGCCAGATCATTAAGTCATACAATCATTAAGGTTAAAAAAGACCTCTGAGATCATCAAGCCCAACCATCAGCCTGCCACCACCATGCCACTGAACCATGGCCCTAAGCACAACATCTACATGGTGCTTGAACCCCTCCAGGGCTGGGGACTCCACCCCTGCCCTGGGCAGCCTGGCCCAATGCCTGACTACTCCGTGTGAAGAAGTTTGCCATGTGTAGGCAGAACCTTCTTCAGAACAAGATGTGTTGGTCAGCAAGGACCAAGCCCTCTCCAGAACAGCATGTAGCAGAAGATAACCTGGTAATGCACATGAGCTAAAAGTAATAAACAGAAACATGACAAGGTGAGCACAAATACCTTTCCACACTCTATCAAATCAAGCTGCAGCAGGGGAGGCTCAGCTTGGCTATTAGGAAGAGTTTCTTCCCTGAGAGGGTTCTCAGGCCCTGGCCCAGGCTGCCCAGGGAGGTGGGCATTGTTTTGTTAGGTCTATGCCTGGCCACACAAGAAGGATCAGTGGGGACCAGAGGGAAGATCACAAGAACAAAGCGAAGCGAATGAGTTTTCCACAGAGGAGGGACTCTCAGCCTCACTTTCTCCGTCTGCAGCATCTGGGTTTCACTCTCTCAAGCTGCAAAGCAGAGGTTTTGCTGCTGCATACCAAGCTAAGTGCAAACACAGAGTGCAGACCGTGCCCTGGATCTCTAATGGGTGACTTCCCAAACCCTTCAGAGGTAACCCATGAATATTGCAGTGTGGCAGAGGCAAGAGCTCAGCCTCCCAATGCAATATACATCGGGCTGCCTGTTCCATGGGCAAGGAGCCAGTGCAGCCTGGTAAATCAACACAGTAACTCTCTCTCTTCTTCCAAAGAACGCCTCACTTCTCTTTGTAACATTTGAACACATGGGGAAACAAAGTGGCTTTACTCTGCTAAAGCAGTTTTGATTCTGCTGCTGCTCATTTCCATGGGGTCAGGGGATGGTTCTGGACCTCTGACAATCAGCTCTTGCATGGGCTCTGACATTTGAAATGGTTCCTCTCTGTGCATAAACAGAGCAGCTCTCTCTTTATCTACACAAAGTACAGTCCCTCTTGGGTTTGTCTGCATCTCAAAAAGCCCAGGTTTGATTGGTAAATACACAGCTAAAAGCAAAGGAGAATTTGGAAACTATGTATGTTGTTTACCAAACATGCAACAGGTTCAGCATCTGTTTCCTCTCCAGTCTCGCTAGCAGGTGGCTTTGTCAGTCTTTTGTGGCTCCAAATACTGAGCAGTGCAGGTGGCAAAGCTTCACTGAATTCTCAGTGCTTCACCACAAAGCAGTGTCTGAGAAACAAGGTGGAAAGTGCACCCTGTGTCTGCATTCAGGAAATACTGCATCTGCTGCTTTGGACATGTCAGGGAAGAGATTATAGCCAGGGAACTCGGGAACAACAGAAGTTATTAAATAGAGTCTCTCAAAGTAAGAATATAAGGAATAAGTCATGTTCTTAGTCCAGAGGAATCTCTCAAGTAATAAATCAATTGAGATGAAGCTTTGGCTTTTATACTTCAGCTGTCTTCATGGGTTGGGGCTGATCTCTTTATGCTGCCAATGCCTCAAACAAAATAGTTTTTGGATGGCACTTAAGCCTTAGGAACAATTTTTCAGTCTCTAACCTCCACAAGTAATTTCTGCTGGCTTTCATTTGTCTTGTCAAAATTGCATGGTCTCTCAGTCACAAATACACACCTGGAGCAGCTTCAATGAACACAGCAAGATGATCCCAGCTTGAATCTAGGTTGTGGCAGCATGTTCCAGTCACTGACCCAGAGCAGTCAGGACAGTTGGATAAGACACAAAATTGGCTTTTCTAACTGAAACCCTGCTCTGGGTTTCTTTCCAAGAAGCAATCTCCCATTTCTCCTCTTTGGCCTTGCCACTGACTTCCCAAGTTGTCCAGCCCAAACAAAGAAATGAGGTGGTGATTACAGGGATGGCTTTTGTCTACTCTGAACTATCATGGCCAAGCAATGCTGCTGCTCAAGTGTCAGCTTTGTGCATGTTAACAGAAGGAAATAGCATTTTTTTTTCTCCCTTTCTGGAAGCTCCAGTTGGAGGGAAGTCATTTTAGCAACCATGCCAAGAACCATGTATAAGGTGAGGCATTCACCCATATCACAAGGCAGTCCCACACTGTTTTATCAAAGATCCCTCACCCCATTGTCACTGGGTACTTCACTCTTCTCACTAAACACCTACAGACTCCAGAGTCTGCACTACTCAGCATCACTGCAGATCCTAAACTGAATACAACCCCACAAACACTGGATAGGAGGTGGTAGTAAGGCAGGGCTCAGGCTCTTCTCCCAAGTGACAAGTGAGAGGACAAGAGGAACAGGCTTCAGGTTGCACCAGGGGAAGTTCTGTTTGGCAATTAGGAAGAATTTCTTCCCTGAGAGGGTTCTCAGGCATTGGCCCAGGCTGCCCAGGGTGGTGGTGGAGTCACCAGCCCTGGAAGGGTTCAAAACCATGTAGCTGTGGTGCCTGGGGCCATGGTTTAGTGGTGAGCATGGCAGTGTGGGGTGGGTGGTTGGACTGGATGATCTCAGAGGGCTTTGCCTTCTACTATTCTCTCAACTCTCCCATGCATGACTACAGCATCAGGTATGCCCAAACCCAAACAATATCCATTTGTCATCTGACTTCCAGCCTCCTGCCTTCCTGATGGCATCTTTGACAACCTCCCCAAGGCAGTTTCTCAGAAGCCTGCAGTTCCCCAGTGCCTCCCTCCCCACTGTTCAGATGGTGGAGCGCATTGCTGATGGATTCAAGCAGCACATTCTCCTCCCATATTAATCACTGCATAATTGGGATAATGCCCTTGATTGTGAGCTGTGGCCTAAGTAACACTTGGGTAAGTAAACAACTCCTGGCTTTCAGCCCCTGGCTCAGTAGCCAGAGCTGGCTGGAGACTCACCAGCAAGGCACACAAGAATAATTAACCTCTTCAAAGAAAAGTCAGATTTCACACTAATTCTAGTCTTCCTTAGAATACACCAGTTTTATCAGCTCAAAAATCATTTAAAGTTGTCTCCTCCCCCCCTTTTTAAAAACTTCTTGCAACAATGCACAAAGCAGTTCTAAAACTCCATCCCCCTTGGCTCCTCATTAACCTCTTCCCTTCATTAACCCCTTTGTGCCAGCAGGTGCCTCTCAAACTGCCACAGGCAGTGTGGGCAATAGCTCCAGTGCTCATGCTGCAGCTCTGGGAAGGTTTCAGGAGCAAGTTAAACACTAAAGAAGGGCTTCAGACTGCAGAGAATATGTTTATAATGTGAACTGCTCTGTGGAATTCTCACCTTTGTGAGGTGGCAGATCAACATTTACACACCAACAGAAGTCCCTGGACCTGCCTGGGGGTGGAGAAATTGGCTCACACACCTGTGACTACACATGGTCATACCTCTCCAGGCTCCCCAGCTCTGGCACCACCTGAGGACGACAACCCCCTGCCTCTCAGCACAGAGTCTGTTACTGCTCAGCAGCAAGCTCTTAGGAAGCCTCACACACTCTCTCATTAGTGGAACTGGGAAGATTTTGTTTGCCCCTTAAGCATCCAGCATGTGTGTTGGCAGGAGTAAGGCTCCACAGAAGAGCAGATGCATCTCCTCAGCAGCTTTCAGTACACGATGGCATTTATCACCTTCTGTTTGCTCTGGCTGATCACTGAGCAGAGCCTGGGCTGCATCTGTTGCCATGTGGCTGCGTGGGCAGGAGCTTGAGTTCCCGTTTGGGATTAAACATCCCAAGCACCTTACCTGGGGAGATGACTCCAGCCTACAACACAACAGCACTGGGGGAGAGAACAGATGAAACTGGGATGGCAGCAGGGAAAGGTTCAGTGACCAAAAGCAGCCCCAAAACATTGTTCTGTATGTGACACACCAGCAGGGCCAGGTGCTCCCTTTCTTCTCTCTCCCCTCTGAAGATGCTGAATAAGGAAAGACTGAGAAAGGAGCAACTAGCAGGAAAACCCCCAGGATTATACAAGGAAGACTCAAGCTGTGTGGATAGACAGTTACTTCCTGAGCTTCGAAACCTACACACACACAAGGAAACAATTCCTTGTGGATTCAAGTGATTTGGTGAAGCAACAGTAGCAGCAGACAGCTGCCTGGGGTAGGAGCCTGGCTGCAGTATTACACATCAAGGGACTACTGTTTTTCAGCTCAGTTTTCTGATCAAATTAGGAAGCTGAAGAAAAGAAGCCACAGCAAACACAGCAATCTGGAGTAAAGTGTTTCTGTAGGTTTCTAATCTAGTAAGAGAAGCAGAGAGAGGGAGAAAAACTATTAATCAGAGAAGTGTTGGCTTCTGCCTTATTGATCTGCCAAGGAAACAAATATCTATCTCCAATATAAAACATTATCTGTGCATGTCAGCAGTAATGATACTGGAGAATGGCATAAATCTCTCTGGCTGAGGAATGTGATCTTTTAAAATACCATGAGAGATGATGACATGCAAATGGCAACAGCCAGGTTATTCTAGCAGCTCTGGGAGCTTGGTGCCTAGCACTGCTGCTCCTGAAGGGAAGATGGGGAGAGGGGTAGGCAAATGAGGACCTCTTCCAGAGTATAGGGAGGAAGAGGATCACAAACCTTGGGATACAACCAAAAAATTAGGGGAAAAAAACACCTAAACCCAAAATTGGTTTGGGCATTTGAGGGAATTAATGCTTTGGGTACTTTCAAGGCAAAAAAAAGTATAAATTGTCTCACCACTATCAGTAGCTTTTCCACCACCATTCATGCTCCTGCTGTGTTTTTCTCCACTTGATGGTAACCACAGAAACCAGAAATCAAATGGAAAAATGAGCTCTCAGCAACAGGAGTGTGATATGGTGCAGAACAGTCCCCTCTGCATTTGTTATCTCTGACTACCAGAAAGAGAGAGATAGAGACAGAAAACCAGGATTGCTTTGAGATGTGCATGAACTCTCAGGGAGGCAAAGCACAAAACCACAAGCAGAGAGACTAGGACAAACTTCTGAAGGGAGAAAAGCAAGAGTTACCCAATCAAGTGGCTTCAGAAGATGAAGCTGAAATCAAAAATTAAGAGGAAAGTCAAAAATTGAAAGTCAAGAAGTCAGCCCCAGTTAAGAGCCATGATGAGGTGGTTAGAGCTATTGTAGGTTGGTTTGCTCACATCTAGGCAGGTTTTCTGCATGCAAACATCTCCACTGAGCTAAACTTGATTCATTTTCAGTTTTCCTGATTTTGCCTTTCAGTCCTGACCCCACAGCACTCTCCAGCTCAGCTCAGGAATGATTTCACCTGACTTCCCATCCCCTCTCTTCAGCCACTGTGATTACCAGCCCTGAGGAGTCAAGAGGGCAGCTCCTTACAGAAGCCAGAAGAATGACTATAGAAAATATTGTGTGACAAACTATCCTAGAAATAATCATGACATTTTCCCTGGAGCCATGGTGTTTGGGAGCTGAAAGTTTCTTCTCTTGAAGTAAAAGCTAAGTCTGTCAGAGTTTCTAGGAGGCAGTGCTCTGCCAAACAGGACAGAGATTTCTGCTGAAGTCATTTGGGTTGGCAAGGATGCTCACTGCTGCTTGTTCTCTCTTCTCATTTCTTACCCAGCCAAGATGCCCAAAGCACTGAAGTGAATTGTCTGTAGCACATGGCATTGGCAGGCCTTCAGCAGGAGTGGTTTAGACAGAGACTGAGTGGTTTGGAAAAATCCCATTTCTCCTGCTGCCAGATGAAGCTTCACATTAATGGGGATTTGCTGCAGCTTAGCAGGAGTAAGTCCTGCCTCTGGAACTCCAGAGGGAGAGCAGCAGTAATAACTGTATCATGGCTCTTACCCAACCTGGGCTTTGTAACAGCAGCAGGTTATCTTTTCAGTAGGTGCAGAGTAATTCATGTCTGTGCAACACATCAGAAGTTTCAAAGAACTTTAGGTAAAGGCAAGTGCTCCTCCCCCTTTGCTTCACTGAAGGTTACAGAATCAGAGAAGAGCCAAGGTTGGGAGGGACCTCCAGAGGTCATCCAGTCCAACCTCCCTGCTCCAGCAGGGTTCCCTAAAGCACATTACATTACAGATGGTTTGAGAATCTCTCCAGGGAAGGAGACTCCACAGCCTTTATGGGCAGCCTGGGCCAGTGCTCAGTTACCCTCACAGTGAAGGAATTCTTCCTCATCTTTAGGTGGAAGTTCCTGTGTTCCAGCTCATGCCTGCTGCCTCTCATGCTATTGCTTGGCACCATGGAGGAGAGCCTGGCTCCATCCTCTTGACACCCTCCCTTCAGATGCTTATCTACTTTGATCAGGTCTCCCCTCAGCCTCCTCTTCTCCAGGTTGAGCAGGCTCAGCTCCCTCAGCCTTTCCTCAGCAGGGAGAGGCTCCATGAACAATTCCCCCTGGCATCTTAGGGCTGAAGAGCCTTAGAACCAGCTGGCAACCAACAGCTCCTGTGTTCTACCACCTGGCGTGTGCTCCAGCTTCTCCTGCATCTGAAACAGGCATGGGATGAATCTCCTTGGAGAACAAGGGGACCCTGCAGAGGCACAAGCTGTGGTACCTGTGCTGGTCAGAATCTTTAACAGAGAGGTTCTTACTGGAAGAGGCTGACTGAGTTCTAATGAAATTCATCTCAGCAAAAACCAGCTCTGAGGAATTGCTCATTGGAGCTCTGAGCTGTGAAGCTGAAGAACAGTCTCTTTTCCTATTTCTAATGAGCTCTGCCTTCCTCTCTGCTTTGGAATCACTTTGTTTCAAAGGGAAGGCAGTGTGAGAAATGAGAAAGCAGAATTAAACTGAATTAAAGGAAAATGTTTCAAAGTTGGTCAGTTTTTTTCAATCTTCAATTGATGAAAATGCTCATTAAAAACATCATTAAACAAGGAAAAGTGTTTCTGCCTACTCTATTAAGAATGTGCTAAAGTACTTCATGGAATATGAACCCAAGAGGTGGTGTCCAAAGGAAAAGATCTTCTGATTTGTGTGTTAAAAACATTTAAATGGTGAAAGCATTGTAATAAAAACCACCAAACTGAAATGGAAGAGGCTTGTCTGGGGTGTTTAACTCATCTTTCAAACACCTGCTATGAAGTGGCAGCCTTGAAACCCAGCATGACATGAGCTAGGAATAATTCCCACCTTTCAGAAAGCTGCTTTTACAAAGATGAGCTCAGCTCCATCCAGAGATGCTGTGCTGCAGGCAGCTGCTCCAGCAAGCCTCTGAATGATTTATTACCTTTCAGTGATCCTCAGAGAAACAGGGCTTAGTGTAATACAGACCTTTCCCCACTGCTCTGGATGCAGAGGCTGCTGACAGCCCTCCCTCCCTTTCTGCCTCCCCAGCTCAGGCTGGACAAGGAGCCACAGAATCATGGAAACATTGCAGTTGGAAAAGACCTCTAAGATCATCAAGCCCAACAGTTAACCCAACACTGCCATGCCCATCACTAAACCATGGCCCCAAGCACCACAGCTACATGGGTTTTGAACCCTTCCAGGGCTGGTGACTCCACCACCTCTCTGGGCAGCCTGGGCCAATGCCTGAGACCCCTCTTGGGGAAGAAATTCTTCCTAATACCCAACTTGAACCTTCCCTTGTGCAACTGGAAGCCATCTCCTCTTCTCCTCTCACTGGTACATCTCAGCTAGGCAGAGGCTGGCATTTAGAAGCTATTTTAGCAGCCACCAGTCACAAGTGCAGGATATTTGCTGCCCTTTCCATTCCCAAGTACCCATTTACTACATCATCAGCCAGCCTGTCCTAGCTGGGCACCACCACCATGCTCCTGCCTGCTGGGACATTAGGACCTGCTCTACCCACACAGCCTAATGCACAATCAGACAATAAAAGGACATGAAGTGGCTTCTTTAGAGCCCATTTACCATTTCATGCATGTACTAAGAGTTGAGAATTGTTGACTGATGGAAACCAAGAGCACCATGTCCCCAGCACTGCCAGGACCAGAGGTACCTAACACAGACACCACCAACAGATAAACAGATCTCTGCAAAACAGTTTTGGAAGTCAAGGTCAGCTTACACCCAGGGAAGCATCCTCTGTCTGTTCAGTAAATACTTCATTCCTCTACTGATTCTCTGCAAATAGGTACCAAGAAGACCAGTATGTCTTCTGCTGGGCTGGATAAGTGGAAAACATCAACTCTAGAGACTCCTGACATTCTGGAAGGCAGCTGGCCACAAGTGACATTCCCCAGGGCTCAGTTTTGGGGACAATCCTGTTTAATACCCTTACCAATGATCTGGAAGATGGAACTGGGTGCAGCCTTAGGAAGTCTGCAGACAACACCAAGATGGGGGGAAGTGTTGATCTGCTTGAGGGTAGAAAGGCTCTGGAGAGTGATCTGGACAGGATGGGTCAGCAGGCTGAGGTTCAATAAGGCCAAGTGCTGTGTCCTGAACTTGGGTCACAAGGCCACCATGAATGCTCCAAGCTTGGGGAAGAGTGGCTGGAAAACAGCCTGGTGGAAAAGGACATGGAGGTTTTGGTTGACAGCAGCTGAAGATGAGGCAGCAGTGTGCCCAGGTGGGCAAGAAGGCCAACAGCATCCTGCCTTGGATCAGCACTAGTGTGGCCAGCAGGACTAGGGCATGGATTTGGGCTCCTGACTCCAAGAAGGACACTGAGGTGCTGGAGTGTGTCCAGAGAAGGGCAATGAAGCTGGGGAAGGGCCTAGAGCACAAGGCTTGTGAGGAGCAGCTGAGGGAACTGGGGTTGGTTAGCCTGGAGAAGAGGAGGCTCAGGGGAGACCTTCTCACTCTCTGCAACTCCCTGAAAGGAGGCTGGAGCCAGGTGGGGCTTGGGCTCCTCTGCCAAGTAACAAGAGACAGGATGAGAGGAAAGATGAGATGTGGTGCCTGGGGACATGGTTCAGTGATGACTTGGCAGTGCTAACAGTTGGACTCAGGATCTTAGAGGTCTTCTCCTGCCTCAGTTTTGTGATTCTACACAGGAAAGGCAGGAAAGGACTTTCCACATCTAGTGAGTAAATACTCCTCATATGCTTCCAAGTCAGGAAAATATCTTCTAACTGAAAAGATCTGAAGTGTCCAGCCTAGGAGAGCTTGCCTAGGGGTGGGCATCTACCCACAGAGGTATACATTTAGGGGAGACCATTTTCACCCAGGACACAGAACTCTCAACTCAGCCTTTCTGCCTACACCATTAACAGACTTCCCAGAAGCACTAAAGCTTTAATGGAATTGCTGTTTGCAGTCATTTCATTTTAAAGACCAGCCTCTTTTCTGGGAATATTGCCTTTTTAACAACCCTAGGATATAATTAAACCAATCTCACAGCAATTTCCAGACTGCAGAATCCTTGGGCAGTCCACACTTGACTTGGTGCCTGGTCTTGGTGATAGTGGGAGGAACACTTTGACACAGAAGCAACAGAAAAAAGGTGAAATGCCTTCTGGAAACTAAAGGAAAAACCAAACAACCCAGCCCTATCTGCTATTTACTTCCCAATTTCTTTGCAGATATTGCAGCCCTCATTATGGTGTTGCATTGTCACAAGGGGAACACACAAGATGTTCTGTATGTAATTACATTTCAAATGCCTTACTTCCAACTCATTAAACCTCTGGTATCTTCCTGCCCCTCTTCACACAACCCTTTTTTTTTTTGTGACTCTTGAATGGCCACTGCCTATGTCACAAACCTTCCCAGCCAGGGAACCACTAACGCTGTAAATATTCTAGTGTATTTATCATGTCCATTAGCACACAGCAAAGTCTGCCTCCAGGTTCTCCCTCTTCTGCTTGCAAAACAAGGAGCTAAGCTGCAGGGACAAGAATCAAAGCCCCCAAGAGGGCCTTGTCAGTGGGCAGGGTGGCAAGAGCAAACATGCAAGCTGAGAGACTCTTCCTACGTGACACCAGCACCATTACTCTGTGGAACATCTGACTAGGTTATGATGCTGGAGCACCACAGTGTGACTTCTGCTCCTGCCTTTGCATCCTACCCAAGTGTTTGTGCAATCATGTGATGTAGAGTGCAGGCTGGAATGAGGTGGCAGCTAGAGAGGTCTGAATAAGTGATGGGGTTGCTTTGGGTACAAGATTTCACATACCTATAGAAATGATGGGATCATTCAGGTTGGAAGGAACATCAGACCAACACCCCATCCAAAGTAAGGGTTGTCTTAGACATGTTGTTGAAGAGCCCCAGGAAGACCACCAGAAGCTGTTCTGGACCCTTTCTCCCTCCAGAGAAACACTTAAAATGCATGAACATCCTCCACAGCCACCCACTCTGCCACAGCCCATGTGCTGCTCTCTTCCTACAGCACCTGGAGAAGAAATTCCTTTGTTGACACAGATGTTCCTTCAAGAGACTGGGGATCAGTGTTTCTCTGTATGCACTCTGCTCACAATTACACCCTCAGACCTTTTCCTAACGCTACCATTCTTCCACTCAAAAGGACAAAGAGCTCCAATCAAGCTACCTGGTAACTCATAATAGAAGAGATCAAGTCTCAGAAAAAGAGGAGGTGCAGCCTCAGGCAGAAGCACAAATTTAGCTCTTGCATCAAAACCTATTCAGCCTGGAGGCAGCACAGACAAAAGTCACTTATTTACCCTTTTCAGGTACAAATAAAGACCAAAAGCACAGGATGGCAGCCTGTGCTGTGTGGAAAACCCTCCTGTCTCAGCTTCTGCCAGGCAAAAGCTGAACTGGCTCCTCTGTCAGCCAAAGCCAGGGTGTTGTGTGCTCTGCTGGAGAGCCTCACCACTGCAACAACCTGTGTGCCACGGGGACACTCCAGGAACCTGCAGTGCTTCAAGCTAGGATTTATCCAGGGAAAATTACTCCTGTGACCCCTGCAACAGCCATGGGAGAATCCTAAATCTTACAGAAACCTTAAAGTCTGGAAGCTCAATATTTCACTTGTTTAACTGAAAATGGCTGAGAGAAGAACAAAAGGTTATCATACAAACATTGATTTCTTTATTTTCTTCCCCCTAAAAATAAAGGAAACCCACAGGAAACTCAGTATTCCTCCCTGTTTGCCTCACTGGACAGCCAGCCCTTCCTCCAAATGCTTGCATTTAAAACACACACCAACTGCAAAACACAAACCCCAACTCACCTGCTGCAAGCACAACTTCCAACTCCCTGCTTAAATACCTGATCGTGTGAACATTTCATCTCTATCTGAGGGCAGAAAAGCAGCTTATCCTCCCCAGATGACACAAGGCACAGGCTGTAGTTATTCATGGCCATGCCCTTCCAGCCAAGCACAAGTAATCAGCAGCAATCAGATCATTCCAGAAGAGGAGGCTGGGCAGGTAATGAAGAGCTGCAATGCAGCCTCCCTGGGAAAACAGGGTCACATTACCAGATAGAGCAGAAATGGTTCATTTTGGGATGTCTCATAGCTGGAGATAGTTCTACAGACTCTGCTCAGCTTGATAGCCTCTGGGATCGTAGCCCCTCTCCCTGGATCTAGTTCTCAGCCCAGGTTGGCAGCAGCAGCCCTCATGGCATGAACACACAGTTCCCACCAAGGAAGGGTGCCATAACCCATCCCTGCCAATGCTGCAGTGACTGCCAGCAGCTGAGGAGGGCACAGAGTGGCTAGAACTGGAGGGGACCTTCAGAGGCTATACCTAGTACAACCCCCTTCTGTGAGCAGGAACACCTAGAACTAGATCAGGTTGCTCAGAGCCCCAAACAACCAGACTAGCTTGTCCCTTCTGCACAGTTCTCTGGAGGCAAAAAGGGTGGCATTTAGCCTCTCAGAATGGCCACTAAGTAATTTATTTTCATACAATTAAGTACATTCCATTCAGAAGCCTCCAGTTTTTAGCCTGTTCAGACAATTTTCAGAGTAATTACCTGAGAAGTCCAAAGATACAGAGCTACCAACTCTGATGCTGCAGCCAGCATGGGTTTTTTCATTATTCTTATTATTATTATCTGGTCAGAGCAAAATGATGTCTGAAAATTACAAGCACCAAACTACCATGGGATCCAGCATCACACATTCTCCTCACTGACTGAAACTTCACATTTCTATAGCCACAGGATCACTCATTTCACTAGGAAGATAAAACCAGCAATTAATTTCTCACAACTTTTGCAAAGCATACTCTTGGAAACTGCACCAGATTCAAAGTGTCCAAAGAGACCAACCTCAAACGGCAGGTTGTTTTCTCCCAGTACCACCTCACTGCCATCAGCAGTGACTGCTCTGGGGAGTCTACAGTCCTGGAAGTGTGGAGCTGGTGATTTTGCAGAAGTTATTTACAGATTGGATTTCTCTCTCTTCCAGCCACTGCACAGCTAAACCCCAGAAACCTTGTTAAATTCACAGAGCCCAGGAGCAAACAGGGAATGCTGCTGAATCATGTCCTGGGACACTAACTAAATGTATTACCCCTTCAGCCTCAAAGCCAGGTAATAATTCCTGAGGGCTCCCCATGCACAAGGCACAAGCAATCCAGCTGAGGCAGCTTCCAAGAACCTCATGACCACACAGGAGCAGAAGTGAAGAGTGAAGATGCATGTTTGCAACCAGGCAAATACACAGTAGGGAAGAGAACAAAGCAAGCTCTTCCTATTTTTGTCTTTTGCCACAGAACTAGTGTTTTGGAGCATGAGATGTTTGCATGCTCTGCTCAGCCAAGTGGAAAAGGCTTGGGAGAGGCTCACAGATCCCCACATGTGGTGATGCACCTGCACAGCCTCCCAACTCCTCCCTGGGCCAGGATGTTGGACTCCTTGGAGATGTCAGAGCCTGCAGGAGACACCCCAGCTGCAGCTGTGCCCTGCCCCAGGACACAGGAGCTGTTCTGCAGGCTGCACAGGGGCCAGCAATGCCAGCACAACACAACATGCTGTGCCTACATCCAGCTGTGAAAAGGTCCCAGCTGCTCATCCTCTATCATTTTCCACATCAGAAGAAAAGCAGACCTCAAAGTACTATCAGTTCATAAGAAGAGCTCCTCTGTACACTGGCTGCCTGCAGTTACTGCACCTGTAGCTGAAACCTTACAGCAGTCACAGAGCCTTTTCCCTGCAGCCCTGGTGTAGGATGGAGCTATTGGCACAAGTGCTACTGAAAAGTGATGTTCTCTAACTCACCTGCATCACCCACAAACCCCTCAACTTCTCAGGTAACTGCAGAACAAGGAAGACTTGCACCCTTTGTCTCTGAAGATCTAGCTAAGCTCCAATATTTCCTTTTATATCCCAAATAAATCTGTTTTCCAGAGCAGCCAAGGCAGCCCAGAAAACTCAGGCTTGTCCTCTTGGCTGGTGCACCACACCTGCAGTAGCTGTCACCTGATGTCTTTGGGCTGGATAAACCCCTGCCAGACATGGTGTCCCACCACAAGGCTGCCAAGAGAGCAGTGTGGAAGCTGGTTTGGCTTCCTGCACTGAATCTGATCCAGACTTCTGTGCAGTATCACACAGATGGTGTCAACTGCCAGGCAGAGAGAAGAGCAAGAAAGTTGGAGATGTAAAAATATCTAAGAAAACCTTATCATTACTAGGCAGTGAGATCAGGAGGAAAGAGCTACCTCACAGCAGCAAGGAGGAAGAAAAGAATCTGTCATTTACTTAACAGGAACAGAAAGCTGAAATGTGAAACCTTTCTTTAATAAGGTTGTAAAATCCAGATCAGACCTTCAGAGTGTAAGAACACAGCAATAAAAGCATCTCTCACTGGTTATTTACTTGAATATAGATTGCATTCCTATTAGTTCTCTACCATTTTAAAGCAATTCACCATTTACTGAACTTGAACAAATGGGATCCTTGAAAACCCAGCTATTAGAGAGAGAGGAAGAACATCTCACCCCTCACCCCAGGAGCCCAATGCATTCTCCAGCTGTTTCTGCTCCCCTCAACGTTCTCTTTATGCACCAGTGATGAAGCTGAGGCAGGGATGACAGCAGCAAGCTTTTCACCCAGGAGGGAAGGACACAGCTGCATAGCCAGATGCTGCTAAGAACAACAGTCTTGATTGTGAGTGGTCATCACAGGCCAACCAGAAAACCACTTGTCTCAAAGAAATGTGCTCTCAGAAGAGCCCACATCAAATCTGCTGCTTATCTCCATCTTCTTTAACGTGCATGAAGCCCTGAGTTAGCATTTATGCACATCCTCACCTCTTCTAGGAGCTAGAAGAATTTTAGCCTTCCTTTCTCAAACAGGCAAAGGGAGATAAGGTCTTCAGCATGCTGAACACTTCCCTTGTTCCCACAGCTCTGCTCCAACTCTTTGAAGCAACCAAGCATACCTCCAGTGTTCCTACTCCCTGCTGATCCTCAGGATCACAGTGTGCCCCTCCCAGCACTGACAGTACTGAAGGTAACACAGGTTGGGGGTAAGCAGAGTAATTCAAAAGGCTAAGATACTGGTGAGGTTCTAAACACCAAGCTCCAACACCACCATCTCACAGGGTGCCTCCCTTTGCCCTTGGTAAGGGCTGCAACTGGCTTTAACATTATGGCATCCTAAGCTTCCCTCAGAGTGTCAGAAGGATTCCATAAATTTCCTAACTCATCTTGCAAATTAATTGGGAGCTGCAGATAAGTCCCTAGAGGCTGACCCTCCCTGTGTCTGCACTCTGTGTAATTATGCTGAAGGAAAAGCAGCAGCAGCAGCTGAGGGCAGGATGCTGCTGCACTGCCAGGGTCCTCTTCACCACCACTGGGAAGAGGAGGGAATGCACTGCAGCAGCCAGGGCACTCCAGTGTAAAGTCAAATCAGGGCAGGACTTAAAAGATTTTAAAATACTTTTCTTTTACAGTTTTCACATTTAATAAGTAAAAAACCACTTCCTTAGCAAAGATTCCACCAAACAACCCAGGAGCAGCAGCTCCAAGTGTCCAGTGTGGACACTGGGAATAACTGTTCTATACTCCAATGAGCAACTTCCCATACAGAAATGTGAAGATCACCCCTAAAATCTGTAGCAAGAAGCAACTCACTCCTGCTCATTCCTAAAAACTGCCAAGGGATGCTTCTACTGCAGGGGACACTGCCTTTGACCACAAAGTCAGCCTGGCAGCTCCCACCACTGCCAACACCTGGGGCCCTGTGGGACCTGGAGAGTTCAGTAGTTACTTTCCACAGAGTTGTGAAACAGAGCGAGCACCAACCACCTGACTCCTGCTGCACCACTAGGAGACTGGGAAGTCTGCAGTTAGGTGAAGTCTATAGATTTTTCCAGTGTTTGGAGCTGTTAACTGTGAAGCTGTAGCCAGTAACTCCCCATGAGCTACAGGATAACACAACTTCCTCGTGGGCTGCTTCTCCTCTTCAGCTAGCAACATGTTTTTCAGAAGACACTGGCATTATCCTTCCCTTTCCCAGGCAGAAAGCAAGGATGAGTGCAAGTTAAGCACAACTACCCACTAAGTCAATAACCAAGGCACATCCCAAACCTTATTCCTTAAAACTCCAGCCCCAAACTACCCAGATGAGAGCAGAGAGATTATTGGAGATGCAATTTTGCTAGAGCTCACATCAGGTTCAGTGCTAGAAACTGAAGATCACAAAGGGCAGCACAAGAAGCATGGACATCTGAGCCTCTGTTCTCTAGCAGCTCTTTGACTCATGCAGCAAGACACAGGGTGGTTTATTTTTGTAAACTTCCCTTGTTGTGCATGCTTTGGAATTGATTTGGGAGGAACTTTTGCCTCACAGCCAAATTAGATGCCAGATTACAACAACATCAAGTAAGTGACCTTCTCTGAAAGTTTAGTAGATTAGAGGAAGATAAGTAACTTTTTTCTTCCCCTCATACAGCTATCTTGAAAGCAATAGTGATTCTTTTCCAAGCATCATCCTTCTTTCATAAGAGTATTTCATTACTTGCCCATTCTAACCCTGCTCCTAAGCCCAGCACACATACAGGTGACTTCACATTTCCCATGTGTTGTGTACATCAAACCACAGAGGATGAGAAACTGCTTTAAGACTAGAAAGTACCTGAATCTTTCTTGAGCCTGGAGATCACAGCATCAAAGTAAAATCCACGTTTCCAAACCTCACTTCTCCAAGCAAACGCTTCAGCAAAGGTTGGCTTTCAGGACAAAAACTCGAGGTCCAGCCAGAGCAAGAAAAGAAAAATCTCAAAGCAAGGCTACAACACAAACCCAAAATCCACCCTGGACCGGTGGCAAATAAACTCAGCTTCCTGGTGCAGGGGGTGGAGATGTGCCCAGGGCTAGGCTGAAATTGGGCTCACCTGGGGAGGGCTGTGGGTGGAGGCTCCCAGCAGAGGCTAATCAAGGTCATTAAGAGCAATTATCTCAGGCAGTAACACTTGCAAGAATTGAGATTTTTCCTTCTCTCTTTTTTAGAAGCTCACTTTAAATGATGTGGTTTGCTGTTTGGCTTTGAGGTTTTTGTTTCTTTTTCAGAGAGAGCAGATTTATGCTTAGAGCAGTGGAGAGACCCTACAGAGTGAATCTCTTTGCCTAGCCTGAAGCTCAAAGGGGTCAACAGCTGAGAAATCTTGGCCCAGTGGTTTACCCTCACAAAGAGAGGAGGAGAAATACAAGGTCCATGCCATAACTCATCATTTCTAGCCACCAAATCAACAGGAAAAATAAGATAACTTTAGAGGTTAAGCAGAGCTGAATTTGCTCCTGTGGGAAACTCATGCCTGATGTGTGCTGGAGGGGGGGAACTTCTCAGCCATTTGTACCCAGGTCCCATGGGCTCTATTAACCTTGGTTCCATCTGATCCATGGCAATGATCCAGCAGGAACTAGGAGACATCATCACATCAGAACTAGCACTGGAGCTTCAGCAGTTCAACAGCAATGTTTGCTCCAGTACTGACAGCTCACAGACACTGCAGAGGATTCAAGAGCTTTGGGGAGGCTAGGTCACATCAATTCTGACACCTCACTGTACACCAGAAACTGGGCACTCTCTTATCTCCAGGTGCCTGCTAGCTTCATCTGAGGTTAGTTTAATGTTTCACACACCCCCCCTGCAATTTCTGTCACCCTTAACTCCTTCTCTGCCACAGCAATGTGCCCAAGGGAGGTTCCCTTCTTCAGTTCTTTATCTCTTTGCAAAGCTCTGCTCTCTTCTGCATATCCCCCTCAAGGTCTTGTGTATATCTTTGCTGTAATTTCTGTAACCTTTCATCAGTTTCATATCTATAATGTCACAATATCAACCACAGCAGGCTCATCATGGTGTCAGAGCACCCACAGAGCTCCTATCATGGAAAAGCCCTTTTCCACCTCCTTTTTCCCCCACCCAGCTTAGAAGTAACTTCTTTTGTCTGACTTCTGGACAGGTTTGTTGCCTCTGAGCAATCCCAGGCAATCCAATTAGTGTGATTAAATTCTCATCTTTTCCTGATTAGATCTTTTTCAGTAGTTCACCTGGCTGAAGGGGAAGAGCATTGTTTTTAATGACCAGCAATTCCTGTTGCATGCTACTTTAACTGCAGGGGTTAAGCTTCTTGCCTGGCAGCATCAAGGCTCAAGCCTTAGACCACCCCACCAGCATCAGGAGACCTTCTCTAGAAAACCAGCAGAAGGGCTGGTGATCTCCAAGGTCATTTGCCAATGATTCTATGACCTGTGCACCAGAGCTCAGCAGCACTCTGGTATTTCTTATCACATTAGTCATGTTTCAGGAAAAAAACACCCAGCACTGGAGCAGTGCAAGCAGAGAGAGGAACTCTAAAGCACTACTCCAACAGCCCTTCACATGATCAACATTATCTCTTGCTCTCAATAGCCCCAGCCTACAAGAAGTGGCACTGCTTTCAGGAGCTGTGACTGGTATCTCCCACTGTTTGCTTGTGTATCTCCTGCTGACTTGTCGGCTCTATCTAGACTTCCCCATGGCTGCTACAAAGGCAGCTGAGGAGCTTCCATTCCCAAGAGCAGAGCAGCCCACCTCCTGCTGACTGCTCTTAGACTGCCTGGCTTAATCTCTTTAGGCAGATCTGCTCTAGATGGGGCTGGAGGATGCCAAGTTTCACCAAATCCTGAAGACAAGAGGCAGGTGAAGCACTCCAGGGAGCACTGGGTGCCTTGGCCCTCCAAGTGTACTCTCAGACTGCTCTTCCTTAGCAGGGGACAAGCAAGGCAAGTTCCTTGCCTCCCAGAGGTCTCCTTCACACCACATTTCCTATCATCATGCCTGTGCCTTCTCACTGAGTGGGCTGAAAGGAATCCATCCATGGTCTATTTTCTGTGGCTTTAACAAATGACCTCTCAACTCCATTGGCCAAACAGAAGCAGAAAAAAAAAGTTCCTCTGGAGAGGAAACCAATGGAGAAAGCTCAGGAAAATCAATTTGCCCTGGCAGAGAGAACATTGCTTAATGTCCTGTGTGGCTGGGAGGGGGCAACTCTTCATGGGCTTTTGTCTTCATCTCTTTCTGGCTACAGGCTGTGTCAGGAGCAACAAGAAGCTACAGCTCTGGGATATGCAGCTAGCTCTAAAACCAGCAAAAGGCAGAAAATAATATGGTAGAAAGCTCCAGTGGTAAGGAACTAGTTCAGGTACTGGGCAGGAAAGAAACTGATCATGATC
Organism: Galbula dea; assembly: GCA_013399015.1. Classification (NCBI taxonomy): domain Eukaryota; kingdom Metazoa; phylum Chordata; class Aves; order Piciformes; family Galbulidae; genus Galbula; species Galbula dea. The sequence goes on along the minus strand of VWZX01001062.1, from coordinate 368,637 downwards.
TCAGAGATCTGAGTAAGTCTGAAAGGGAAATGAGCCTTAAAGAAACCTGAATGGTACTCACACATCCAACCTGTCACCTATCAGAAAAATAGACCTGACCCTTCAAATGCAGCCTCAAGAGCATGGAGGTCACTTACACACTCCCAATTAAGCCCTGGGGATGAATGTCTGGTTGGAATCCTGAGCAGAAATACAGATGACTGTAACCCAGGTGTGCTGCTACCTTTAGCTTGTTGGGTTTTTTCTCTAGAAGATCATGGGATGTCTGATGCTTTTGTCACATTTCACCAAAGGATTTGCATTAGCAGCTCCAGCTGTACTTTATGCAAAGCCTAAGTAAGTCCCCTAGGATTAATTACCCTGCTCAGAGTCCAATTTATTTAGCAATTAAGGAAAAATTAGACAGTAGCTGGTGAGTTTGTTGTTTTGAAATGGAAAGCCAGAGCCCTTAGCTCTGTTCCCAGACTAAAGGCTAGCTTTAGAAATTCATTATCTGAAAGTCTCTAAACCAGGGCTTTACACTGCAATCTTTTTGGGTTTGCATTATTTAGCCTCCAGTTAACTTCCCTGTTCCACCTGTGAGCACACTGCTGGGAAAAACCCAACCAAGAGGAATGTAAACTGTTGACATGACAGCTTTCAGAATCAGCTTTTCCTTCTCAGCCTGAATCCATGACCCTGGTAACAGTTGTCTCAGGAAATACACTGTGACAGTGTTAAATGTTGTGACACCACTGGGGAACCCTCACTACATGCTTCAAGGGGACATCTTGTCCCATGCAGAAATGCACCACCAGGATCACGTGCTCTCCACAGAATAGTGGGGACTGGGCAATACAAGGTCATGGAGAGTGCTCACTGAATGTCTGTCACACAGGGGCTGTGGGGAAGGAGCTTTCAGCTTCTGCAAGCCTCCCAGTGCCCTGGTCCCAGGAAGAGACCTGGAGGCTGCAAAGCTTTTGGGCTGCGCAATGCTGGGACAAACCCAGCCGTGCAGAGGCAGATGGCTGCCTGGCTCATACTGCAGCCTGGCTGCCCCAGGGAGCTGCTCTGTCACAAATCACAAGAGACTGTGTTTTTTGAAGGCAGCCTCTGGGACTTCTTACCCAGCATTTGCAGCTGGGAAATCCTCCTGCATATCCCACACAGCTTGAGGGTTTATCCCCCACCAGGACCCAAGCCCTTGCTGTAGCGAGGCAGGTCACCAGGGCAGTTTCTGAGGCTCTAGATCCACCTTTAACTGGCTGTAAGGGCAGCAGCAAGCAGGACCATTGGCTCCATTGCCCACTCAACAACTCCTCACCATCTCCAAAGCATTGCCTCACCCAGCACATGCAAACACAGAATTCCACCACATTATAGGAGTGTTTTCCAAGGAACAGCTTGACACACACAGCACAGTGACTTGGAGCATGCTGGGTGGACAACTGCTGTCCAGAAGCTACATACCAAGCATGGAGAGCAGATCTGGAGGGGCTGCCATCCTCAGAGCTCAAGGCCAGCCTGCCTTGAGTCAATGGGGAGAGACTGTTCTGCAGCAGCTGAGGTTTTGGCCTGAAGGAATATAAATATTTGGATATCATGTTGCTTGATTAACTCATTAGATAACCTGAGAGAGCTGAGCATGATCTTAAGGAGATCATGCACAGTCCTAATGTCAAGCTTGCTAAAGCTCCCTTTAGTGTCCTTAAGGGACATTTAAGGTCTATGTGACCCATTTTAGGGACATTTAAGGTTGCTGTGACCCATTTTAGGGATCTTTTAGATGTGATTCTGATGGACACCGAGTTCACTTGGCCTATCCCTATGCTTACAATTATCTCCATGTCTGTGACAGAACTCCACAAGTGGGCTGCATCTGATTTCCTCCTGGTTCATTTGCTTGCACCCTTTCAGGATATTAAAAAATCCCTTAATGGCTTTTGAGGTTTGATATTAACTGTTCACAATAAACCAAGTGAAGGATTAGCTGTGAAATTCTTCATGCTATCTGCTGACTCCAGGCAGCAGGAACTCTCTGGAACCTTCACAGCTCTTCTGGAAGAAATGTCACACTAGTTATCTCTTTCACCCCAAGCACCTTTCACAGGAACACATTTCTCTCCTTACCTCCTTCCTCCAGATTCAAGTGCCCCCTAGCTCAGGGAAGCAGAGCCCTGTCAGTGTGCATCTTAGGGCACATATTTAAGGTTTTCTGCACATTTTCTACACTCTTCTTGGCCTTCCACAGCCTCCTATGCTCTCACCCACTGGGGACTACATACCATGTCCCAGCTATTGTGTTGCACCTTGGAAAAGGACCTCTCATGTCAATAAGAGGTGCAGAAGAGGACAGTGGATCTGCTGTGTGTTTCCTTTCCTTCTGGAGAGCTGGGAGGCAAGAAGAGATGCTCCCTGGGGCCTGAGTGCTTCAGACCAAGGAGGAGGCATCATTAACAAAGGACACCAAGTCCTTAAGGATTCACTGCCATTTTTTCTGCTCTGAGTAATTCCCTGAGAGGGCAAGGCAAACTGTCAGGGGTCCTCTGATTTACTGCTATTCAGTGTTTTACTCTGCTTCTGCAAGAACTGCTACTGCTGCAGCCCTAAAGACAACAGCCATGGAGAGATCCACAGGGAATGGTCTCTAGGGGAGCAGTTCACCCTCCTTCCTCTTCCTCCTCTCCACTGGGCTTTGTATTTTGCTTCTGTGCCATATTGGGTGTAGATAGATGCTGCCAAGCACAAAGAAAACACAGAGAGCAAAGACAGACTGGGGGGTTTACACCTGTTCCATGCTCAGGCTTGGTAACAAAGCTGCTCTGCCAATTTGATGCATGCAGGGAGTTTAAAAGGGAAAAACAAACCAAACAAAACTTAAAAAAAACCCCAAACAAAAATCCCCCAACCAACCAACCCCCAAAATCCCAAGCACCCAGCAGCAAACACATCCACAGGAATAAAATTTAAACCCCAAATTTTCAAACCCCAAGCCCCAACCCCAAATTAAAACCCCCAAGAAGCAAAGATACCAAGCCAGGGCAGTGCTCTATTGTCTCCACATCGCACTGCCTCTTTAAAATCAGAAAGGCATGGCCAGCTTCAAGGTGCCTCCCACTGAGCAGAGGCTCTAGCTGCCTGCACAGAGAGCAGAGCCATCCTCCCCTGAGCAGCAGGGCAAACCCTGCCTGGGAGAGAAATCGCTCATTCATTCAGGCAAGTCCTCTGCCTGCTTTCAGTCATCCTCTCTCTGCTCCAGGGCCAGCAGCACGCTGTGCAGTGCAGAGTCCTGGAGGCTACCCCCAAGGACCCTCAAGAAGATGAGCAGGTACAGTGAGCTGCCGGGGTTATTTCAGTTGGTGGATGGGGATGTTGTCTGGATTTCTTTCTTTTCAAGCTCTCTCTTGGTGTTCTGCAGGGAAACCTGTTTGAGACAGGTACTGCACCTTGCAGTGACCTAGGGTACTTCTCTGATATGATGCCCACATGCCCAGGCAGCTGTGGGGGTGTCTTGTAAAGCAGTCGATTGCCTGAGCTGCTTTTCAGTTTCAGGCTTTGGCTTTCTGTTACCCTGTAACTCTCAGTTTGAAAAGCAAAGTGGAGGCAGAGGTTGTACAAGAGAGTTGCGCTCTCAGGAATCTATGAAGTGTTGGTGTATCAGGGGTGGAGGGTGCTTCTAGGGAAAGAAGGGGGCAACAGCTCGACTCTGCAGCTTATCCTTTGTAGCCATGATGGAGACTGTTCAATGGCATGTGACACCCTGAAGACCTGCTGCCTCAGTGCAGGAAAAGCAGCACTGTTGCCTGGTTCTCTCCTGGGGTGGGGTGTGACCGTCCCAACAGCTGGGAGTCTGCTCTGAGGGTTCCCAGACATGGCATGCTGCAGAGATGCAAGGAGACAGCCCTCTCAGCATTTTGATACAGAGTGGAGGCAAAATTAGGGAGAAGATTAGGTCTCCTTCCTCAGTGTGGAAAAGAAATCCATTCTTAACATTTGGTACACCCAGCAGTACAAAGAGGGGAGCTGCTCCTCCCTGTCTCCAACAAGTCGATGCACTTTGTCTTGCTTAAGGAAGATTCTCACCTCCAGAGCCTGCTTGTGGAAGCACTCTCCCTGTGAACAGCAGGTTTGCCCTCCGCGCAAAGCCTTACAACCTGCTTCCTGGGACAAAACCTTGTCTCTGCAAATTGGCAGAGCTCCACTGGTTTGAGAGAAGCAATAATGGATTATGCTAGCTATAAAATTGATCCCACTACTCAATTAATGCCTGCCAGAGAGGAAAGTGCTGCCTTCACTGTTCTCTTGGGTCCTGGCAACTCTTACTTAATTAAGAAATGTATTTAGAAGCCAGGACCTCAGTTCTCTTTTCATTCTCACCTGCCACATTCTGACTGAGATATCTACCAGGAAGCAAAAGACTTTGTCCAAAAGGCAGCTCAGATTTGCTTCCAGCAAGCTGAAGTGTCATCTCATCTGAGGGCTTTTTCCCACCTTGCAGGGAGATGACAGCAGCACTGTGGGCACAAAGGCTGCTGGAGGTTTCAGCTGGATTTTACACTCCTCCTGTATTGTCATTTTGTTGAAAACAAAATACCATGGTTGGTAACTAAAACTCCTGGGTGTAACCACCAGTGTCCTGTGCACCTGAAGGGACCTGAGATAAAAGCAGCATCCTTCACCCAGGGTGTTTCTTCCCACTCAGCACAGCCAGCAGCAGAGCTGTGGGGCAGTAAGGTGGCTGCTGCTTTCCCCCAAGCACAGTGGTTTTGTTCCTTCAGGAAACGTCTTCCTCTTGTTGCTCCCACAGAAGGAGATAAATGAGGCTGTTTGCTCTGCAGTCTCCTGGGGACAAAGACAAGGTGACTCGCTGCTCAGAGGGAAACTCTGGATGAGGTCTCTCACCTGCCACCGCAGTGCTCTGCCACCCTGGGTAGTTCCAGCCCCAACCCGAGGGCCAGCCGAGCCACACGTACCGGAAGGCGACAGGCATGGCCACGGAGCAGGACGGCCACCACCCGAATGCCACTCTCAACCTCAACCTGGCTGCCATCTACAGCCTCTCCAGCGGGGATCTTACCTCCTCACGCAACCTCTCCCTCCCCTTCAACTTCAGCTACAGCGACTACGACCTGCCGCTGGACGCTGAGGATGACGTGACCAAGACCCGCACCTTCTTCGCAGCCAGGATCGTCATCGGGGTGGCTCTGGTCAGCATCATGCTGGTCTGCGGCATCGGCAACTTCATCTTCATCGCCGCTCTGGCCCGCTACAAGAAGCTGCGGAACCTGACCAACCTGCTGATAGCCAACCTGGCCATCTCCGACTTCATCGTGGCCATCGTCTGCTGCCCCTTCGAGATGGACTACTACGTGGTGCGGCAGCTGTCCTGGGAGCACGGCCACGGCCTCTGCGCCGCCGTCAACTACCTGCGAACCGTCTCCCTCCACGTCTCTACCAACGCTCTCCTGGCTATAGCTATTGACAGGTGAGTGGGGTGCTGTTGCTGCCCGAGGGGATGGACACAGCTCTCAGGTTGGCTTCTCCAGACTTCTGGGCTTTGAACCTGCTCAGCCAGATCGGTTGGAAGCAGAGCTGGTTCCCAAATCGCTTGGGGTTGTGACGTTAACCTGGAGAAACTGGGTGGAAATTCCTTGATGGAATTTTTCAGGTGAAAAGGATGGTGGGTTATTACAGTGGCTTTTTTGTTTTGCCCTCATCAAAATGTGCTTGACTCTTGTGTAGGAAAGGATTCAGGCAATAAGGGGAAGAGGAGAGACACATCAGAAACACCCAGAGAGAAGGGTGTTCTTCTGCATGATATAATCCTGACCCAGACCATAGATCTCTGAGGAACCTTCGCTACTTGAGTCTAAACTTCTCTATAAACAGTGCAGTAAGCACTCTTCAGTGAGACCAATAGTTGACTGGTGACACAGAATTCCACAGGAGAGTATCCAACGGGGTTGCTGCCTTACAGGATATTTCTTTCTCCCCCCAAGGTATTTTTCCCAGTTTTTGGGGTTTGTTTTAGTGCGAAAAAGAGTAAAAGATCAGACTTCTATCTAGCCTGAAAGCAGAGCTCTTATTCTCTCTTGTGCCCCACTGAGAAAACCCAACAATCATTACACTAACCATTTGATAGTACTGAGGTCCTAAGCTGGATGCTCCAAGCCACCAGTGGACACTTGGTGAGCACTCTTCTCTCCACTAGAACACTTCCCTCTCATACTCTCCTCTCCCTTTACCTGCCCCTCTCAGATCGGCACACTGGCAAGCCAAGACAGACCTCCAGGTCATTTTTGACACCTGTATTTGTGGCACTGTCCAGAAGTCACCTCCTGTGTACAAACACAATGCAGACCTCTGGAGACCCCCTGCATACAGACACTGTGTGACTCCTACCCACCACACAACCCTTCCCTTCCCTTTTCCCCCAGTTTTTCTCCTGTCCCACTTGATGCTCTAGCTGAATGTTGCAGAATGTTTGGTACCTGTTCCAAAAGGCAGCTCAGGAGCAGGCACCTCTGCTGATGTTGTACAGATACAGCTGGGGGGTGGCTGCCTTGGCTGTTACTGACGTCAACACAAGGCTGTGGAAAGAGTCCACAGGTCTTTTGCCTGGTCTGGAGAGGGGAAAGGACAATCAGGTTCTATCAAACAGATCCTTACCAAGTGTCTAACAAAACTTCTAAACAGCAGCTGAGAGGACTCAGGGTTAGGCTTCTAAACACTACCCTGTATGCAACACCCTTTTCTGTTACTTCCCTTTTCCAGCTTCTAAAGATATTTTCTTGGAAAGCTCTGCTGGTGCAGCCCAGGTTGATGAAGTAACTAACAGAGGTCACTGAGCCCTTGTGCCTCCTACCACATCAGAAGATTTCTAGCATATCTCCCCAAGCATCTTTCAAAACAACCCTGGAAATGCTGAATCACTGATGTTTGTTGTAGGAACACACTGTTTTGGTTTTGTTGCCCCTGGGGTTTTTTTGTGAGCTTTTGGTTGAGAGGGATAAACCTCATTCATCCAGCAATCAGCCATTCCATGCTGGTTAGGTCACATGGGTTGTGGACTTTGGTCTTTAAAATAAATCACAGGCTGTGAAGAAAAAATCTTCCCATGTTTAGATCATTCAAGAGGGCTCATCTGTGTGGGGAGATGGAAAGCCTGTTCCACAGGATGTCCCTTGGCTCTCTTTCATCTTTCTTGATGTCTATTCCCATGAAACACAGCGATTCCACATCTACAGTAGCAAATAACAGCATGTCAAAGGAGAGGATCATGCTAAGGGTCCAATGTCCATGCTGTGAACATTTTAGGGGTCTCCTGGACTGAACACCCATGGACACTTTTGGAGCACATCTTCCTGGCTTGATGTGCTCCAGGAGCACTCCACAGGAAGCAAGCACAATCAAGAAACCCAGCACAAAAGCTCTCTCCTGGCTCCCTCATCCAGCCAAATGTTCTGCTGAGCAGACGTGTGCTTGTGAATACCTACACACACATCATCACACAACTGGGGACCTGCTCTAAAAATAGTCATTTATCAGCTCCACAATGAGGCTAAGCAATTCTACTGCCCCCTGACATTCAGCCTGCACTATTAAAAGTGATGAGCAATTCATCTGCTTCCAAGATCTGGGGGATGAAAAGCACCACTGACTTTCCATTTTATTTTAGAATGAGTTATATCCTGTGGATGTCTATGTATAGAATAGAGACAGAGAGAAAAGCCTCTGAGCAAATGAGAAATTCCAATTCTTTCTGTTAAATACAATTGTACTGAGAGCTCTGGAGTGTCTCTGATACAAAATAACCAACCTCCTTTGAGCAGAAACATCCTCATCTCTCTAGGACTGCACAACATAAGCCCTTCTTACATCTATAGCTTCTTTAAAATGTATTTGTCAGTAACAGGAATATTCCCTCTCTGTCCTCCTCCCATCTTTCTGTAAATCCCAGATGAATTAAAAAGGAAAAGCTTGTGACCCAAGATTGCAGCTTTCTCAGCTTCATCTTCTAAGTGGCAGTCTAAGACTGAGGTCTCCAAACCATCCTCAGGCACGCTAACAGGTGCTCAGATTTCCAGACTGCCCAGTACCTGTAGTCCTAACAAACCCTTCAGCCACTTGCTCCAGAGTTTCTGCCTGGATTTAGGAACTCAGATCCAGGCTGCTCCTTCAGAAAATTTCTTAACTCTCCTCAGAGACAATTTTTTCAGGCTGTCTCTTTCAGAATGACAGCAATTTAAGAGAAGAGGAAAGGGCTTCAACTTGTGCCAGGGGAGGTTTACCTTGGATATTAGGAGTCCTGAGTTTCTTCCCTGAGAGGGTTCTCAGGCATTGGCCCAGGCTGCCCAAAGAGGTGGTGGAGTCACCAGCCCTGGAAGGGCTCAAAACCCATGTAGCTGTGGTGCCTGGGGCCATGGTTTAGTGGTGAGCATGGCAGTGTGGGGTGGGTGGTTGGACTGGATGATCTCAGAGGGCTTTGCCAGCCATAAGGATTCTGTGATTCTATCATTCCCTTCTGCCTACTCTGTCCATTTGTGCTTTGCAGCATTTTCTCTCTACCAGTGTTTGCAGCCTTGCTCATTCTGGTTGTGTTTGCCTGCTGCAGGTACGTGGCCATTGTGCACCCCCTGAAACCACGCATGAATTACCAAACAGCAACCCTCCTCATCGCCTTGGTCTGGATCATCTCCATCCTGGTAGCTATCCCCTCTGCCTACTTTGCTACTGAAACTGTGCTATTTATAGTAAAAAACCAGAAGAAGATTTTCTGTGGTCAGGTCTGGACAGTTGACCAGCAGATGTACTACAAATCCTACTTCCTCTTCATCTTCGGTATCGGGTTTGTGGCTCCTGTGCTTACCATGACCCTGTGCTATGCCAGGATCTCTCGGGAGCTCTGGTTTAAAACAGTGCCAGGATTCCAGACAGAGCAGATCAGGAAGAGGCTTCGCTGCAGGAGAAAGACTGTGATGGTCCTGATGTGCATCCTGACTGCTTATGTGCTCTGCTGGGCACCTCTCTACGGCTTCACCATCGTCCGTGACTTCTTCCCCACCATCTTTGTGAAGGAGAAGCATTACCTTACAGCTTTTTACACAGTTGAGTGCATTGCTATGAGCAACAGCATGATCAACACCATGTGCTTTGTGACTGTCAAAAACAACACCATGAAGTACTTCAAGAGGATCATGTTGCTCAGATGGAGATCCACCTACAGCGGAAGCAAGTCCAGCACCGACGTAGACCTGAGAACAAACACGGTGCCGGTCACAGAGGAGGTTGACTGCATCAAACTGAAATGAATCTCCTGCAGTTCTAACCTGGCCTGTTCTGGAGAGAGAGTAAAGATGAAATACTGCCTCCTCAGAAGCTTCTCCCTTGCCTGTGGGAATAGCCAGCATCAGAGAGAGCTCTTGACAAGCAGCCTGCTATGGATCTGCACCGGAACTCTGCTGACTGGACTCTGTATAATCCCTGGCTCAGACTGACACTGTGCTGCAGTTCACCCCTCTGTAAATCTGGGATACAGAGACTCATTTTAGAGTTGTTTAAAACTTCAGATGAACAGAAGAGCCTACAAATCCATTAAAGTATATCACAATGATGCCAGAGTCAATTGCAGATCCTAGCACTGATTCCTCTTTGTTTCTTCTAAAGAGAAACCTCCTAACCCCTTTGAGCTTATAATTTGTACCTGTAAAGCTATTTGGTGTCCTTTTCCTTCTGCTCACAAGAGGAAGGATGGCAAAGAAGCCCATGTGGCTTTATCCTCTGTGTTGTACCTCTCATGAAGCAGCTCCTTGAAGTCTGCAGAGCACCAGCTTTCTGTTGTCCAGTGTGCAGTGTGCTCTTAGGAAAGGGACACTCCTCACAAAGCTAAACACTGCTTCACAGCCTAGTGAAACCCACAGTTCTCTTCCTGTGACACCTTGTTCAGGAGTATTTTAATCAACATTCCTCTCAGTAGTGTCGTGTAGACTATTGCTCTGTTTATTGTGTCTTTGGAAATGGCACAAGTACACACTGAAGGGACCTGTTCTCTTCTCTCCCCTCCAGACACCCCACAGCCAGCTTCTGCTGCCCTGAGTCGCTGAGCTCTTCACAGAATCAACCACAAAACCACACAGGTGGGTAACAACGTGTCCAGATCATCTAGTCCACTCCTCTGCTCAAGCAGAGTCAGCCAGAACAGGTTGCCCATGCTTTGACTACCCCAGGGATCAAAACTCCATAGCCTGCCAGGAGCACCTGTGCCAGTGCTCAAGAGCCCTCAGAGTAAAGGAGTCTTTTCTGATGTTCAGATGCAGCTTCATCTGTTTCAGCTTGGTTTTCAGGGGGATCCAAAAGCATGTTACAGGGAGAAAAGGCACCCTGCTGAACCAGGCCTAGACACCCTAGCAAGCCTGGGTGCTTCAAAATAAAGTAGAAGTAGGGCCAAAACAACAGAGAGATCCTGAGATGATCTGTCTTCCTGCAAACACTGGAGACAGACTCTAGGCTTCAGCAGGCCAGTCCCTGGTTGGGTTGAGTAGCTCAGTGTCTGGCCAAAGGTGAGGCAACAGCTCCAGTGCATTCTGCACTCTGCTGGTTTCACTGTTCTGGTCTTGTGCAGCTCCAGCATGGGTGTTTCTTAGCTGATAATTGTGACAAAGCAGGTGACAGTAGCAGTAATATCTACTCATTTAAACCACTCATAAGATATCATGGACCTCTATGTCTTGGAATCAAGCTGTTTTCTATTGTGCTGACAAAGGCTTCCTGTTGTAAAGCACGTGGTACTGCCTACTGTTGGAGTAAATGGCTTTTGTAAACCATTTGTCTATCTGTGAGTTTAAAGTGAGCAGCAGATCCTGCTAATAAAACAGCAAACACTGAGTCAACCACAGCACTGAGCACTGGTTTTTTACATCTTCCCCTTAACCAGACATTTCCTACCCAAGGAACTAATGTGAATGATCTGATTTCTGCCCAAGGGAAACTGCTAGGCTGACTAGCTGAATGTAATGGCAAAGGGATATTCACAGCCCCTGCAGTGCCCACCTGGGAGAGGCTCTCAGCATTTGCTCTCTTAGGCAAACAACTACTGGAATCATTCTTCTCAGTGACACTTTTGAGTAGGTTAAGTACCAAATCCAGCTGTTTCCTAGCCTGCCAAAGACATTCAAAGGACCAGAGAGTTGCATTGTTTTGTTATCAAGAGCCTTAACTTTGCAATTTCTCCTGAAATCTGATGGTTTCTACTGAAACTCTGCAGCTGCACTGGTCTCCTGAAAGCTGTCCCACTTGGTGGGCATTATCTCCTCCCTCCTCTTCTTTCTAGACTTTTCTTGCTGCAACAAAGCCAAACTGGCAATTTCCCACACCTGGAGAGCCACTTCTGGCTGAGTTACTTAGAAGAAGAATGAAAGCTCAACCCCCACCAAGCAATACAGTCCCAGTGGAGGCTAGGCTGGTGCAGAGTCTCCATGGGGAACTGCTAGACTCTGCCTTTTGGAGGCATCCACTGGTATAGATGGCTCAAATGTGCCTTTTATTATCTCACAGCTATATTTACAAGATAAACTATAGCCAGTGGGAATGTAATCACAGGACTATTTCTAGATTCACCCTACTAAGTTGTGGTGCATTCCTGGCTCACTGCAAAAATACTGGGTCACTTGACATTCAAGGATCTGCTGAGTAGCCTCATCTGCACCTCAAACAGAGCAGCTTGGATCAATATTCCAATATCCTGGAGTTACAAGGCCATCCCTCCACAGGAAGAAAAATACATCCTGCTGTTAAGGAAAGAAACAAGAGGAGGACAATACACTTTAAACAGAGAGAACTCCAATCTACCAGCACAAAGCAGCTCAGTTAGGGCTTTCCCTTTCCCACTGTGCTGCTTTGATTACACATAATTTCTTCACTCTTGATGTGTCAGCAATAAACCTTGATCTGTCACACAAACCCAAGAACTACTTTCACACTTGCTTTGGTGACCACATGTCTGACTGGCAGCCTCTAGAGCTAAAATGCTGTTTCTGCTTTCAAAGTAAAGGCTCACAGCTCCTGAGAGCAGCTTAAAGAGCCACTCACAAAACAAGGCTGTGATACAGAATGCTTCAGCTTGAGGAAGGTTATGGTCACAGAAATCAATAGACACTGAAAAACAGCAGCTAGACTCCTTCTGTGTGAAACAGCTTCAGCAAACAGTAAGCCAGTGGCCAACAGAAGTCAGTATTTACCACATTCAGAACAACTGCCCATTGAGAATGTCTGTGGGTTTGATATCTACAGGTTGTGAGAAGCTTCTGACACACAGTTAGCAAATGATGACCCTGATCCAAAAGCAGCCTGATGCCAGTCTGCAGCAGTGGCCACTTTATTTTAAACAGAGAACATTCTGGCACCCAACAGAAAAGTCTGAGTGTATTTGGATGTCCATCTGCAGCCATGGCTGGCAGATCTCCTCAGGGGAGCCAGAGCCACACAAGGATGCTGCCCCTGCTGAATCTCAGGACTGTGGCCAAAAAAGTGCCCAACTGACATTGCTCCAGCCACCTCTCCTGAAACATACCAACACTTTTCAACTTTCTCAAAAGCTCAGGGAAGTTGTGAACACACTGAAGGCAAGATCTCCCAAAGGCTTCAGGAATCAGAGACACACAGGTACATGTTTTTCCCACAGTATGTGAGAAGTTTACTTGTGCAAAGATACAGTCATCAGACTTGAGCTCTGTTGTGAGCTGGACACAATTCCAGCGAGGTACAGGTGTGGAAAGAGGTACTACAGTAAGGAGAGCAAACAGGAACTGGATTTGGTTTGATACACACAGATAATGTTCCCAAGTGATCCAGACAACCTGCATTTTACCACTGTACATCAGGAGAACCAAAGAAATGACACCTAAAGGGAAAGCTAATAACAGACTAATGAAGTTTAAAACTGCACTAGCTCAAAAGAAGATTAAAGAATGGCTTAGATTCCCCAGTGGTGGCCAAGAATTAGTCCATGACACTGCAGGAGCAAAGCTTAACTCCTCTTCATTCTCCACAGTACATACTGTGTTTCAGCAAAGCAGAAGTTTTCCCTGATGCCAGTATTGGAAGCACTGAAGATGAAGCATTAGCAACTTTAAAAACTATTTCAACCTATGAAATACCAAAGGTGCTGCAAAAGAAACAGATGGGGGGGGAGAGGGAACCAAAAACCCCACAAAAACCTTTCAGAGCTCAGTCCTGTGGCTCCACCACTTGATGCTCCCCCCAAAATAATCCACATGGCAAAGGAAGGCACTGCTGAATCCCCTCATCCCCATTCAAATCTTTCTGGAGTGCCTTCAGCACTGAGGCAAAACCAGCTTCCAAAGGAGTTCCTCTCCTTCCAGATCCATGCTTTAACAGCCAGAACAGACAGCTGGAATGCTGTTCCCTGCAGCTACTTTTTGGTCTTAATGAAGCTACGTGCTTCCTGCAGAAGTGTTTCAACATCTTCACTTTCCTTCTCTTCTGAGCTTGGCTCCCACTCAGAGTCTTCATCAGTGGGCTCACACTCCTCTTCCTCAGCATCTACACAGCTGTCACTAAGGTCATACTCCTTTTCTTCATCATTGCTGGCACTATCTTTCTCCACAGCCCTTTTTCCTGCAGGGACAAAAAGGTCACATATTCACTGATAAATACACAGCTGAAGAGACCTCCCAGAGACCACTGAGTTGGTTTCTCTCCTCAGAGGAGAAAGGATCAGCTGAAGCACTCTGCCCAGTGCTGACTCCCTGGGGCTTCTTCAAGACTCTCATGGAAAGCTGTGCCTTCTCCCTCTGACACCAATGGCAGCACTCACCAGCCAGATCACTCAAAGTTTTCCTGACTGGCTTTTTTTCCAGCACTTGGAAATCAGTCTCAGGGCTTCTATTTGGAACAGAGCTGATCATCTTGCTAGCAAACCAGCAAAGAAGTGTGTAGGAGAGTCCTGCCTAGTCCACAGCCATCCATCTGAGCAGCACCAATGTACTGAGCTCATTTAGGAGTGACAGCTTAATGACAGCACAACTCTGACCTTTGTTTAATTCCCTTACAACTATTCCCCTACAATTAGCCTTAGATTGCTCCTCAGAACATAGACCATGCTCTCTACAGGCAATTTGTAATCCCTCTGGTAGCAATTAGACTATAAATGTTAAAAACTGAACACACCAGATGTCATGTAGATGCTATCCTCCTTCTCTTGGCTGGTGGAGCTGAAATACACTTGCAGGGAAATTAATCCTGCTGTGCTTAACAGTGCAGTTGTGCCCAGCAGGATGAAAAGAGGGCAGGAAAGCCTACAGGTAACAAATATAGCTCAGGATATCCTAGTGCACAGACACAAGCATTCAGTGAGAGCAAAAGTGCTGCCATACATAAGGAAAAGGGATGGGAAAGAAATTTCTCAGCAGTTAGTACAAAACCATCCTGCATCCATCCACAGCAGGTGAGAGGCCAATACACAGCCTAGAAGACTACCCACAGTTACTGGCACTTTCATTTATTGTCTCTAGAAGGCAGAGCTCTTTGTTTTGAGGGGTTCTTGCCCAGCTACAGCCTGGTGATCTCACAGAAAGCACAAGTCAGTTCCACAGCCTCATGCCTTGTTTAGGCCAGTGACAGTGAGGATGGCACAGAGTCAGACCCTGAGTGCTCTTTAAAGCTCACTTTCCAGTTCTTTTAGGGAGAATAAGAAGCTTCACCTGTGGATGCTGAGACACAACTGAAGCTGGAAACAGACCTAAAGGTTGTTTAAAACTGGGAGGCTCTGCACCTGCCACGTGCAAGTTAACACTGCTGCAGCAGCACAGCAAGCTAGCAGTGCCACTGGTGAATGCAGGAGAGACTCACACACAGGAGGACAGTTTCTATTATCCAGAGAGGCTGCAGCTTGCCTCTGCTACTACCTCACCCTGACTGATGGCTGGAAACTGAAGAAAGAAGGATACACGTGCAGCTGAGAGGAAAAGCTGCCCCCAGCTCAAAGGCATTAACCTTCTGCATTTCAGCCCTAACAAAGCAGTATCTCACCTGACACATCAATACCTCACAGCAGGTACCAGAAAAGCTCATCAGCAAGTGCAGATATCCCTTGGAAGTTATTTCAAGGTCAATACAGTGCAGAAGGCAAATCTCAATGTTCCAGAAGCAATCAATCTTTAGAGGGCAGCCTTAGCTAGCTGTGGATGAGTTATTGGATTCCTTACATCCTCTCATGACCCCTGTGGAAGGGAGGAAGATTCAATTTGGCCACATCTGTTTGTTCTCTTGCCTGTTTCCAGGGAAGGGAAGCAATGCTCCTGCAGGAAGCCTGACACCAATTCCATTGCAGCACTATGGCTTGCAAAACAACAAGCAGGCTTCTACTCAAATAATGCCTCTTTTCTCCTCAGCTAGGTACCACCCAGGGTCTCCAGCACTGTCAAATGCCCCCAAAGCAAAGCAGACTGGCTGCATCTCATCCTGATGTGCCCACAAGAGCATACTCACCATGCTCTGAAATTTGCTGTCCAGTTCCTCTGCCAGTTGCTAAAGAAAGGAAAGTTATTAGCCAGGACACAGGACAAGCTAGCACTAGAGTTATTTACCCCTAGCTCTTGCTATGACAGAAACCCTGACCTATTAAACTAAATGCAGCAATGATAGTGCTGTATTTACAGGCAGAATAAAACTAACCTGCCCCCCAAAATCCCTTTTTGGTACTGAATAATTCCTGAGAGATGACCCAGATGAACTGCTCTTAACAAGTCTGGAGCATTCCATCTGTAGGCAGATCTCATCAACACTGTTTGTTGGGGGGGGAGGGCATAAGCAGATTAAAACAGGAAGATTTCAAAGCATGTCAATGTTTTACATCACTTCCATAAATGTAATTTTCCCTTAATAATGTCACAATCTTGGTTATTCCAAGTAAAACACATCATCATCACAGTTTCCTAACTCTTCTCTCCTGAAGAAGAGTTTCCTGCATTGGGATTTCCAAAAGCAGACTGGAAATCATAAAGAGACAGGAGCTGCTTGCAGTGTTTGGTTTAGAGCATCCCAAGGCTTGGAAAGTGTAAGTAACCTGAGGATTGCCTACCAAAAGGAAAATGAGAATCAAATAGCAAGTGCAAATATAAATCTACACAGTTAAACCAGAAAACATTTGAATTGAAATGCTGGGGGCATTTTAGTCCAAATATTTTGGTAACCACTACTGGGGCTTGGGGGGCTGTCCCTCCCCTCAACTTTGAGCTATGCTGAACAATTTGGCTTACCTGGAGGTGCACTGTGCTTGTATTCTAGCTTGTGCTGTGGATTCTTCCTGCAAAAAGGAACACATTAAGAGCTTGATTCACCACCTGGTTCCACACTCAACAAGCCCAGAACTCCTTCATGTTTTATTTAGTTTTAAACTACAATTCTGTGACCTTACTGCAGTGTCTCAGCTTATAGCATGTGGGGTGGGGGGAAAAAAAGGGCAACAACAAACCAAAGAGGTTAAGTTAGAGTTCCTCTTATTCCAGCATTAAAACAAACAACCAAACAAGAAAAACAGCTGATCAAAACCCAGAGATGATCTAGTTCCCAAAGCTGCAAGGTGAGCTGTCTGTGCTCAGCATGGCAAGAACTGATCCAGCTCTTCACTCTCCCTACAAAGGAAGGCAGAAGATAGGCTGTGGTGTGTAAAGCACAGTGCATGCACAGCACACAGCACAGCTCTGGGACAGCCAGGCACAGCCTCCATGCTCTGCAGAGTGGGGCTGCAAATTCAACAGTTTGGGAAAAACAAAGAGTTTGGGAAGAACTGTTTGTCTCAGAGGGTGCAGGGAGAGGCCCCAGGAGGAATCTTCAGAGAGCTGACTCATTTCTGGAGCATGCTGCTGCAATCCAACAAGTTCCATGTACAAGTGGGTGTCTTCTACTGAAAAGCAGCATCAGAGCACCCAAAGAAAAATGTGAGGTCAGCTTACTCTTGGATTTGCAGTAAATGTTGCCCTCCTTCAGGCTGTGATCCAGGCCATTACCACACTGATTTATATCCAGTTACCCAATGCTGCTCTGAAGTTTTAGCTTGGTCTCACTTACAGTGTGCTAGTCTGCCCTGTTAGTACCTCAGAGGCTTGTCTCAGGGCTGCCTCTTCCAACAGCTCCAACTCCATTTGCTGTTGTGCTTAGTTATGTTTTTCACTCAGGCTCACACAGTTAGCTTTCAGGATAAAAAAATCTTATGTTTATGTGAAAGGATATGACAAATTCACACTCCCAGCTGACTGACAGTTCAGAGCCACTGCCATCCCAGAGCACATCCTGGGAGTGCACTAGTTACCTGAAGGAAAAACTGGAAACAGAGCTTCCTGCTAAATACACTCTGCTGCCACTGAAAGAGCCACTCTGCAGTGTTTGTTACCTGTAACAAGCTGTGCCATATGGACATTCAGGCCTGTTGTCATTGCTACCCTGAGTTAGGGTCTCCAGCTCATGATAGTCATCATCCTGAGGGTGACTGAACTGCTGGAAGTGAATGGGATTCTTCCTGCAAGAGAGAAGCAGAGAGAACCAACTTGTCCCATTTCAGCCCAAGGAAGGTGCTACTGAGTCAGTGGCCACACAGCAGGAGAAGCTTTGAAAC
Organism: Galbula dea; assembly: GCA_013399015.1. Classification (NCBI taxonomy): domain Eukaryota; kingdom Metazoa; phylum Chordata; class Aves; order Piciformes; family Galbulidae; genus Galbula; species Galbula dea. Next base: position 351,026 of record VWZX01001062.1, on the reverse strand, counting down.
TTCATGCAGAATGTCAGACCTGCTTTCAGGATGGCAGAAGAAAGGTTTAGTCTCAGTACATGCTGCAGACAAGGTTAAAACAGGAATTTTCCCATTTTTCATCAGCTGTAAGTGTCAGACCTCCAACACACACACAACCTACTGATGCAGTGACAGAGCATGGACCTCACTCAGTGGCCAAACTGCTCTGCTATGACTCCCTCTGGAGCTGGTAAAGTGCTACAGGAGCCACTACCAAAGTCTTCTCTGTGGTTGGAAGGGTCACCACTGAACCACTGCAGTACTGAAGACTCCTCACAGCCTCAGTGACCCCTGTTAGCTGCAGGCAATATGCCCCATCTCTTGTTTCTGCTCTCTATGCAAGTTACTACTCACTAGGGCACTTCAAATGCCAGCACACAAGTGCAGGTGGAGCAGCCTCCTGGGCACTTCCCTGATCCTGCTGGCAAGTTCCTTGGCCACCATGGCATTTCCTCTGACATCCCAAGTGACAAGGACCCCATGGAGAGGGACCTGCAGACCCCCCAACTCTGCATGGAGCTGAGTCACCCCAACATCAGAGGTGGGAGCACATCACCAGCATCCCCCACCTTCTGCTCTAGAAACTCACCCAGTTGTTTCCAAGGTAGGTGGAGAATCAAACACTGACAGAACACTTCCACTGCCTCTAGACAAGACATTTGCATACAGACCACAGCAGACAAGGCAGCTCCAAGTACCACTTAGGGAAGAGTCTGCTTCGTAGAAGTGCTGTCAGAGATCATAAAGAACACAGAATATACCTTGCTTCAGGGGAAACTCATGTGCCAGGTCCAAACACTGCACAATACTGTGCCAAAGGGAACAGACTGGCACCAAAAGCACATCTACCTTGTCCCCTCTGATTTCTTTCAGGGACCTTTTTCTTTTCCAAGTAGAACATTTTAAAGCAGGAAATGAGAGCTGTTGTAATCCCTGAGTTTCCAGAGGACATTCACAAACCACTTGAGTGCTTTACCACACTCGTTCCCAGAGCACACAACCTTCAGTGTGCCTGTGCAAATGACAAGTGAGCTGCTTGTCTGCAGCAGGAGGAACGACAACCTTGAACTGCTTCAGTTTACACTTGCTGCAGCTGCACTGGAAACACACAGCCAGAAACAGACAGATAGCCAGCTACACACACAGCAGCTTCCCCACTCACCACAGGCACTTATGCCTTCAAATTCACAACCACCTCTTTAAATGTTGACTGTTCCCTGTCAAGTTTAATTTCAAATATCACCATAAGAAAGAAAACCAACACAAAACCAGCTTCTGTCACAGCTTTTGCAGGAGTTAGGTACTGTGAGCTCCCCTAGCCACTCAGGTCTCCTTTCAGGCACTCAAAACCAATCAGATATTCACTATTAATACTTCACATCTCCATTTGCCTGCTAGCTTTCACTCAGGAAACCCAACAAGAAAGCTGCAGAGAAACTCTTTGATGAAGCTACTTAAAGATCCATGGTCCCTTGGATCTATTTACCTAAGTGACAAGCTTCTTGTCCTGGTGTTTTAGTTTCTGCAAACTATAAGTGAGCAAACACTGTTTCACTAGGAATCACTGCAAGGTTTTATCTACCAGTCTTTTATTCCATGACCTGTTCTCAGGTAACATCACTTCTGACACCACACTCAGACTGGCCTCCTACTTCTCTGCCCATTTAAAAATAAAAGGGGAAAAAATAAAGTCTTTTCTTGTTATAAAGCAACACTTTCCAACAGGATTTCTGCCAGAAGATTGAGAATAAAGACACATTGTGTTCACAAACACAACAGCTTCATGCTCTGGATAAGCAGAGTTATCTGCAGCACTAGGCACACCAACACACACAGCAGCTCATTTACTTCTGCTTCTTTGTCTTCTGAGCAACCTCACTGCTCTTCCTGTTGCTCAAGCTTACAAAGATGCATCTAGAGCTCCAAGCCTTCCCCTAAATGCAGTTCTCAGACACAGGTCATTTGCTAGCCTCAAGAACACCTCTAGATTTCCATCTTCTCTTCAATATATCAACATGTGGCACTAGAGACCTTTTCTGGGCAGAAAGAACTAAGAGGAGGCCAGGCACCCAGCCCTGGTGGTTTGGAGCTTCACTGGAGCATCTGCACCACACAGAACACTTGTATGACAGCTCCTTGCCTGTCATGTGAGAGGATGTGAGGAGGAGAACAAAAACCAACCAACCAGCCAGACCCAAACTGTCCTTCACTCTAAGCAGCACCAAAGACCCTGAGCACAGAAGGGTTCAGCTGGAGTTCCTCAGCATGCCTTGCTCTGGGCTCAGGGGGAGACTGACAGCCTGGGGGGAAACCAAACCAAACCTAACCCAAACAAACCAACCCCCCAGTGACTGGCCAAGTTACAATGACAGTCGTTCTTGATCATTCAGGGATGACAAAGAGCAAGTATGACAAATATTCAGACCACAAAGCATGCAACCACTCTGACAGCATCACTGCTTCACAAAGCAAGCCTGCAGGGTCTGTGCTGGGCACCTCACCCAGTTACCCCTCTTCTCCCTGCTGGTCCATGCATTGCACACACAGGGGCTTGCTCTGGACCTTTCTTCTTGCTCCCTACAACACTTCATCCCCTGTTGGGATTCCACCAGCAGTTAGCAACACACCCTGGCTCCTCCTTGAACACTTCCAAAATACTCCTTATGCCATTTGTTTCTCATCAGTCTCCTGTTTACCAAACATGTAAGGATTCTACTGTTCTCCCTTCCACAGCTAAGACATTACTTCTTAATAAGAAGCTAGCTTAGGCTAGTTTTAATTCTGCTTTACCTGTAACAGCCTGCTCCATACATGCAAGGTGTCCTCTTATGCTTGATCTGTTTGGAGCTTTCTGAAGCATCTGCACTTCTGGTTGAATCAGAAATCTCAGTCTGGTAATCCACATTTGCATCAGGCTCAGGAATCCCTTCCTGGGCACCAAAACATTGGGAAGTCCTGCCCCAGTGAGCTTGTTGGCTTGCAGAACCAGCAATCTGCTCTTTGTTCTCCACTTCCTCAATTCTATTTTCTTTACTGGAGCTCTGAGCTACACTTTGAGACCTTTTGCTATGCAGCTGCCTAGCACTGTTCTCCAGAGAACTTCCAGGGCTTTTTGTTCCAGTCTTGCCACTTCCTTCCATGTTCCTCATGGTACTCTCCAGAGGAGATCCAGATGCATTCTGTGGAACAAGGTTACAGTTTGAAGGACCTGAGCATTTACACACTTCAAAATTAAAAGCTTTAAGGTCAAACTGTGCCTCATCATCCCTGTTTTCAAAACCAGAGGATCACACAGCAGCCCAAGTTGGAAAGGACACTGAAAGATCACCTGGCCCAGCCTTTCATCTTCCACTCCACTTTCCAGACTCAAGTTGGCTGCTGAATGAAAGGCTCAAGATAAGAACACACACACACTTTAAAGAAAAACTTATCCTAGGGCTCCCAGCTTCAGCTTCAGTTCCCTCACATCAGCCAGGCTCCTCCCTCACCACCTCAGCTTGTGAACAGTGCAGAGACTTCACTATAAATTAACTTCACTATAAATTAACTTTAAAGCACTGCTCCTGAGAGATGGATGGGGATTACTCCTGTGGTGATATAGCAGACTCTAGAAGAATGCACAGGCTATACAGGAACCAATTTGAATCCCTCAAGAAGCAAGATATATGGAATATATCTATTTATCTACAGATGGGAACTCATTCTATCCACCTGGAGCTCAACCCCAGCCCTGCACTGCTGCCTTCACCTGCACAAGGCACACCAAATGACTCCACTGTGCCTCTCCCACTTGTGCCTTCCCTACTGCATGCTTCAATCCATTGCCCAGACCGCATAGCACCAGGAAACACTTCCACTTCTGTTCTGATGCCTCGGTATAAAGCTGCTGCAGCCGAGGAAATCCAAAGACCAGAGCAGTGCTGGCACTGGCCCTAACGTGGCCCTGGCCTCGCTGCCCTCTGCTGGCTGCTGCAGCTTACAAGAATTCATTCTTTTTACTTCCTGCCTTCTCCACTGCCTTAAATACAACAGCAGCAGCCAGATTTGGGGGTTGATAGCAAAACCCCAACCTTTCAGAGCTCTCCAGCATTACGACTTTTGCTTGCACTAACCTAGTATACTTTTTCCCACCAAGTTCTGAAGGCAACTTCTTCCCCTGTGCCTGAGACACAAATGATTGATGAAATGATTAGAGACAATGAGCAAACTGCTTACAAACTACAGAATGACCTAATCCACTCCCCCACTTAGAATCTGAGAGAGAGGAAAGGGCCCTGCAGGGGCTGTTAATGTGCCTGCCTAACAACACACCTCACCACTCCTAACACTTCTCCAGACCAAGAGATGCTGCCAGGTCAGTTTGGATGTAACAGTGGCATGCTCTCCATGAGCACATCTTTACAATTAACCTGGAGATTTAATTAAAAGCCAGAGCAAACCCCAACGGTTTCCAGTTTCCAGACTCTGGAAGCATACCAATATAAAATACCAGTATTTTATCAGGTCCTAGAACAGACCCAGGCAATTCTGGTGCTAGAGATCAAGGGAACAACCTGGGAAGGAGTTCCTAAAGGAAAGACATCAGTGGAAGCCCCAGTTTGCTCTCCCCAGAACATGGGGTGGGTTTTGCCTGTGGTAATGATCTCTCTCCCTTCATCAGCAGCAGAGTGCTATCAGTAGGTACTGAACTGCCTGCACACACAGCTGTGCTGTGAGTACATCCAGATGTTGACCAGCTGGACTGAAGTGTCTCTTCACTCACTCCCACAGGTACTTTTGGATTTCAGATTAGCTTCTGTTTTCTCTCAGAGTTTGAGCACAGTGGCACAAGCAAACCCCATGCCACCTTCTTTCAAAGCTGCATGCCATCATCTTCTGACCACAAAACCTCTCCAACCTAGAATGGCATTGGTTTGGGCAAAGTCCAGTGTCACATTACATCAGCACCATGCCATCACCCACCTCTAAAGGGTTCTGGGACCAAAGACACTCCCAGGACCAGGACTTTGGCCCATGTCCTCCAGCCTCTTGCTGTAAAGCTGAAAGTCTGGTGTTTCTGTGGAGTACTCAGGGCCTAAGCCCCAGATCCCAAGAATGAAGTGCAGAAAACCAAGTCTCTGAAGGCTCTCACAGCCCTTGCTGTAGAGCTCTCCCATGGGCAGCTGACAGCCAACAAATCACAAGCAGAACACAGTTCTGTTGCAGAGCCAACCTCCAACATGACACTGCCAACTCCATTCCAGTTTTCTGAAGTACCATGCTCCTCCCCTCAGCCAAAAAATTACCTGAGATGTAGGGACAGGGATGGAAAGACAGCTCCTCTTCCCTGGCTCTTGCTCTCCACCTTCAACATCCTCCACAGTTTCTCTGGAAGCTGATCTTTTTTTCTGCTGCAGCTTTACTTCTGATTTTAAAGACTCCATGTTACCTTCTCCCCCTTCTTGGCCTTTTTTCATCCTACTACCTTAAAAGAAAAATAAAAGGGTACTTCTGGAATGCACCTTCCAGAGGGAAAGCCTGCCCACATCAGAAAGGGAAAGCTACACTGAAGCAGAACACTTGTCAACCTGCAGGAGAACCAGCAGCAGTTGTGCAGTGGTGGGTTTGTCAGGAGGGGCTCAGGGCAGTTTTAGAAGCCTTTACAAGCTCCCAGGAGAAAAGCAGGACATGCTACAGAGCTTTCCTGGTGCTGTGCCAGTGCAGCACCCTTGTGTCTCCTGCTGATGGTGACTGTCAGTCACAGGTAAAGAACTAACACACCAGCAGCAGCCAAAAACCCCTGCTTTTACAACCTGGGGAATTAAAGGAACCTGAATCTAGAGGAGCAACATATCAGTGACTGAAATGTGGGAAAGGCTTAGAGTTAAAGGGATAGAAATCACCTGGAATGTATACACTCAAAAACCAGGTGAGCTTATAAGAAAAGGCTCCAGCACATCAGAAATTCACCTCTCCACAGAGAGGATTCTACCCAGCATTTCAAACCACCCCCAAACAAATAAATGAAATAAACAACACATAGAAAGCTCAAAACCCACACAAACAGGAAGAAAACCAACTGGCCAGAAAGAGCTCCATCAGGCTCCTAGGACTGCTGACAAAGGAGGCAACAGAAGTCAGCCTCTGCCAGCTGCCAGGCATGGAGAGGGGAAGGAAGGAACAGATTAATACTTTCTACCAGCACTGTTCAATTGAAGGAAATGATATCAAAGCACAGGAATGTGTATTGGTATGCAAACACACTGCACTGCAAACCTACCTCCTTCCAGGACAGGCTCAGCAACCCTCTGAACCAGATCTCTTTCCAGCATCCAAGGTGGAAGAGCTCTCTTCCTCTGAACAGGTTTTGACTCTTCACTTTCACTATCATCAGGAAGAGAAGCCTGAAACAATATTTACTGTTTAGTGCCTCTCTCCAGTTACAAAAGAGGTGTAGAAACTAGAGCACAAGTTTGTACACAGCTCTGTCCTTTAAATACAGCCTGGATAAACACCCACCTGCTGGATGGTGCCCACTGCCTGAAGTTACAGTTGCTACTCCCTCAGAGAAACACCATCTAGAGAAACCTTCACCCAGTTACCTGGAGGTTTCTATAGCCCTTGCTAGTTTAAGGTCACCTCTCCTGGCCCCTCCTCCCTGCAGGTGTGACCTTTCACCTTCTGCACCCCAAGGTGGGACACAGGATGGAACAGAGACCTTGGTCTGCACCCCAAGCCTTGGGACTAACTCTCCCCATGCAGTGTTCTCACTGCTGGGAGCAGACACTGGCTGTGCCAACATGCTAACTGAGAAGAGACTGAGCTGAAAAGTGACATCACTGAACAGAACTGGCTCTGCTCTCACTCAAACCAGGACATCATCACAAAGCATCTACTGTCCATCTCCAGGATCTCCAGATACAAATTCCAGAGGTTTTTAGGCTGGCTGAAAAACAGCCAGTCATTCCTCTTGGCCTTCACAGCTACTTCCAGGGCACTGATATTAACTAGCCACCAGAACTGGCCATTGTTCTGCAGCACTGAACTCACCTACCCCAGTGTTGGTCCAAAACATTCCTGTAGCAAGAAGCAACTGCTGCAGCACAGATATCACAAACATAAACACACCATGGAAACATGTTTATATACTTGCACAGCACAAGATCCCAGCCAACAAAAGAGAGATTTGGAACACACAACTTTGATTGTTGCCATTTGTTCTGAGGAAAAATAGAAGGCTCAGAAAGCACAATGCCCTTTTCATTGTCAATGTGTGCTTACACATATTAAACTTCATTGAGAAACCAAGCACTCACCAACTGTCTGGAAGTATCAGTCCTGGGACTCATTTTTGAGGCTCCCTGCACCTCAGCCTTGGCACATGCCAGTTCTGCTAAGGATGGACAAGACATCTCAAAAGGATGAGCTGCTGGTGCTGCTTCTGCCTCAGCCTCCGGATCTTTTCCTGACAAAGCAGAAATCATTCTTAGCCAGCAAGCTCATCACAGAGGTGTACATTTCACTCAAACGCAGGAGTCTGTGAGTTTTCCATTACTACACTTCTCAACTGAATGTGACATACATCAGCTTAGAGAGGAAACAAACATGCTTTCCTTTCCACTGAAAGGCTTTGGAACCAGAGATTTTCCAGCAGCTGCTGACCTCTACTGTACTGCATTTTGGGCTTTAAGTACATAATTTATACCAGCCACTGCCAAGGCAGAACTTTGAGAAAGCTGAAATCACAGCTTAGAATTTGCTTTACTGTGCAACACCTGGAAAACTCATTCTCTACTAAGTCAGGTAACACTAAGACACTTCAGTTTGTGCCAGAGCAGTTCACACTGGCTATTAGGAAGAACTTCTTCTCCAAGAGGGTTCTCAGGCATTGGCCCAGGCTGCCCAAGGAGGTGGTGAAGTCACCAGCCCCGGAAGTGTTCAAAACCCACGTAGCTGTGGTGCTTGGCGACCACAGTGCTGAGCATGGCAGTGTTGGGTGGGTGGTTGGACTGGATGATCTCAGAGGGCTTTCCAACCATAATGATTCTATGGCTCAGGGTCAGACACCACAGGAACCCAGCAGTTCTTGGCAACTTCTCCCTAAAGCTCTCCCTGGCTCTGCAGCTCTGGGGTGACTCCATGGATTCAGGTGCTGCTTTTAAAGCCTTAGTTTGGAGCCACCAGGCCTGAAACGTTTTTCAGCCGTGAAAGCACACCAAAACTGCAACTGTTCTTCCTTCAACACTTTGCTCGTCCACTACTCAATTTACCAGCACAACAAACTGGAATGGAAGGTGTAAAAACAGCTCCATTCACTGCACAGCATCACTCGGAGATCACTGCTGTCCCTTCCGCTGCCGGGAAGGCTGAACTGCGAGGAGACACCCAAGAGGCCAAGCTCTGTCCTCCTCGCTTCCCCAACAGGCCCCTCCAGGGGCACCTCCAGGGCCGGGGCCGGGAGCCCAGCGTGTGCCTTTCCTGGCACCGCGGACAGAGGCACGATGCCTGCCTGAGCTCGGGAAAGGCTGGCTGGCTGGGCCGCGGCCCTGCCGCAGCGCCGGGAGCTGTACCCTTCCCCTCACGGCAGGCCACGGCCGGACCCTCGGCAGGGAAAGGTCTCGTTAAACGCGGGAACGGCACCGGCCTCACCTCGGCGGATCCCACCGCTGCTGCCGCGGGGACGGGAGCGCGCAGGGCAGGGCCTGGCGGGAGGAGCCGCCGCGGGGACGCGGACAGGAACGCGCAGAGAGGAACCCTACGGGTATACGGCTGCGAGGACGCGCCCGGGAGGGCGGAGCCGCCGCGCCTCGCACTCCAGCCAGTGACGGGCGGGCGGCACCTGCTGACGCGCCGACGTATGCGAAGCGCTACCGCCACCCAGCGGCGGATCCGCGCAGCCTCGGTGGGCCCCGGAAGCTGAAGGATTCGCCTCCAAACCTACCGGCATTATTCCCTTTCCCACAGAAAGGAGGGGAGATGGCGGCGTGCGGAGGAGCGGCTCCGGCTGCTGCAGGTCGCGGCCGGCCGCAGAGAAGAAGGAGGAGGAGGAGGCGGCAGTGGTGAGGCGGAGAATGGCCGAGGAGTGGCCTGGCGCCCCGGGAGCAGGCCCGGAGAGGGCAGCGGGCCCGGCAGACTTCGTGTCTCTCCTCCCTCCGGAGGTCAGCTCTCGGATTTTCAGCGGTCTGGACGTGGAGAGCTTGTGCCGAGCTTCCGTGACGTGCAAGGGCTGGCACCGCGCTATCGAGAGCAACGAGCGGCTGTGGAGGAACCACTGCCTGAGCGCCAGGGCGGTCTGCCGTCGGGAGATCGACGGCGACCGAGGGAACGGCTACTCCTGGAAGGTAAATACAGCAGCAGCGAGGCGATGCCGGCGGCGGCGGCGGGGATTCTGGGCTTGGCAGTAGGAATACATCAAAGAAATGCCATCGGCACATCTCCTCTGTGTCAGGCTGATGGGAGAACCACTGCGAGCACAGCGCGGCTCGGTAGTGCACCCCAGCAGCTGGACACGTCTGGTGAAATGCACAGAGATGAAAGCAAGGCTGTGCCGTTGCCTACCCAGGATCACATCTGGCTGGCCTGGCTCACTCCACCTAGTGCCTTAGGGGTATGGATTTTGGCATGATAATGACCCAAGGGTACTTTAGGATGCGCTCTTGTCTCAGCTTTGTTCCAGGAGTTACGTATTTTGTTACGTGAGTCAGGAACAGCAGAAGAACACAGAAGATACATTGTTCTGTTCCACATCCTATTTAAGGTCAGGTGCTCTCTGGGATGCCTCCACCATGCTTCAACTGAAACTTCCTGATGGGTTTTTAGCTTTGGCCTTTTCACATTACCCCCACTGGGCAGTGTTACATTTCAATGTTCTTTCTCCAGTACTAGAGTACTGGTTGCATTTCATGGGAACAGTTCTGCTGGTGAGGAATGACTTCCCAGAAATTCATCCTGGCTAGCTCTGCCTCTATGTGCCTTGAACAACATGCATCCAGCAGAAAAAAAAATGAGGCAGAGGTTTAGGGTTTTCATCTTGGCCCTCAAAGAATTGAGGCAAGAAGTGATTCTCTAGCCAACTGGGAGTATACCAAGGTCAGCTTCTTGGCAGCAGAGCACCTGCCTCAGCCTAGTGTCTAGATACCCAAAGACACCTTCCAAATCTTTCTTCTAGCATTACACTTGCCTGCAAAGCTTTCCTGTATGGCATGCAGCTGGTAACAGTTCATTTCCAAGGTTTGAGCTGTCTGTTTTTCCATCAGATCACATTACTGAGAAACTACTGGAAGAGCAAAGTGAAGCAAGAATGGCTGAGTGGGAAATACAGCAACATTCCTTCACAAACCAGCTTGCCAGAGAAAAGTATGTATCCGATGGATGTGGACTCATGGGGAGAGATCCTGGAGGCAGAACTTGAGAGATGAGAAACCACTGCTGTTTCTTGCAACTCAAGAACCTTCTGTCAACAGCTCACAGACTGCCAAGCTGTAAACATTTTGCTGTGCAAAACCAGTTGTGTTTACAAATACAGGGAGAGCTTCTCAAAAAAAAAAGTCATGCATTTTTTTATTTGCACTTTTGTCTGATTTTCTGATTTCCAAATTGAGACTAATTATTCATTTGTAATTTTTTATTTGGAGATTTAATGTTCTGCTGTACTGTCAAAGATGCTGATTGTACTTTTGATTTGCACTTATCTTGGAGGAGATTACTTTTATTTTATAAAGAAAAAAAACCAAGTGTGTTTGACTTGAAGTCTGTCATAACCAGCAGCACAACCTGAGACCTCAACCAAAGGAAGGCTGGAGAAGGGACAATCCCAGACACTGGAAAGAAAAGAGGAGGACAAAGCAACCACCTCAGGATCAGCTGAACATCCCCAGTGCCCTTCTCAAGGGACAGAGCCCTCACAAGGATCTTCCCTGAACCTGCCCCCATGGGGATTGCTCAGCAGTGCTGTGGGGCTGCTGGGTTAGGACTCAGATCTAGGCAGGACTGAAGCAGTCCCATAACTGGGACTCCCTCTGCCATTAGTTGTGCTTTTCAGTTGTTTGCATCATGAGGATTAGAGCAAAATTAACTACTTGAAACAAAGTAACTCAGATAACCAGGGAAGATAACACAACTCCATATGTTTTTGTAGTCAGGCTAAAACACATCCAAAACCTTTGTGTTCTCCAGCATTAGGATCTTGCCATCACACAGCCCCTGCTTCAGCAGCACTGGTTTGCAAAACTACTGCTGGTAAAAGCAGGGATTCCTGTCACATTACTCATCATAAACGTGGCCACAAAGTCAATTTATTACAATCCCATTTGCGTGTCACCTTTCCCTCCCTGCTCTGCACTAACAAGTAAAGCCAGTGGGAAGATGCTGGGAAGGTCCCTGTTCCTCAAGACATTCCTCCAAAATCCAGCCACCAATCTAGGACCAATTTCCTCTAGAAACACTTGTCCCATGCTCATGAAACTTGGGGTTTCAAATCAACTACTGCAAAGCTCAGCAGAGGACCTGCTGGCAATGTGAGGACAGAAGGGTCCCAGCATGAACAGAAGGTCCAGGGGATGCAGAGTTAACTGAAACGAGGCCCAGGCCTGGGCTTTACCGGGGCCAGGAACAGCAGATGGAGCAGTAGAGCAGCTTTGCTCTCAAATGAAGACCACTGCCCTCTGGGCTGAGATGCCCTAGCACTTTCTGTTCAGTGGTGCTGGTGGTTAAACAAGCCAGTAGCTTAAAGATGCTGCCAAACTTCACTGGTTTTATTTCCTCACAATTACTATTCTACATGGACTCTTGCTGCAGCCTATCTGGTGAAGATCTAGTATTTTCTACTCCCCTTTATGGCAAGTGTCTGAGCTCACAGGCTGTTTGCTGTAGGTGCTCAGATCTACAAGCCAAGGAAGGAAGAGAACAGGCAGGGGACACTGGTAGTTCTAAAATGCTTCCCACAACAGTAGGTTACCTGATCCCTTTTGTAGTTGGGAGCATTCAACAGATTGATCAAAACTGATCCACTTCCCTCAGCCTCCTACCTTTCCCCCATGAGAACAGGTTTTCAGTTCCCATCTACCAAAACAACCACTGCTTCCTTATTCCTAGCTATTCTGCTGTAAGATTACAGCTAAGTAGCTCACATTGGTAAAAGAACACACCCAAGCACAATGTTTTTTTTCCACTGAAGGTGCTGCCTCACTCCCTGCTCACAGCATCTTGGAGCCTGCAGTGGAAAGCAGTGCATCTCCCTGAAGAGAGCAGCACCAGCAGCACATTCTCATCACCTCAGCAGTGCCCACTTCAGTAAGCACAAGACCTGGATCTAGTCCCTCACCCTTCCCACCCATCCTCCTCTTATTACCTCCAGTATCTAACTCCCAGATACTGCTCTCCTTTTCCCTGCCCTTCTCCTGTGGCCCAGCTGTCAGTTGTCATACATTTGTCCCAGGATACAGTTTCTAACTCTGTTACAAGCCCTGACCCCGAGCTGTTGCACCCTGCACTTAGCTGGAGCTTTTCAGTGTCCTCACAGGAGTGTGGGACACTCAGCAGTACCCATCACACCTCCCCTCTGTCCTATCTATCTGGTGGCTGTACCTCTTTAAACACACAGGGAATTACACTCTCAGCTATGCAATGAGAGAAGGTCTGGTTTTTAAACCTGGACTAGCAGTGGGTAAGTTTCTCATGAAGAAAATTATTACTGAAAGGAAAAAACCTAACAATGTTTAAGTACAAGTTCTCATGGAAACAAAGCTTGCTTCTCTTCCCACTCTGCCCTTCAAGGGTTTTAATTCCCCTTGGAGATTTCATTACATCAGTTGTGACCTTCTGTCCCACCCCTCTCTGCCCCTGAAGCACCTACACAGCCCTCTCAGCTCTGCTGCAGGCTGCATGTGCTTTCTTCCCTTCAAGGACACCCCAGCAGCACCCATTGCTCCAGAGAGTGACACCTCCTCCACCACCAGCTGGTTTGGGCTCATCTCTTTCCCCTCTTACCCATGAGCAAAGACCACTGCCAGCAGGAAGATGGTACTGGTGCCTAAAGTGGTGCTAGTGGATGTAGGATCCTTCCCCCTCCTGCTGACAGCCCAGGACACACACCAGTGATCCTCACACCCAAGGTGGCTGGCAAAACCCTTGTTCTGCTCTGCTGCCCAGCTCTCTTACCCAAAAGGTTTTGAGGAAATGGAAAGTTCTACTTTAGAAAACCCCACCAACCTTCCCACTGCATTCACATGCCACTTCTGCTCTCCTACTCAGAAGAAGTCAGCTGCAGAAAGGCGCCCAAGGCTCCCATTGCCCAGGCATCCCCTTAGCCACGTGGCCTTCTTGCCATTCCCCTTCCTGCTCAGCAATCCCAAGACAGAGAGGTCTTTCGAGAGCATCTGAAGCTGGTGTGATGCAGAGCAAATAGGATGTCCTCCATCCAGACACCCCAACCATGCCACATGAGCCCAACCCAACCAGGTTCCTGGGATGAAGAAAAGTTTCCCTGCTGCATAAAACATCCCAAGCTGCTGCACACACCTGGGCACCCAAAATGCCAGCATTGTGAAGCTCAACCTGAGTTGAGGATTTTACCTTTTCATTTCCAACCCCATCTGTGGGGTTAGAACCTTCCCTGCCACTGCTCAGCACTGCAGTGCTCCACTGCTGAAGGGAGGGGCTGACAATGTGGCTTTATTTCATCACAGTGCAGGATGTGGCTTTGGGCCACTGCTGTTAACACTCAGACTACATGGAAAAGAAAGTATAAGATGTTTAGTTTCCCCAAACTATTCTTCATTATAGAACACACAAATTTCCCAGCTAATTTTGTCAGGGGAAGTGTTTCTGCTGATGGGCTAGCACTAACATTTCATGTCCCTGTCCTGGCTGTCTCTGGAAGGTAGGAAGCGACAGTTATCCCAGCTGAAGGCCACCTGCTATGCTGTAGCAGAACTAAAGTGCCACTAGACATTTATGTTTGTGCATCCAAGTTCCACTCTATGAGGCCTAAACAGCAGAGCCACAAACTCTCATTTTCATCTTAGGGAGTGGAGGTCAAAATAGCTTTAAGAAGGAGGTGGGCTGGAGGGAAGAGGAGGAATGGGGAAATGAAGAGATTTAACTTGGGGGCAAAAAAAGCCTTTCTTTAGTTAGAAATACTCAGTTAAAAAACCCAAGCACCTTATTTTACCACTTATGTACTAGAATGACACAGTATTTCCTTTTCTTAATCAGAAGACTGCACAGGAGTGTTGAACACCTGAGACACACAACTCCTCCTATTACTCAAAAATATCTCTCACATGCATGTTGGTTTGTTACTGCTGTACTTCCCCATCCCACCCTAGGAGGGGACAGCAACTGAGCACACCTCCATGCACACCCAGCAGAAGCAATGAAGGGTAAAAGAGAGAGCTGCCTCAACCATCTGCTTCTGAGTTGTTTTTGTGTTCCTCAGTGCCACACAGGTAACACAAAGAGGAGAGACAGATATTCAGGAACCTTGCTCCTGGGTACCAGAGAAAGTGGCAGAGAGCAAGAGGAAAACTCCTTAGTCACCATCAACATTGATCACAAGAAGTAGGACTGAGATTTCCATCCTGTGCCCTGACAGTAAAGGGCAAACATCTGGCACTTATAGACTGAGAACTGCTCGTCCTACAGGGGATTAGTACAACCATGCAATTACCCAACGGCACAGACTGGAAGCAACCCTTCAAACCAGGGGCTGGGGGAATAATCTTGCACTCTATTTCAGCCTAGCTTTTGAGCAGAGCCTCTGGCACACTGTGGCACATCATTAACAGGCAAGAGCACCCAGATTCCACTGCTGTTCACTTCAGAACCAGCTCAGCAGAACACGTTTCAAAATGATTCCAACAGGCAGGCTCAAGAACTTGGAACTGGTTCATTGATAGCTCCACCCAGAGCTTTATCAGGCTGCCAAAGCAGTCAAACCCCAAACCTCCCCCACCAGAAGTGGCTGCTGAGAGGAAAGGTCTCGAGCATGCCCTGTTAGCCAGCAGGAAACCCAAGCAGGAGAGATAAATAAGAAGCCCAGTCTCATGTCTTCCATTGCACAAAGAACTTCACCCTAAGCACAATCAAATCTCCATGCCATCAGCCAGACCCCAGCTCACCAGCACACACTTGTGCTTTCCACAACAGAAACTGAAGGCACCACAGAAATATCAACTCCCAATCCACAGCAGAGGGCTGTTATCTACTCATTTTGCTTTTCAAAGCTGCAGCTATAGTTTCCAAGTTTTAAAAGGCACAAACTGAAAAAAAAAAAAAAAACCAAAAAACCCCAACAACCAAGAAAGCCAACACCACTCCCTTCCTAAAAGAACCTGACCCTACACTGAAGTGTTTCTGCCCCCCCAAAGGTTATCTAAAGGAAAGTTTCAGAATTGATACTTCTGGTGCTACCCAGGCCTGAACTCAGGACACAGAAGCACATTACTAACAATAAAGACTTTCTCCAGGGCTCTCTGAAGCAAATTGGTTAAACTTCAAATAACTTCCAAAATATCTGAGACCAAACTCGGGGGGGAAGGAGGAAATAATTGGTGTTTACCATTCACCCTAAAGTGAAAAGGGCAACAGGGACAGGAGCACTGTTACTGCCCTGAGGAATTACCTGCAATCCTGCACCAGCAAACAAAACTGTCTCCAAGAAGGATTTGCCAGCACACACCAGATCATACCTCAGAGGCCTGCACTAGTTTTCCTCTTTAGGAACAAATTTGGATTAAAGATTCCTCAATAAACTGCTCCATTTCCAAGCCCCCATTTCACTAGACCTTGACCAGTCTGATAACTGTTCTTTCAAATGAAAAGCAAAGACAGCCCACTGCAGGTAACACCACCAAAATAACTGCATTCAGCAACAAAATCCTTCTAAACTTACCCTTCAGAGCAAAGCTGCAGCCTGGGGAAAGCAAACAGCTCTGGGGAACCACTCCCAGAGACAAATGAAGACACAACTGCCCCCACAGGAGGCCTTTATTGGATTGTAACAAGTAACACTTATGGCTGAAACTTGTCAGGTGGTTGCTGTCCTCTTGGATGTTCTTTTTCTCAGTGTGGGTGTGGTTTCCTTTGTCCTGTCCTGTTTTCTTTACACCATGGATAAAGAAGCTCCATGTCTGCATGGGTGTTTTTCTGGGTGCATGGTCAAGAAGTGTTCCTGAAATCCTGCCTGTGGTGAGCACACAGTCAGTGTTCCAGGAGAGGGAAAGCTGCTCAGTGGAAGCAAGTCAAACACGAGCCTAAGAGAATCTGTAGAGCAGATTATATCATCCAAGTCTTCCAGTCATTAATAAGACTATAAAATAGTCTCTATCCACACTGTTGATTTTGCTGTCTAAGAAAAAGACCAGACAAATTCATGCTGTAAGTAAAAAGGGAACTGCTGCTGATGCAGTAAGTGCTGTGTGTGTAGAAGTGTCATTTAAATAGCTTCAGAGTGGAAACAGAGGAATCAAGACACATGAAGGTTTGCACTTCTAGTTCTCCTCTTTTAGTTCCTTGTACACACCTGCTCTCCCTTCTCTTGAGCTAGTATCAGCACAGACATGCCTCTTCCCTTCCATGCCCTCTGAGGAACTAGGCTGGCCTTGCAATCCACAACTGACTTGTAGCTGTTCTTAAGGACTGAATTCCCTTGTACAGGATCTATTTAGTATCTCTAGAAGTTGTAGTGATGTAAACCTAGCCTTCTTTTCTCTCCCATGTCCAGACAGCTATTACAGCAGTCCTCATCACCTTGTCTCAACTCCAGTAGCTCTTTCCTGACTCAGTTCAGTGTCACCATCTCATGCACAACTCCTAGCCAGACTGCTGGTGGCATTCAGGTGCCTGCTATGATTTGCAGAAGCACTGCCATGATTTAGGAAATGAAACATCTTTGAAAAGTAGCCTCATAATAGCCCTGGTTCCCAGCTAGCTCCCTGAGAAGAGCCTATCAGAGAGAAAGGTCTCTCAAATGTATTGCTAGTCCTGTCAGGCCTTGTCTGAAACTGGACTAGAGCACACCCACCCTGGGATGTAGAGCTAACTACTGATGTCAAGGAATGTGTGAGAACCTGACTAAAAGGAAGAACAGTTTGGAGTCACTGCCAGTCCCAGCCTTTGGCAAAGGAAAGCATTTCTAGAAGGCAATGTAGGTACAGAGGAATCAGCCATACACTTCCTATCTTCCTGCTTCCACCAAGGAGCAGAGACACCTACAAACCCTTGTGACCTATTCAAAAGAACTACCTGGGAGTTTAGACACCCTAAAGGTATAGTCTGGTGCAAACAGCAGAGCTCTTCCACAAACACCCTGCCTAGCACCACCCAGCAGAGACAATCCCACTGGTAGGTGGGCAGCTGTGCCCTTGAGTGGGTGCAGGGCAAAATGACAAGCTCAAAGACTAGTAAAACTTCTTAGTTGTATTAAAAACTGGCAGCTGCATCCTTCCTTTGCTAAGCTGGGCAAGTTTCTGTTCTTTGGTTGGGTGGGTTTTGGGGTTTTTTCTGCTTTCCTGTGCCAGAGAGTATTTTTGGGTTAGTGAGCTCTGAAAGCAAAAACAAGCAGCAACTAGAAAGCAGTTATCAAGAAGCAGGCTGAGCAAAGAGCTTATCTTTTAGCCATGAGTCTTCCTCCCTCAGAATGGCAGACCAGGCTCCAGTGATCCTGTCAGCTCATGGAAGATTCAGGAAAAGCCTGCCAGAAGCCCCTGTCCTCTGGGTGTCTTAACTAGCCATGAGGATGGGTCTCTGCCAGCCTGCTGCCCCTGCAGGGCTGTGGTTCCTCTGTGATTAGCAATACTAAGGCTCCTTAGCTCAGAGAGAGATATCATTAAGCAGAACTGAAGAGAAGCTTGAACTCCAGATTTATTTTTAGACTGCAGAGATCTGAATAAGAATTCTTAAGGATAAGGCACCTTATTAGAGCTACACACAGGTAAAACATAGCAGCACATGACACCCTAGCAACTGCTTTGGAGACCTAAATCAAGAGAAACAATGCTCTTAGAGCAGAACCTTGTGGATAAATTTAGGCAAGGTGAAAACCAGGTGATAAAGAAGCTGACCTGAGATTGCTTCATGTTTGAAATACCACGGGGAGAGACTGCCTGCATGGAAGCTCACACTGCTGCCATCGAGTGGTGCTTGCTCTACACATGGTGCTTCCATTTCTGTCTGCTTCCTTCCTGAACACTGAACGATTATAAAGGAGTGCATTAGGTTTCCAAGTGAGCTGAATTCTCTCCTTAAATGCATGGCATTACTTGTGTAGGTGAACATGGCAGTAGGAAGATCCCTGGCTGGTGAAGAAGAAAGAGTGAAGTTTGTCTTGGGAAGACTCTGAACTATCTGGAGATACTGAAGCACAGCACAGGCTTTGGATGGGAGGTGACTAGTTGAGCTCCTCACACTCAGAGGCACGATTCTGGCCTCTGTTAATGCTGAATTCTCACACCAGCTGTGCCAGCAGGTACAAGGTACAACCTTCCCCAGATCCACTGATTAAGAAGCAGACACTAATATGGCATGTTCTATGCTATAATTTAGTAAAACATTTAATGAAATGTTACCATAACACAAGTGGAAAATCTGTTAGTTCGTTAGTGCCCACTACAGAGCTGAAGCTTACTAGCCACCCTCAGCCCCACCCACAAGCCTCAGGACACCTTTCTGGATGATCCTGTTTTCTCTCAGTGAAATGCTAAGAATCCTGGTTTGCTGTAACTGCTTTCAGTTGCCTGTCTGCTTACTGGCAGATCTTCATTTCCCAGTCCTAGACACAGCCTGGATTGCTCTGATCCACTCCGTGCGCTCTGCGGGTGACGCTGCCTGCAGGTAGTAGTGGATGTCGTTCGCTGTGATGATTTCAAAGAGGATGTTGTCAACATCATGCTTCTTGGCTAGGGAAGAAAAAATGAAGTCAGTTAAGAGAGGATAAAGTCTTGTATTTAAAGCAGTTTTTTCCTTTACACACCGTAAGGGGATTCCCTTCCTTTCACAGCTCTGCCTGCTCAGGCCTTCCCAAACAGCCTGCAAACTGGCTCCACCAGAGAGCTCTCTCTTGGAGAAACACCCCCAGTTCCCTCAGCTGCTCCTCACAGCCTTGTGCTCTAGACCCTTCACCAGCCTCACTGCCCTTCTCTGGACACACTCCTCAATGTCCTTCTTGTTGTGAGGGGCCTTGTGTTTCTTGCTCCTTGCAGCAATGCTTAACTATTGCTGTTCCTGCAACTTCTAGTTTTGTGAGGGAACAGAATGTGAACAGAAAATATTTGCTGGCATAGCCATGTCTAACATAAAGCTTCCATCCTAAATCAGTCATCCAAAAAAGGCAAACTCAGCTTACTTTGTGCAAGGTGAGTTATGCTAACACAGAGCTGGTGTCATCCTTCTGCCAAGTCTTCCCTAAACAACTGACAAATCACAAGATTCCCTGTTCCTACCTTTACCAGAGTCTCCTTCTCCAGTAACTAAGACAGCAACAGTGAGACTAGTTACTACAAGAATTACTGAATCATTGCACATAGATTACTCCTGAGTAAAAGCCACTGGTGATTTCAGGCACTGAATGAATGTACCAAAAACCTATCAGATAGCTCATTCAATACGGTCCCTTACAGTCTGGCATATCTTCCACTGCTGTCACCACGCAGCCTCTCAGGTGAATTGCTCCCAGTGGTTCTTCTCCCTGGGGGGGACATGAAATCAAGGTGAAATGCAAGGCTTCTAAAACTGTTCACAGGTTAAGATCACAAATGCAAGACTTCTAAAACTGTTCAGAGGTTAAGATCTGGTTTCAGCTCCAGGATGGAAACAAGAATATCTGTTGATTTAGTATGTCACCTGGAAAAGCAGGGGATCCTCACTCTGTGTGGCATGGGGTGGGGTGGGTAGGAGGGGGAAGACCTTCCTATAAAGAGGAAATCCTCCTTACTTTCTTAGGGCAGGGCTTGGCCCCTTAGAACTACATAAGAAATGGATCAGGACTCAGGCAGAGACAGAAAGCACCTGTTACAACTGCAGAATGACTGTGTTGTGTTCTCTGGCACTTCTGACCCAGTTCATTTTAATCAAGGAAAAGACACATTCATTCTAATGAATCACAGCTAAGAGGTGAGAACACAGTTCAGTGTTAACTGTTCTCAGGACTGGGTGGCACTTGCCACCCTGACTGGGCAGCCCCAGAACCCACCCTTCACTCTGCTTTTCCAGAGGATGGCTAAGGTTGTGTGAGCACACACAACCCCACTGTCCTCTTCAGTCTTCCCTAGCACACACTCCCATGCAAATACTCCACTCAGGCATTTCTGCAAGGCACTGGCTTTAAAACAAACAGAGAAATAAACCAAATGTGTCTTACTCCAGCAGGATCATAGTAGTGAAGATAGGCAGGGTCCTCTCTCAAAACAAACTTTCTTACTTTCCAGTTCTTCCTCCGGTGCCCCTAGGAAAGTTCCAGACCAGGAATGCTGTGAGCTGCAAGTGCTTGCACTCAGTTCACCCACACATAAGAGGAAAGGGCAAAATGGAAAAAGCTGAATCTTTTGGGCAGGAAATATTCACTGGATTAGGACTTGAACCTGGCCTTTCTGCATCCCACAGCTGGGCTACTACCACACTGCTTTCTCTTTTTATTTTTCTATACAAAGCAGAACAGCTTCAACAAGGGAGATTCCCCTCAACACATCTGGTAGCTATGACACTCACATGAGATCTGTGAGAATTGGGTTTAAATGCTTGTCAGAAAACGTGGCTGCAACATGCCTTGCAGGAAGGTACCTTGAACCACTGGCAAGAGGGAGCTGAAGGTCCTTCTGTCCCTGCAAAGACAACCACCACCACAAAAAGCTTATCTGGCTTAAGCACCCTGAAGAGGGTTGGTGGCTGAGAACCTCAAGCAGAAATAACATCACCTTCTGATATGGAGGTAGCTGCCTCCTTGCCTGTTTTGAAAGCTGAAATGATGGCTGTGGACAATCTAGATCTGCTGAAAGCATTCTCAGCAGAAGCAGTGATGCTTCCAAGCAGTGATCCACAACTCAATGAGGGTGACCAAATCCAGACTAACACTGATGGAAGACTGTCATGAAACACTTCCTCTCAGCATTTCAAAATATGTTTCTCAATCAACTGTGCTGTTTGCAAGGAAGCTCTTACTAACTAGGCAGACATCAGTGAGACAGGGTAAAAGTCAGCAGAAAGACAGAGACCTAATTTCTTCCATTCCTTTTGAGTCATCTGATTGAACAAGAGAAATACAAGTGAGCACCACCAAAAAGTTCTAAGACTCCCAAAGAATATTTTAACAGTGGAGGTTCAGACTTGACATCAGGAAACATTTTTTTACAGAGAGGGTGGTCAAACACTGGAATAGCCTTCCTAGAGAGGTGGTTGATGCCCCACCTCTGTCAGTGTTTGAGAGCCATTTGGACAATGCCCTTAATAATATGCTTTAACCTTTGGCCAGTCCTGAAGTGGTCAGGCAGTTGGGCCAGATGGTTGCTCACTGTAGGCCCCTTCCAACTGAACTATTCTATTCACTAAGGAATCCTGCTCTTGGCTTTAGCTCATTAATGTCTCCTTGCAGGGGCCTCAGAAAGTAAGGATCTTATCACGACACTCAAAGTTTTGCTGGAGAGGAAAACACAGAGTTATGTCCTGTCACACAGATGGGACAGGGTGAGACAGTGGTGACTGACAGGAACCCTCAGCCAGGTATGCTGAAAAAGCCTGTGAAAAGTGGCAACTGAATCCAGTTGTGTGTCTACAGGTTGCCAGCCTTTTTACCTGAGTTCAGCTCTGCACTGTACCAATGACTTGTCCCATCTGCTGCTTCAACTGCCTCATTTCATAGCAGGAGCAATATTGCTGCATGCAATATGCATGCTGCAGCAAGTGTCCCTTGTGCAAAAGCAAGAGGGACAGAGGTGAAACATGGCAAGTGTGGAGATGGCATGAGCTAGTTTCTCTCTTCTCTAAAGTTTCAGGTGTAAAAGAGTAATCTTGTTTCCATGCAACATCATCCCAGTGACAGGAGGGAACAGCTGCAACACTGACCTGTTTCAGCAAACATCCTTGTTTGACTACTATGCCTCTGAATTCTTCCTTCAGGACCACATCATCATCACTGGAGTTTCCCTCACAGAAGAAGCCACTGTCTGGCTGCATGACCACAAGAGAAAACTCAGAAGTTACACAGCTGCTGCATCTTTATGTACATGTACAAATCTGCCTTCTCTTTGGCTTCCCTCCAGTCTGTTTTTTGCCACCCAAAAAAACAACCCTTTCACCAGAAAAATCTCCCACTGACTGAGGAGCTCTCCAAGTCACCATGACAATGTTTCAGCATGAGGTAGGACTACACCAATGGTTCTCAGGGCATCTGAAGAGAGCTGGAGCATCTGTGTATATGTCAGTGCCTCCATTCCCCATGATCCTTGCTGTCACATTTCCTCCCTGATAGACAGGTTGCCTCAATCCCACCATATCACAGGTTTTTACATGCACATATTGCTCATATGAAGCAATACCAGCACACCAAATACACTCCAGGCTGGCCATCCCTGCACCCAGCAAACCCCTCCTCTTCCTCCCTCCAACCATCTAGAACCTGGGAAGAAGAAACGCTTCCTGTAGGCAATTAAAATGGTTCTCTCCACGTTTGTACAATCTTTCCTCCAGGACCTAAGAAAGCCAGGACTTAAGAAAGTCTAGGACAATTAAAACCCAGAATACAACACTCACAAAGTAATAGTAGGCATCAGGGAGATCTAAGAAGGGAGTATCTGAGAGTCCTTCAGCTGCAGCCTTGGAGGTATCCCCTGCAGGCTGCAGGTAGCCCTCGCTCAGGAGGGAAGAGGCAAGCAAGAGGCCTTCTCTGCGGTTGCGGATGGAGTTGCTGGACACCAGCCAGTCAATCACAGAGGTGCCTGTTCCAACAGAACAAATAGCAGCCACAGCCAAAGACAGACATGAAGAAGCCTAAAAATACACAGGCCACAAGCCTGCTCCATCTATTCCTCATCTGCTGAAAGATGTTCTTAATGCAGAGAGCGGAAGCAGGACAGGGCAGGAATTGCAGTGTGAGAGTTTACTGATGACAGCTTCAGAAAGAAAGAGTTCTTCTGGAGGTAAGTGTTCCATGCAACTTCCTCCAGAGAGCTCCTGCAACCCTTCTGGCACTAGTTAAATTTCCTCCTCCTCTCTTTCTTACCACAGGTGGCACCGAACACTTTTTCAAGCTTCATCCCTTGAGCACCTCCTGTACTGGTCAAGGAAACATCTGCCAGCTTTTCTCCTCAAACTTCTCTACAGAGCTTACAGCTGTTCCATCTGTCTTTAGCCTCTCAACCCTCTGCTCCCTTTAGTGTATGGAAAAGAGGGAGGAGAGCTCCTCACCTGTAAAGCAGTGATTGAACACTTTTTTATCTTTTTCCAGCTTCAGCTCCTTGATTCCCTTGTCAGGATCTTTCATGGAGAGGTACAAAGAACTGTGCATGAAAGAAACCACAGAGAATGTTAGGCAGATAAAAAGCTCTAGCCAGTTTGTACAGTAACATTATTGTCATTCCCAGGCTCTCTGTATTCTGCTGGCACAACACAGAGCTGTAGCATGGCTTACTTTATCCTCCTGAAAAAATGATATTGCAAAGGCTGGAGGCCTCAGCACATCACTGTCAACAGCTGCAGAGCAGAACAGAGAGAGCACAAACAGCTCCCCACACCCCATATCGTAAGAATGGAATATTCTCTAGTGTGACCAAAGGAACACCCACTGCTGAGGTTTCACAGGGTCCCACAGCCTCAGTGCCCATAGAGAAGCTCACTGCTTTGCACTACGTTCCCCCAAAGGTCCTTGGCTGAGCAGAAAACCTGTCACTGTGACCTTCTCAAAGCCTGCATGCTCTCAGAGGCCCTAAGGAACCTCAATGAACCCTAGTGTGACTTCCTTCCTCCCACTTGCTTTTCACTTGCTCAGAACTCTAAATCCTGACAGCTCTAGAATGTCAAGAAACACAAATATTAAATGTTGCAAGCCAGGTCCTTTGGTCTGTTAGTCATGATGACCCTCTGCTGAAGTCTGTGAGCTCAGAGTTAGCTGGATGTTGGCCCTGTGTGGTTTAACTGTCTTGTAAAGAGCACTGCAGGCTCATTTTTATCTGGGTATTTACTGCACAGAGGCAAAAAACATAAGTTGTCCTTAATATTTTTAGGTACTGACAAACAGATGGCTTCCTGTGTGTGCCCTTTTTATCTTAGTGTCCTTTTGCCAGTTCCAAGGTCTCTGGCAGGCACCACTCTCCCCTCACCATCCAAAAACCTGGCTAACATCAGCATTTCTCTGGGGACCAAACAAAAGGTTTAAAATATTTTTGCAGTAAAAGCTATGTTGTATAAAAATGCCCTCCTGGAAGAATCACCACTTGGCTGGGGTCTCCTTTTGCACCACAGAGTGCTCAGAAATCTCCTTATCAGCAAAATCCTTTGATAAGTAAGCTTGCTTTGGTAAAAGATGATGCATTAAAATGGTCTTCCCAGTTCTGACTGCTAGCTCATCTCTGCCACACTGTGCACTCTGAAACTTTTAGTCCTGCAGAAAGCACTCTGAGAGAAAGCAGAGAGGCAGCATGGACAGACCTTGCTCACAGCTCTTCCAGACCCAGGCTACCTAATCTGGCACACTGGCTGTGGATGGAAGTCAATGGAGGAGCAGAGCTATGAGAACAAACCTTAGGTTGATTGTTTCAGGCAGTCTGATAGACTTTCTTGTGGATTTTCTGGCAAACCTTTGGCCTCCATCTATGCACTGAATTGCTTTCTTGATGTCCCGCACCCAGGCATCCCTCTCCTCCAGGTAGGCAGCTTGAAAGAAGTGATCCTGCTGCTTGGCTGCAGTGAGCTTGAAGACAAACTGGAATGAGAAATGATGCTTTCTTAGAAGTTACTTTGGTGTAGCCAGTTGGACACTATTGACCTAATACCACCAAGACATGCAGCCTACCAGTGCCTAAGGGACTGGGGAAAGTGCCTTACAGCCACAGTGTGATTCAAAAAGTTCAACACAGCTGAAAAGCTGAAGTGCTCAGCCCCTGCAGGCTTACAGGGGGTGTAAATTCCTCTGAATCTTTAGAGAGACATGGTCAGCTGAAAGGAGGAAAAGAAACCCCACATCATATTGCTCAGCTACTGATTCACAGGGGGAGAAAAGGCCACAGTCACATTGGAGAGCAGCTGAACACATCTGCATCCTTAGCAAACCCTGAAGAACTTGGTAAGGGGATGATACAGCCATCCCTTGGCTACACCTTATCATCACTACCTAAACACACTAGTAACAATGGAAAAAATCCCCAAAATGAGGAAAGATCTTCTAAAGGTAGTTCTAAGCAGAACAAAATAACACCAGTCTGAAAAAAACCCAAACCAAAACCAAAACAACCAACCAAAAACCCCTAAAAAATAAACCTACAAAGTTCACACTGTTTGATCTTGATTTCATCCAGTGGTCTTTTAGGTGGAAAATTTGGATCTAATTAACTCAGGCAAGAAGGTTTCCACTTCCTCTAAAACATAGTTCCCCATAAGTGCAACTGTTAATTCATTCTGTAGCTGTACTAGAATAAATACAGCAGGTTCTGACTCAGCAGGCATATGGAAATGACAAGCTAAGCAGCAAGCAAACACTAGGGCTTTAGGAGGGCAAAGAAAGTTGAGATTCTTCTCAAAGAGCAGAGAGTGGTTAATCTGCAGCAATGAAACCAAAGCACTGAATGAGGCTGTTGAAGCCCATGTTTGTAAACTGCACATTCCTGGACATCCCTAATACATATCTCCCAGACTGTTGCCAGGGGAGGTTCAGTTTGGTTATTAGGAAGAATTTCTTCCCCAAGAGGGTTCTCAGGCATTGGCCCAGGCTGCACAGGGAGGTGGTGGAGTCACCAGCCCTTGAAGTGTTCAAAACCCACCTAGCTGTGGTGCTTGGGGCCACGGTTTCGTGGTGAGTATGGCTGTCTTGGGTGGGTGGTTGGACTGGATGATCTCAGAGGACTTTCCCAACCAGAATGATTTCCACAGATATGATTCTAATATGTGTGTGCTTGTATATTTATCTTCCTGCATCTGTCAAATAAGACTCAGAATCTGTGAATGCAGTGATCTGTGTGTTTCACTGGGAACTGTGACCTCAGTTTGTACACTTCCTCCACAGATCAATGTGTAGGCAACATTTGATCTACTTTCTCCAAAGCAGTTTCAGTTTTGGGTCTCTCTTTCTCCAAGTGTAGAGATGACTCCTAGTCACCTGCAAAAGCCTCACCAGTAACAATGCCATCTGCAATTAGTACAGATTGCATGAATAGGAAGTGTGTGAGGTCAGGTAGTTACCAAACAGTAGTAAAAAGGTTTGGAATTAGAGCTTTACTTGGGCGTTTGTGTCACAGCATTTATCTCCTTCCCATCTGAGCAAGGCAGTTGTTGTTCTCTGACAATAAAGAAATGCTTCCACTGCTCAGGAAACAGTTTCCCACACCTTTATCCCCTGGCAGCTAGATTTCTATTGGATACAGGAGTTGCACCCTTCAGCTGCTAAGTGTACTCACAAATTAAGACTTAGTTTTGGTCTCCGAGAGACTCAGATTATAAATAAACATACAAACAACTAACTAAATAAAATCACTTTCTGAATTGCTCCTCTTGAAGCATCCTGCATTTCTCCTGAGCAGCCACAGCTTTCAAACACTACACAAGTCCAAGCCTGCTTGTGACCCTCCAAGAGAAGTGAGAGTTGCCACCAGGAGAAGTGTAAGGAGCTGGGAACTACCAGCCTTCTGCCCCCTCAGTGCCTCCAGGAGTGTAAGCACACTGTCAATCACTGTTATAAAAAAAGGACTTACCATTCTTTTGCCAAAATCTTGGCAAGGGCTGTGAACAGAGCTTCCTTTCAGTGGGACCATCCCTTTGGGGCTGTTGTCAGCCTTCCGCTTGTAGAATTCAATTCCATCTTCCAGGAGCACGACCCACATCGGCTTCCAGGTGTTAAACATGCTGCCCTGCACCAACAAAGCACTGTCTGCATCATACTCAATAAACCCCTCTTCACAGGATTGATACCCACTGAAGACATGACCTTCCACAGAGAGTCTGACACTGAAGTAACTGCAGTTAGTACCTCAGCTGGATAGAATAGATCACAACCAAACCCACTCAAATAAGCCAAAAGAATTTACCCTTTTTGGGAATCCAAACTGACCCACTGGTTTATTTTCTGCATAGAAGTCAATTAAAATGATGAACCAAGACAATAATTGTTGTAATTTCCTCTTGTTTGTGTGTTTACCACAGGTTACAATACTTCTGCTTATAAACAGACAAGTCCAGTACTTTCTGAAGCCCAGACTCTGACATGTTCTGCCTGTGGAAACCAGCACAGAGCAGTGTTTGCTGGCAGTCTCAGATCCACACCATCAGCAAATCCAAACGTGGTCACATTGTTCTCATCTGAAACATCTCATGAAAAACAAGCAAGCAGGATGCTGGATTTGATTTTCCTGGACTGAAAAAGGAGATCATACTGTTGCAGCTGACCCCCAAGCACAGCACTCTTCCCCAACCTGAGGGGAGCATCAAGAGGAGAAAGTCAGTGGCAAACAGCCTTAATGCTCTGCAAAAAGAGCTGTAGCTGCATGATGACTCCTTTGGAAGGTTAAATCCTTGGTTTCACTTTACAGGCATAAAGGAGAGGAGGAGAATATATAATGAGCAGGTAAGTTTAATCAGGAGCATACTCATCCTTGCTGGAAGCTCTGGTGTGGAATTCCCAGCAGCTTAACAGGTATCAAACATCTGACACCCATCTGATCTGCATCTTCTTCTCCTTTTGCCCTCTAGCTATTCCTTTTAGCACACTGCTGCTCCTCATCACTAGCCAAAGCTCATTTCTGGAAAGACAGAGCCATCTATGAGGCTGTTCCAGGACATGGGCACAACTTCCACTTCCCTGCCACCACTGCAACAGCATCCAGCACCAGCTTCAGTAGTATCTGCACAGAGAGTCTTTTGGGGGAGCCAGCACCCACGGGGCTGTAAGGGACTGACACTGGCACATCTGCATGCAATTTTTCCCTGGCATATCCAGCCAGGCACCCAGGCTGGCATTGTCCCACTGTCTAAGTTTCCAGCCATTCCCCTAGCATGGAGGAATATAGACAATGAGCCACTTGCATCTACCTCTTAGCTTACCCTCTTCCCCAGCACTCACTATTGTTTACATTTAACATTCTGTTTGCCTCAGACAGGCCCAGAGGCAGACTCACTGCCTGTTTCTCCATCTTTGTGTTGCTGCTTCAAAGACATTCTTTGTTTCATTCTATTCAATTTCCTAACTTCCTTACAAACACAACTGTATTCTCACTGCATTTAGCAACAATTAAAATACAGACATAATTAATAGACAAGAAATATGATTGATATGATTCACACAACTGTGTAAAAGAAAAAGTTGTTACTGTGAGCAATACATCAGGTCATTGGAACTAGAGTTCTGCGACTTGCCCAGCATGAATTTGGCTCTCTCCTTCCTCATGACAGCATCACTGCAGTTTTGCAACTACTTTAGGAACTTAACTTGCTTTCAGTGTCTAGGGAAATGAGACTGAGGAGTGGCCTCAGTCCCAGACCAGAGATCCTCCAGCCAGCTGTTCTGCTGAGTGACATTCTTGTTTTGATGAGCAGAGAGAAGACAGGAGAGGACTGACACTGGTTAGTTAGGCTGCTTTAAGCCAGACTGCTCCCACTAAGGATTTCAATGAAAGTCAAGGCCTTATCCTATGGGCTGTAACACAAAAGACTCTAGAGTAGAGGTTGCTGTGAGGCAGCAACTGCCTTCCCAAAGATAGGAAGTGCCCACGGCCCCTTACACCGTCTCTAGGCCAAGATGCTCTGACCTCTTTAATCTCTTTGTGCTTCCTCAACGCTTAACTCAGCAATTAACTGCAATCAGTAGGCTGTGGCTATTTCAAACTGTTACCTGTTTTGCCAAGCTTCCACTAAGGGCATTAAGTTAGTCAACAAAAATACAAATCTTTTGATCCAAAGGTACATCTGAGATATTTGCTTGGGGGCCATAGCTTAGTGGTGAGCATGGCAGTGTTGGGTGGATGGCTAGACTCAATAATCTCAGAGGTCTTGTCCAACCATAATGATTCAATGATTATGTGATTGATTCCATGATTGATTCTACCATTCTGAGATTGATTCTATGATTCTATTATTCTGTAACTGCTAGCAAGTACCTCTGTAACCTCGAATACCACATTGGTTTCCTGCTAAAGGAATTCTGTTCTTTTGCCTTTTCTTTCTGGAAAAAAATGATCCTTTTTTTAAATAACTGAACCCCAAGTACATTTCCCTACACTTCCCCAACCAGTTCAGAGTTAGCTTCCTCCTCCACTCCAGTCCCAAACTGCCCACTTACCTTCTTAACCAAGTAGCCCTCCCTTATGCGCATCGGCTCTCGCTCCATGGCTCTTGGGTCAACCGATGCCGGCAGCTAAGTTCCTCTGGCAGGAAAGTCAGTGTGCTGGCTGCTTTACGGGACAGCTGTGTCACTTACACAAGTTCCTCTGCCTGCTAATCACATGAAAACAAGTCCATTTCCTCTTACAGAGTGACAGATAGGGAAACGCAGCAGCATGTGTGTATTTATAGTTCGCCCCTGGCAGCCTGAAAAAATGCTCAACTGTATCTCACACAACCAGCCTTGAAGACAGAGCCCTGGGAAATTAAATCAGCATTTTAGTGCCCAAACCCAAGAAATCAGGCCCACTCTGAAAATACACAAGCTCTAGAAAACAACAAACAGGGTGGCATATTGTATGGCTGCTTAGTGCACGCCAAGAGGATCTCGGAGACAGGTGTCCAGCTCACCACTGCTGGCATTCCACCTCATCTGTGAAGTCTGATCCACAGTGGGTGAGCATCCAGTGAGGACGGGAGGGAGCTGGAGGTTCCTCGCCCGGGTAAGGACCATGCGCCCTCTGCTGATACAGGAGATCTGTTTATCAGACTGGACCAGGTTTTGGAGTTGATGCTGAGGCCTCCCAAAGAGAAGAGCTGTCAAAGAGGCATAAATGGATTAGAGCAGTGCATTACGTAAAGCACTGCACAGTGCCACCTTCTGTGAACAACTTTTACTTGCTGCACAGCTCATTTGACTACATTTGGTAAAAGATAAGGCAAACCCATTCCAAAAGTTCAGAGAATCATTATGGTTGGCAAAGCCCTCTGAGATCATCCAGTCCAACCATCCACCAACACTGCCATGCTCACCACTAAACCACGGCCCCAAGCACCACAGCTACGTGGGTTTTGAACACTTCAAGCACGGTGATTCCAGCACCTCTCTGGGCAGCCTGGGCCAATGCCTGAGAACCCTCTTGGGGAAGAAATTCTTCCTAATATCCAACCTGAATCTCCCCTGGTGCAACTTGAAGCTATTTCCTCTTGTCCTCTCGCTTGTTACCTGGGAGAAGAGCCCCAATACCAGAGTCACAATTCCTCTTCTCCACACAGAACGAAGGGTGGTCATGTATGGCAATGATTTATTGTGCAGGGCCCTGCACAATAAATGAAATGCCCAAGGACAGATACACTTCAACAGAACATCTCTATGACCTTATGCTAAAAAATGGTTTAAGGTGAGCAGAAAATGATGCTGACTCCAGTTTTACAAAAGCTCAGTTTCTCATTTAGCTGCAGGAAAAGCCCTTGGAGATGTGAAATGCAATTCTAGATACAGTGGCAATGGCTCCAGAATTTATCATTAGCTACTTAAGCAACTCACCATCAAAGCATAAAATTACTTCCATCTAATCTTAGCTGGAAGCAACTACTTCTCTGACACTTCTTTTGTCTATATTGTTTCCATTTAATCTTCAAAGCTCAGCTATTCCTTTTGCCCTTTTACCTCATGTGTCTCAGACAATCCTTTTCCTTTCATCCTAAGGCTTGTTTTCATTTATCACACATCACCACAGGGGAATCAGCACTTCATCTTCCCAGAGGCAGAAATCTGCTGATCAGCTAAATCATTCATGCAAAGCAAAACAGTCCTTAACCATAGAGTGGCCAGGGCAGGTGTGAGAGACAGACTGGACGGCTGATGCATCTTTTCTTTGTGCAGCCATCCCTAAAGAGCAGCACCAGGCATGACAGGATGAGCTGTATTTCTTCTAGCTCTCCACAGAGGGGAGGATAGAGCTTTGTCTGGCATAAAGAAGAAGTAGTCTGCACTGTGGAAACCTGCTGTCACTTACCCTGTTCTCCTCTTTTCTATCCAAAGGAGGTAAAGGTGCATGATGCTGGATTAGCAACAGTTAGCACAACAGCACAATCTGCAGCATTGCTGAGCCTCTTAGCTCTGTTTAGTGGTGAGTGAGCTTGTAAGGGAGATCTTGCTGCCTCCAAAAATTCTGGGGTTGTCTGCTACTTCAGCGTCCACTGTAAGCATTAAAAGAAAAAAAAAAGTAATCAAGCACATTGATCTGAGCAAGCTGAGAGACTGGTGGGACAAAAATTGGAATCATATCTTTGCAAATAAATGTGTGAGCTGCCAGGGAGACAGGAGGTTTCTCAGCCTGTTACATCAGCATCACTGCTCTCTCAACTAGCCGTTGCACAGCTCTTCTTAAAACATGTTTGCTGTGTTGTGAATGCCCTAAGACCACTCCATCTGTAACAGAGCATGTGAGTCCTTCATAAATACACATCTTTCTGGGAAATCAAGCTGCAGTTCCAGGGGAACTTAAATCAATGTTCTATGTTCAAAATTACTGTCAACACAGGAAGAAGAATATACATTAGTGGTTTACAAAGGTGATAAAGATTTACTCTGGCTTGGAATTCAGTACAACCCTTCTTCCCTTCTGCACAGAGGCAGAGGTCTGGAAAGAGATACAGTATGAAATCAGCACTGCTGGGTGCAAGTCTCAGCACAATTCACTCCATACAGAATCACACATGTGGCTACTTTTAGCGAATGAGAGACTGTGGCTTTGCATCCACTTCTCAAAAAGAAACCTCAAACAGGAACATTTCCAAATTTAGCACTGTGCTAAGAAAGGAATTACAGAGGGGCAAGCATGAAAAGACTGTTACAGGTATTGCCCATGTCACCTTGGAATCTACATGCTGTCTTTCGGCTGACAGAAATGAACCATCTTGTTCTGACCCCAAGGCACGTTTTATGTGTTTCATTATTGTGGAGCTATGCAGCAGGATGAGTGCATGAACTCTAAGTGGGAGGGTCTGCAGAAATGGTAATCATGAAAAGCTTATGCAGTTGACCTATCATGGCATAGAGAGATCAATATTGAGTGGATGCAGTTTGTGAGACCAAATGGATTTCACCAGAACATTTTCTAAACAAACTGGACCAGCGCGAAGCACAGTCCATGGCTTAGCTGCAGATTAGCTCTGACTTTCCACTGGATGCATCCAGCCTAAGAGTAGTTCTCC
Organism: Galbula dea; assembly: GCA_013399015.1. Classification (NCBI taxonomy): domain Eukaryota; kingdom Metazoa; phylum Chordata; class Aves; order Piciformes; family Galbulidae; genus Galbula; species Galbula dea. The sequence goes on along the minus strand of VWZX01001062.1, from coordinate 318,518 downwards.
ATCAGTGATTCATTGAGGTGATGTAGCTTGCAGCAGGGACTGTGTCCAGGGAAAGATGATCATTCAGGCAGAAATAACACGGGAAAAAAACCTCATTATAGATCCGACCTCTCATGTACTTGGGAAACTAATTGCAATCAATGTCTTCAGCTACACACGATTTACTACAACATGATATGTCTGGGCCATGAGGCAAGTACAACTGATCCCTGGCAATGGCCATTATTCTTCACACACCACTTTAAGTGATGCTATCAGATTGCCCATGTGTCAAGGCTCTGTGATTTCGTACTGAATTACATTTGAACCTGCACAAGTGGGAATGGCTGCAAGGAAAACTTTCAACAAGCCACACAGTGCAGCAGTTTCAGCAGAATATAACAAAAAAGAACCCCAAAAAATTAAAGAAATGAGATTCTGCTCTCATAGCACAATTACAGTGGGATTTTTTTCCTGTTCAAACAAGAAGACTGCCGTAAAGTGATTTTAAAAATCCCAAGAGAAACCCTGAACCAAATATTGAGGTTGACTTCAAGGAGCAAAAAAATGACCCTCAGCCTAGGCCTGGTGGCTCGTTAAAACCTTCTGCCACACAAGGGAGAGAGAAGAGCCACAAACCCACAGACTTCAGCCCAGCCCCGAAGGCTTGGGCAGCCTGCAGTGAGGGAACCGACAGAGTCGTTCAGAGGGACCTACCCTCCCACAGGAACCCGCAGAGGATGCGCTGCTCTCCCACAGGACTCCATGGTGGATGTGCTATTTTCCCACGGGACCCCACAGGGGATGCGCTGCTCTTCCACAGGACTCCATGGTGGATGTGTGCGATTTTCCCACGGGACCCCGCGGGGGCTGCGCTCCCTGGCCGTGCCGCTGTCCGCACTTGTGGTGCTGAACGGCGGCGGCGCGCTCCCGGCCCTCCCCTGACCGTGCTCCCTGCGCTTCCCTTCGGGACCTAGTGCAGGATTAAGGCTGCGGTAATCGGGGCCAGGATTAACTCCCTGGAATCCGGTTGCAATCTGAGCAGCTGCAAATGTCCCCCAAGGCGGGAGATGGAGCGGGGGGAGGGCATCCGCCACCCAGATGCTGCGATTAGGGGAAAGGAAAAAAAACCCACAACAACAAACATATCATCCACTGCTTTTGGGTAGGGCTTGGCTGGCTGGGATCCGGCAGCCCCTCCTCTTCCTCCTTCCTCCTCCTCTTCCTCTCCCTCGCAATCTCGCTCTCCTCTCCCGACCAGGCGTCTTCCGCCGAGGGGGCGAGAGGAGCGCGGGGCCCGCGGCCCCTCCCCGGCGACAAGCGATGGGTGACATCCCCGGGCTGGTGAAAATCTGCCTGTCCCTCAAGATCCAGCCCAACGACGGGGCCGTCTACTTCAAGGTGGACGGGCAGCGCTTCGGCCAGAACCGCACCATCAAGCTGCTCACCGGGGCCAAGTACAAGATCGAGGTGACTCTCCGGCCCGGTACCGTCCAGGCCACGTAAGTGCATCTTGCTCCCTGCCCGGAGGGCTCCTCCCCAGGGCCTCCCCTCCCTGTGCCTTTATTTTTAGAGGGTTAATATTTTTTCCTGGCAGGCTGACAGAGCGGGGTTCCCGTGATTTCTCTCTCCCCGCCCTTTTGCCTTGGTGGCCCCGTTTCTAGGGCCCTGGCCAGCTGTTCGCAGTGCTTTCCCAGGTGGCTCGGGAGCTGCTTCCTTTCCACGTCCTCCGGGGTTCCTTTTCTCCCTCCTCGCCCAGGGTTTACCATATAGGTAGGGGGAAGAGGCCCCTCCATCCCTGCGTGTCAGGGAGGCACCGTGCCCGAGCCTTACTGCAGAAAGGCAAGGCAGAGCCCGGGAGCAAAGAGGATGCAGGTGGGGAACCAGCCCCGGGTGGAGAAGAGATTGGGCGCACCTCTCCCCAGTGACTCGAGATCAAATCCCTCTTGCCTTTCCCTTCTACCCTGTGTGATGGCAGAACCCTGACATCTTCCAGGAGCCCCAGTGACTCAGCAGTGCCTGGAGGTCTGCTACAATCCCTGAAGCATCCCCCAACCCCTGTGCTGCCTCCATGCTGCCAGGGAGAAGGGCCTGCGGGGCTGCTCAAGGCTGGAACCTATCTCTTTGCAGGACAATGGGCATCGGGGGTGTCAATGTCCCGCTGGAAGAGAAATCCAGGGATGCACAGGAAGCGTCTTACACAGGGATCTACGACACAGAAGGGGTGCCCCATACCAAGAGTGGGGAGAGACAGCCCATCCAGGTCAACATGCAGGTATGTGGTTCTCCAAGCCTGGCATGGAAAGACAAGGGAGGGCAGCAGGGGGTTAACTCCCATAGGGAATTGTGGAGGTGAAACATTCAAGAGAGCAAAGTCTGATCACAGCAGCTGCCCTTCTCTCTGCTTTTCATCAGTAAGACCACTGGTCTTACTGGAAAACACAAGCCCTGCTTCCCAGGGGGAAGCCAAGAGAGAAGGAAGGGCCAGGAAGTAGTAAGGAAGATTTCTAGAGACCTGCAAACCCTTAGGGGTGCTGCAGCAGAAAGAAATGCTAGCCAAACCTTTCGCCTCTTCTGCAGGACACATTACAGACTTCAAGTAACTCCCATCAAGGTCCTTGGATAGGAATCCAGTCTCAAGCCCTTGGCATACAGGGACCTCCCCCTTCTGCCTGCCAGCACTGCCAGGTTTTTTGGAGCGCAGCATGCCCCAAGCACAAGGGGTGACTACTCTCCCCTTCCACTTCTCATCTGTAGGATGACTGATGGCACATGGGCACACACACATTCCTCAAAGGCTGTCTTCTCCCTTTCTTCCCCCACATGCTTCTATTATCACTTATCTCTGCATCCACAAACATAAGTTCTTATTCAAGTGGCTCCTCACCCCAACCTTAGAGAAGCTCCAAGGGCCAGAATCAGTCAGAACCGTAAGAGATTTAAGCAACCAGCCTCAGATACCCCAGTCTGCAAACTGCTTCTAATATCTACTTCCTGAATCATCAAAACCAGGCTCATTGCATACAGCTTTAAATTTTCCTATTTCCTTCAGCTATGAGGAACTTCTGCCTCCACTTCCTTTTCTAAAGCAGGCAAGATCCTGATGCATCCTAGGGAGATAAGGACACTATTTAAGGCATAAAATCTGAACTCACCTTAGAAATAGATTGTGAGGTCAGACCTGCAGTTAAAAACTGGTCTGATACTGCCAATCTAATGCCTGAATAAATTCCAGAATAGGAATTTATTTCCCACCTGCTTTAAAACTTTAAATAAACTATTCTTTGTGGTCCCCCTTTAAGTGGCTAGTAGACAACTGGCCTGTTACAGCTGTAGTTTATACATGTAAAACAACAATCCTGCTTCTGAATTCCAGAATCTGAGGATGTGTTTCTGTTACCTGAATGCTCTGTCATGTGCACTATCCAGAAACTGCTAAACTGCCTAGTAAATGGTGTAAACTAAGTTAGAAACCTCTCTTTCAGCCTCATTTTATTCTTGGTCAAACTAAACTGGATTGAATAAAGTAGTTAGACCTCTATTCCCAGTAATAAATAGCAATCAAATCATCCTAGCATGCAAATTCAGAGGGAATGACTGAGTAACTATTCATGCCTGTAGCAGAGAAAAACTGGAAGAGAGCCTTCTAAGCCTGACTTCCAAAGACTAGCACCACCTCTCCTCCTGGGGAAGGCTCTATATAGGCCCAGCAGAGGAGCCAGGATGCAACTGCAGGAGCCATGGGAATTCAGGGGAGCTCTGAAGATGCAGAATGATCATTACAAACACAGAGCTGCTGCATCTGCTAGGTACTGGGCTGGGGAGGGAGGCATATGGCGGCAAAAAAGCTCTGCAACTAATTCTTTCCCTCTCCTGGAAATCCACAGCAGTCAATCCACCCAGGGTAGCTCTGCAAACTGGGTCACTGGAGAAAGACAGAATTTGTTTTCTTCCTCTGTCTTGTTGAAATTCAGATCCTCCTTACAGCAACTAAATGAAATGCTGCTTTTGTACCATATCACCCTCTACAAATGCTATTGGAAATGCCTCTTCTTCCTCAGTTTCCACACTGAGGGTGGCTCATGCTCCTCTCTGACAATTCCTCTTTGTAAACTGTACACAGTAACATCCACTGTGCTTAATCTTTACTGTCTTGTGTTATGCATGCAGCAGGATTACCAAAGATGATTAAAAAACCCCAACAACAACAACAAAAATCTTAATTAAGGTTTTAGTTGCTGAGAGGGATAAAATAGGCTGCACATCATCATCTCTCTTTGTCAAAGGAAACAGCAGAAATATTTCAGCTACTCCTTTAAGGCAACACTTGGAACTGGAGCCAAATAAAACCCTTCCACTAACAGCACACAGCAACCCCTGCTGTTGTCAGGGCTAAATTGAAGTTACCACAGTGGGCTGGGGGCAGATTTAAAGCAGTGTCCATTACACAGCAGCAGCTTACAAAATGCTTCTTGAATTAAAAAAACAAAAAACAAAAAACATGTCCTTCTGAGAAAACTGGTTATAGAAGGCTCTGCTTGCAACTCAGGAAAAGGCACTTGTAGGGCCTTCATACCGACTTTGCAAGTGTGATTGGAACAGGCAGATGATCAAAGGTCAGTTCGCAGGCACATGATGGTAATGGAAAACAGTCAAGTGAAGAAGCTGTCACTAAAGTGAGTGATGGAAATATTTAAAAGGAAAAAATGTTGAAGAGCAATGCTGTTCAGTAGGGCTGAATCCACTACCTAGTATCTTCTAAAAACATAACACAATCAACAAGCCTGGGACCAACAGCAATACATACAGGCTTCATCCTCACGCTTTGATTCTTTGCTAGGTCTCAAGGCACAGGAACTCAAGTTTTACATCACATTATAACTGAAATAATAATCTAGCCTTGAAAACTTCACTCAAAGTTTTTCTGATGTTGTAAAGGTGTCTAGCAGTGGCTTTTGTTAAAACAAAAAAAACCAGAACAAACACAACAACAAAAAGAGATTGTATTCTACAGCACTTAGTATAGCCATAGTCTCATTGACTTCAAAGCTGCACAGTCAGACAGCTTACAGTTGATGTCTCACTACTCCTTCATTGTATTAGACACTTATCTGCTAAACATGCTATCTTCTTCCTAGCTTCTGCTACTGGCAGCTGAGTTTGAAAAGCTGCACTGTCACAGAACAACTAGCAATTACAGAAATGCATAAAGAACTACTTTTGCTTGAGTTTCATGTGAAATACAGAACAGAATCCCAGGAAAGGAGGAAGTGATCTAATAGCAGCATGTCTCACTCAAGACACTGCAAACAGAGGGCTACAAAATACAGGGATACTAAGGATTTCAGATTGAGCAAAAGGAGGAATTTTCCCAATCCTAACTGCAGCCTCTAGGTGTGGTATAAACATGAAGCAAGAGCCTGTGCCTCTACAGATCACTGCTACATGATCTACAAGTACATACATCACTGGGTCAGCTGCTGCTGTGTCATCTTAAGGAGGATTATAGCTTTGACTCTTGCTGTTAGTAACACTTCTCCTTATGGGATCTTCAACATTTTGGCTCCCTTGCCTTTCCCAGCTAGAAGTGCAAGAGGACAGTACATGGAGAAAGCTGATCCTTTATGTTTAATGTGTGCCTAAGCATAAAATACTTGGACTGCTGGAGCAGGTTTTACAGATCTATGATTTCCTGACTCGAGGAACAATAACTCCTGTATCAGGTGTTTCCCAAGAGAAATCAAATGCATAATCAGCTCCCTAACTCTGCTCTTTCCTCTTCCTTGCAGTTCAACGACATTGGTGTTTTTGAAACAGTCTGGCAAGTCAAATTCTACAACTACCACAAACGAGATCATTGCCAATGGGGCAACAGCTTTGGCAGCATCGAGTACGAATGCAAACCAAATGAAACACGCAGTCTGATGTGGATCAATAAAGAGACCTTCCACTGAAGGGGTGGGAAACCAATACTGCTGGACAATCTCCCTCAAGAAAAAAAAAATCTACTTTTTCTAAACCAGCAAGAAGCCTTAACAAAGGCATCCTGTAACATTGCTTTGATCCAGAAGGTTCCAACAACTCCATTGTATATACAGGTGGTGCCACTGAAATCTTTGCCTATTACTGTATTTTAAGTTTACCATGAGCATCTGCAACATTCTTTATCAGTTACCCTGAGAGTACTGAAAAGTTCATGGTAAAGAATATCTGATAGCTGAGTAGAAAGTCAACCCATCCTAATACTGTCGTAAGTATTTGGATTATTCCCACTAAATGGTTCCACTAGACATAACTTTTGTGAAGTGTTTTGCTTTATTGCTTAGAATTTGGATGCAACATCAGGTCAGTGATATCTGTGTTTATATTTGTGTTTGCTCCTAAATGGGTGTGCTCCTTTCCAGCATTTTGTCATACATGTCATCCCAGTGGACAGCAAAAAGTGCAAATGATGAATATTTGTAGGTTTAGCTAAATGGCAGCTACTGCACTGTTGATGTTGTGCTTCCATATCACAAAGTTTGGAAATTCATTCTCCCCTTTGTTAAGTGCTGTAAGATATTCTGTGAAATTTGCTGATTTATCGAATCTCTCAAAACAGGATTCTTTGGTGTTAAGGTTTCCCAGTCTCAGAAATCACTTTAGGAAACAGTATAAAACATGCCACCCTGAATGAAGAAAAAACAGTGTATCAGTTGTGGTATCACAGACATTTAACAACATGGCTAATCTCTATCCTAAGACCATGTAGTATTCTTGACAGAAACAGCAGCCATACTTCATTTAGTCCTTAGAATAAGAGTTCTGATACTAACCTCCATTTTCCTTTTAAAGACATCACTCAAATCAGTGAAATCCTACAAATCAACTTTTTCAATCCTGACCACTGCAGTGTACCAAAATGGAGAGGTTTCTGACCAAACACTCTGCAGATCCCACTGCAGGTATAAACATGCACTGCACTCTTTCAAATAAAAATAAGCATGTAAGCATGGTTACAACTAAAGGTGCTACAGAAACACTAAAGCAGTGTTTAACACATAGAGAAAGCAAAAAGTAAACAGTTTTTCTTTCAGTAAATAAAGCAGGGTAACCCTCCCCAACCGGGGCTGAAGTAAGCTGTCAGTTCTTGCATATCTGTTATTCCCTTTGTGAATAATTTGTAAATTGTGTATGTAAATGGTAACCATGACTTTTGATCTTTGTAATAAAGGACTCAAACAATTTCTTCTCTAGTATGACCACCTAAATCAGTTGAAAATTCTGTATCAAAGCAGGAAGTGGGTTTAGATCCAGACAGTGATAGTACTCAGTAGAGTTTATTGGTAAGATTCAACTGCATTTTGTTGCACTGACAGTGTGAAGAGTTAAGATTTAGGACAGAGGCAAAATACCAAAGAAATATTTACTTCCACTGAATTATTAATCCAAAAGCTTGACTGTTTGCAGATTCCTAGAGACAGGAGAGCCTGGCAGTAGCACTGATGGCTGAGCAACCAGCTGCATCTCAACTCTGAGACAATATTATGCAGGCAAATTTCACTGTGCTGAAATCCTAGAAATGATCTCCTGTGTTAACTCCTTTCCTAGGCTCTTCCTAGACTGCAGAAAAAAATCTTCAACATTAAAAAAGAACTAAACAAATTCAAATGAAATCTGTATTTCAGGCCAGCACTCCAGCAGAAGTTTCCAGGTAACAGGCTTCAATGGTACCAAACTTGCAGCTGTCAATCAATTCCATCTCTGCATTGCTAGGACATGATTTTCTTCTACAACAATTGGCCATACCTTGGTTTAGTTTGTTTGTACATACAAACTGGAATCACAACAGCAAGAGATATGTAGGATCCATAAATTCACAGAGGAACTTCTGTGTACAGAGACCAAGTGTTCTCAGAAGCCTGAGCTGAATCATGCTGAGTTTAATGTGAACCACAGAGGGCCTTGTCTGCAGGGAAGTGACAGTAGCATGAGATGCTACCACAACATAAACTATTTTCTGGCTGTGATGACACTCTTCCACTCAAAGTTGCTATGCCAACAGATTCACACAAAGTACTTCCATATGTCAGACTTCTTGCAGAGAACAAGCCTTGGCCTATTCTATGTATATAATACATATAGTCTACAGTTGGAGCTTTTCCATTTTGAGGGGTTTTGGTTTTAATTAACTGTATTATTTTCACTTCTGGATTCAAAGACATCTCTGCCTAAGTACTACCCTACAGGCAAGCTGAGCAAATGCAAGAACTGCCACTGTGTGAGAATACAAATGCAGTCAGCCCTGTTCTGGATGGAAACAATGCAACTGCACTCCAAAGATTTAAAAGCATTAAAACAAACAAAATAAAAAAGAAGGCTTCGTGCATCTTTCAGTTCTGCTGCAGACAGAATATGGTTCAAGAGGCTTGCAACGTTCTGTCTGTCAGAACAAGGCAACAGTCACACAGAAATGTACTGATCATCTCCTTTTCAAATGCACAAGGCTTACACTGAACTCTGTTACCCTTGAGGTGGCTGGTTAAGAACTCAAGAGAAGGTGCCAGAACAGCAGAACATTTCTCTGCAGTTCTGTTTCATGCCTGTTCTAGACATTTTCAAACAAGACTTCAAGTGAGCAAGAGTAACTTACTACCTATTACAGCCAAGAATAAATGCCCAGCTCTGATAGGTTTTTATGCTCTGTATTTTTATCATTATTTCAATTCCCAAAGCTCCAGGCAAAGAAAATTAAGTGCTGAGGATTCAGGGATTTGAAGCAGTGTTCTTCCAGCTCACAGTTGCTTCACAAAAACCACTGACATGTGAATATAAAAAAGACAGTAAAACTTTGACTTTACTTTTGTTCTAGTCTACCACAACGAACCATGGAACTTAGGGAGACTAAGCTCCTGCCTGTCTCCTGTGGATTCTCTGGTGTTTTGCTATTACAGGTCGACTCCCACTGCAGCCCCTCTGCCATCATGGACACTGAATTTCACCCACTGCTCTCTGCTCAGATATGTAATTTCATAAAACTCAAAGCAGCTCAGTCTGGGACCTCAGCCTCTCTTTTGGTTTTCAAGAAGACCATGAAAGGTGCAGAAGAGGAAGAAGAGCAAGACAAAACGTGCTCAACACAAACTCCAATTTCTTAAGAAACCAGACTAGAATTGCCAGAGGAGAAAAAGCAGCAATCAAAACTACTGCAGGCAATCACTAGATGGTGCTGCTAAGAGGAAATAGCTGCACCCTAAAAACCCCGGAGCCACGTGTAAGCTATAAACCACATCAAAAGGACTCCCCATCCCATCTGTAACTGCGTAGGCTTCTTCTCCCACACAAACACACTACAACCTTGCAGCACCCAGCACAAGTACTTCTACACAAAAGGGAGTCAGTCCCCTTCACTACTGCTGAGTTCCTTGAAATTCAGTCTGACACCTAAGAGCAGCAGGCACCGAGTGAGTGCTCTGTGGTCCAGAGAGAGATCAGAGACAAGCAGATGTCCAGGGAGCTTCCTCCTGGGAAGTTTCTGCTTTCCCACAAGTTAAGGAGCTTGCATTTCTTGACACACACACTCACAAGGACTATTCACCCTAGCTCTAGCACCAACACAGTTCTTACAAATGAGGATACTGCTTCCTTACTAGAGCAGCAATTTCCCACTTCAAAGATAACTCCAAACTGTATCAGAATGAGCAGGTACACCATAAATTCCTAAAGACAGAACCAAATCTCACTTCTCCATTACACATCACAAAGAATGTGCCAAATGACCTGTTTCTGTAACCAGAGTTACACCCATGTTGCTGTGTGGCACAGGCCAGAACCCAGCTAGCTCTGAGCAAGATCATAATTCAGCATTTTGCCAGTGGGTAGGATCCCAATCCTCAGTCTCAATGCTGCATTCTTCTGCAGTAGGTCAGCACACTCTGTGCTGTCTCAGTCCTCCACCTGGCAATGAATCCAAGCTGGTAAATTTAAATCTCCACTGTAATGCTAAATGATCTGTCTCTCCTCACCCCCTCCAGTGTTCCATTCTCAAGGGAAGAACATTAGCATTTATGGAAGCAAATGCCTCAAGGTTTTGCTAATGTGCCAATGAGCTAGAGCCTTCCACCTTCAGATCACAAGCATGAATCCCATGCAGCTCCAAGGCAAAAATACTGTTTCTAGCAGAAATCTGATATCAAGATGAGTTCTAGTTCCAATTTCTCCATCACAATTTCATCTTTATACTTTCTGTGCAGTTGTATTTTCCAAGTCAGACAGGGCTTTGAGCTCAGCAAAGCCTTCTACCAAGGACCCCTAATCCCAACAAAATCAAAAATCATTTTGATACAGATCTTCAGGACATAAAGAAGAGATCATCACACTCAGAAAAGGGAAAAATAATGTAAAAAAAAGAAAAGTAATGTGAGTTCTATAAACTGGAATTCACAGGAGTGCCCAAAACGCTGAGATTTTTCAGCAGGAAGGCAAAATCTGTACAAATATCAGCTGCTTGAGATCCCTTTAACACTACAGATTCCACTATGGCCACATTTAAACTATCAAATTTTGCTTATACACAGTGAACAGCAATAACTGGTATAGATATTTAGAAAAAAGTCATATAAAACATGAAAAACTTGCTTTGGGAAAAATAGCAGGGAACAGGGCTTTGAATTCCAGCATCTGCAAGCCCCTCGAGGGCTTGTGCCCCTTTCTCCTGTCCATTTCAAAACAGTATTGTGCCCTAACGCTGCTCCTCGCCACTGCAAAGGTTCCTCACCTCCACCGGAGGGAGCTTTTCTCTTGCTCAGATGTCTGAACCTCTTCCCCTGTTCTCATTTTGGAAACGTGTAGGAGCTCTGAACAGCTCTGGAGTGCTCCACGCCTGACAGCTTCCACATGGGCTTAGCAAAGAAGATTCAGAAAATTTCAGGGGAAAAACCAAAATAAAACAAAAAACTAAACAAATAAACAACAAAACAAACAGAAGACTAAAGATGAAACATGTATAAGCTAAACCACTCTTGGACCCATGTGTTACATCACGCTCCTCCCCATCCACTCCCAACCCTAATGCAATTACTTACATAGAAAAAAAAATCTGCAAATGTCAAGTCCAACATCATTCATGTCCAAAGGTATCTGACATATAAACTTCACTCATGTGACTGAAGGTATCACTATCCAGACAGTACCAGAAGGGCAACAATAAATCAGAGTAATTCAAAGAACCTAATATCTTGAAAGAAAAGCTAGCCTAAGAGCTGAAAAAAATACCTGAATACAAATTTGGAAATCTATTTTAAAGAACAGAAATGAAGAGAGCTTTTCCTTCTGGATAACCATTTATTGATCCAGCAAGTGAGAGCCAGCTTGCTTTTCCTAGGGTTAACCTGCAAAAAGCAGCTCACTTCCATCATTCAAAATTCTATGCCACAGTTGCTCTGCAGCTGTGAGCTGCGATTTCTATCAGGGTAGCACTGTGCTACCATCATGTTTCAGAGCTGCCACTTCCACTACTGCCTCCCTAGCAGAAAAAATAAATCACAAAATGCAGAGGTGACATGCCAAGTGGGAGAGATGCTTAAGCTGTGCTGTTCCCACCATCTAATAGCTGGGGAATTTCATACTCCCTGCTGCCTAAGCTCTAGTCCAAAGGGTATAATCTTCTCCTGATGTGTATAGCTAATTGCCATCATCAACAGTGGGAATAAGAAACACACACAAAGGGGACAATGAGCCCTCAGGGCCTGTTGTAGTAGTGATTTCAAAATATCAGGGTAAAGATATTTTGCATGAGATAGTTTCAGGCTCCTCACTCCAAGAAGGACATTGAGGTGCTGGAGCATGTCTAAAGAAGGGCAACAAAGTTGGTGAAGGGTCTAGAGCACAAGTGTTGTAAGGAGCAGCTGAGGGAACTGGGGTTGGTTAGTCTGGAGAAGAGGAGGCTCAGGGGAGACCTTCTGGCTCTCTGCAACTCCCTGGAAGAAGGCTGAAACCAGGTGGGGGTTGGTCTCTTCTAAGCAGGGAGGTGGTAGAATCACCAGCCCTGGAAGCATAGAAAAGATGTGTAGATGTGTTTCTTGGGGCCATGGTTCAGTGGCGAGTATGGCAGTGCTGGGTGGATGGTTAGAGTTGATGATCTCAGAGGGCTTTTCCAACCACAACAATTCTATGATTCTATAGGTAACAGTCCTGAGCCTCAGTTTCTGTGTTTCAGAATGCGTTACAGGTTTGCACACCCAGAGCACTAGAGATACCCTACACATCTAGTTCCCAGCTTTGTACAAGTTTTGGGAAACAGCTCTGCCATGAATAACTAACTGCTATATACACAGACCTAAACACAGTTCTAACCACAGACCAAAGATCTCTGGAGCAAAACAGGGTAGAAAGGATTATGTGAAATACATCTGCTGCTCCAAAAGTCTTAAAATCTTGATTTATCACTAGTCCCATAAAAACCAGCACATGCTGCTTAGAACTCTTTCCTCTTATTAAAGTCATAACTTGATATTACGAGTCCTCCCTGTCTTCAATACTTGCTATTACTTCAGAGCCAACTATGGTATAAGCATGCAGCCTGTGTTTTGGCTTACATATAATCAACACTAGTAGAGAGATTCAGCTACAGCCTGTGGTCAGCTAAAGAGAAGGCTACATGTTAAGTCAGAAAAGCCAGCTCTGGTGTAGTAACCTAGTGGTGATAAACTATCTCTAAACAGAGCCCTATCTAACACTGTAGGAAAAAAAGTACATCTAAACAATTTGCAGAGCAGCAAACAATCTGCAGATCACACTCTATGCTTGGGTTAATTTTTCAGAACAAAGCTTTTCCTGGTCACAGGTAATTAACCTTGGAAAATTACCATGTTATGTGGTAAATGTAAGTTGCTAACAAAATATTAATAATGAAACAAACCAAAACAGGCCATATAGCACAGTCTGAAAAACAAACACAAAGCAAGTCCCAATACAAGCAAAGAGAGTCTTGTTTGTATAACACTTTAATAAGTCCCAGAGGGAAAAGGGACAGCTGGGTAAAGTTGCTTTGGTTGTCCCTGTTTTTTTTTCTGCTCGTCATAATTACATCTGTTACTGATGTTCCATCAAATCAAATGGCCAGAGAGCCTCCTGAAAGTTCAGTGTGAATACAGATAAAGCTTGGACATGGGAAAGCAGATAAAAAAAGCATCCTCAGTGATCCATTCTGGAAAGCAGCCAAGACCATCTTAGAAGGTTACATCTCCTGACATCAAGTAAAACCCTTTGCTGCACTTTCAGCACTCAGCTGACTTCTTTGAGTGTAAGGACTTTAAGTGAACTTGACATTGAGTTTCCCATTAGGACTTGCAGCTTACAAAGCTTGTCAATATTTACACTCATTCCATGATTCCTGCTCTATTTAAGCACATTTTTTTCTACACTTAGAAAGAAATTACGGAATTTGTAATGATCCTGAAAAGAATGACTCTTACAACTTGAAGCCACACCTGAGAAAGGCAAAACACTGGAGTAGATTTTACTCTAAGATAAAAAGACAAAGCACTTACTCCAAATTAGCAAAAGCAAATAGTAGGGTATGATGCTTACTATGCTACATATCTACTTAAGCCCTGAGCATTAACTAGCACCAGATCTTTTATCCCAACATGGCTCCTTTTTGTGTTATTCCTGCACAGGAGTCAAACCAGAATTTTAACTAAAGCAAAGGAGATGTGACTGCAACTGCAGTCTCTAGAGGGCATGATTTAACTCCTGCCTGGCAAAGCAAGCACAAGGAGAGCACAGAAAACAAGAAGAGTTATCAGGACTTTTCTGCTTCAATTAAAGTGCTACTTGACTGTGAAACCTGAACTTTGGCAGCTACAGTGCCTCCAGCTGAGGAGCAAAGTCAATACACTGATTTGGAAGCTCACTTTTATGGAAAGAAACACACACATGATGTTTGGACTTCATTGCATGTAGGAAGCTTTACAGAAAACATGGAATCCTTTCAGAAGGATCCAAGAATGGTTTTCTTTAAGGTATTTGACCTGCCTGGTAAAAGAAAGCATTTACAACATTCTGTATGATGCACTGTCACTTCTGAGTAACCTTCATCTGTGGATAATCAATGGAGACAAATGTCCTTACTTTCCATACTTGGAATTAAATGAGAGCAGGGGTCTGCAAAGTGCCAGCATTAAAGTAGAAGTGTAGCTAACTAAAAACTAGAGTTCTATTAAAAAAATATCTGATATTTAAGAAAAAATGATTTAGGAAGCATCTGGGCATCTTGACTGAGATTTGAAACATAATGATCAGACTGAGCAGAGGAATCAAAGTTGATCCCTTTTTGGTGGTTTAGCTTCTCCTTGATACACATATTCCTCATATAGCATTTGTATCCATCCCCTGGTAGAGTAACAGCAACAGCATTCTTTTCATCAGCAGTGCCAGAAATGTAACGTGTGCAGCTCTTTTTGGAGGCTACCAGATCACCCAAGCAGGCTAATAGCTGAAGCCCTTGCACAGTAGTAGCACCACATATGGAGAGCTGCAGCCTCCAGCTTTCTTACATCTATGTTCTTTTTTAAACAGCACTCAGAACAGGCAGGAGATGTTTTTATGAGAGCTGCAGTCAAGGACACATCAGCCATAATGAAGCAGTAACATTTAACTGCTGCCAACATCATTCTGCTTTGGTCTACAGTCAGTTTGAGCTTCTGTCCAACACCCACTTGCTATCAGGCTCTCATAGACTGACACTAAGCTGCTTCATCAAGAGTTTTCAAGTTTATTTTCCTTTTACTGCAACTCTTTCACTATGCAGCTGCGCAGTAGTAAACATGACCTTAACACTGAGTGGAAGTTTGGCAACAGCTTGATTGCAAATGTAATCTACAACAGCCACAGAAGTTAACCAAGCCAAAAGCAGAGTTACAGCTCTTAAAACTCAGACTATAAATGGCCATACAAGATCACATTTCACGTTGCAGTTTGCTAGTGTGATGAACTGTAGTGCTGTCTTACACCTGCAAATCATCTCCCCTTTTGGAAACACTGCAGAAGTAATGTAGATGCCCCAGCACCTGACTGTCTTCAAATCAGGTAACAGTACAGGAAGAGTAATAAATCAGTGGTACTGCTTGAAGCATGCACTGTTAAACAAGTGTGCAAGTCTCCATGGGATCAGGGTCTTGGATGGAGAAGCAATGATCTAAAGCACTTTGGAAAATAAAATGGCACCATAATTTTTAAGGCCCCAGATGAAAGTGTGGTTAATGTAGCAGATTAAAAGCAAAAGCCATCAAGTTTTTAGGATAAATCTTTTAGAAGCTGAGTCTGTAAAGTTCTGTACCTGCAAAACACATTCTACTGCAGTAAGACAGCAGCAGGAGCTGAGAAAGGAATACATCTGAGACTTAATTACAAATAGGCTACAGAAATAGCTAGCTACTACCCTTGCTGCTGTTAAAAAGAAAGGGGAGGTAAAAAGATAAGGCTTCTCTGAAAGCAGCTCTCTAGATACGGGACAAAAGAAGATAAATCTGGAACCAAACAGATGCAGCAAGTTGATTGTAACAGAGCTCCTGAAGTGAACATTGATAAAATACTGTGGTCTCATTTCAGAAGTCAGCATACAAGAGGAGACACTGAATTTCCACCCTTTCAGCATCTTCCTTTCTCAGAGCAGCAGTACAGGCAGTAGATATACTTGCCCCAGGAGTACACTGTTAAAATCACAAAACCTCTTTAAAATTCACATGGGTTAGGTCATCTCCTTCCTTAACCAGGCTTAACTCCCAAACCAATACCTCTTTTTCAACAATTTCAGTGACAGCATAGGCCCTAAAGAAGTAGCTTCAGCAGCAGCTTTGTAATCAGCTCATTTTTAGCTGTCTGCCCACTCTCATCATAACCATACCTATCCTGACCCTTTGCAGTGCCTCGCTAGTGCTCACACAGTCCTGCTGTCAGCCAGATCAGGAGGATGATCTGGAATACACTGCCACATTAGCTCCCTGATTCCACCCCACCTGCAGCCACAGGAATACAGAGTGTGGCACAAGGCAGAGGTCAAGGTGTCACAGGCACTAGCTGTGCCTCAGCCAGATGGGAAGCTGCACTTTCATGCAGAAGTTCAGGCTTTGGCTCACTGCAGTATCTGCAGCCCTGCTCAGCAAAGCACACTGACTTGAGGCCTCTGTTACTATGGTGATGAGCATGGAATAAATGTTTATATGCAATTAGACAAATTCTCCCTTCAAGAAAGCAGTTGGCCTTCTCACAGGCAGCTACGTATTTTTGTTAACAGATGTTAAAAAAGGTATCAACATTTTGTAGCTTAATGATCACTATTATTCATCAGTAAGATAATGATAATTTAAACCTATGGCAAGAACTAAAACACATGAAACATTAGTTTTCAGAAAAGATGATTTTCATTACTAAACTGCTAAGCTCCCCAGAGATGAAGTTAATGCTTAGTTTTATATATTTTGGGTGTTCAATTAAGAAAAACAGGAATGACTAATAAAGCTATCTCAATGTTTAACAAAGTTTAACAAATACTTATTTCCATAAAAAAAGAATGCATAAGTCCTTTTCTTCTATGCAATCACTAAATCACTCCTGCTTGTAATATACAAGCAGCATTTCCTAACTCTAAGTTGACTGTAAAAGCAGTAAGCTGATATAAACAAGTTGAAATGCTTAGCTCAAACTCATAATGAGCAGCTTACTTCCTTTTTCCAAAGATCATGAATCAGTGATCACAACAGAACCATCTGCCACCAAAAGGGTTTTGGGGAACTCTTTGCCACAACATCTATGTATAACTTGGATTTTTTTTTTTTTAATGGAAAAAGTCCAGTCTTAAAAGGTGATCACTAGTCATATTTCTCAGCATCTAAAATTGTTTTAAATTGAAGGAATAATGAATTCAGAGTAGAAAAGATGATTTCCTAGGGTCAATGACTATAAAAACCAGTAACAAAACTTAACCAAACACTGAATTCTTCCCTGAAGGAAAACAAAGAATTGGCAAAATGTGACAGAAACATTGCCAGCTGATGAGCTGCCTCATTCTTTCCACTCTGATGCCATCTGTTGCCAGCTCTTCCCTGTTCACAAGCACTGCATCCCTCTGACTCTCGGCCTGACCCAGATCCAGTCCTGGTCTCTAGTCTGAAGGTGAAATCCAGCTTTTCCTACCCGATGGGTGTCAATAATTACACCTGTGGTTGGAGGCAGTGCTTTGGTGACAGAGGGCAAGCAGAGAGGGTTCTACTCCCAGCCACCTCTTACAGCTCTTCTCTTCCACTGAAATTCTTCTCCCTTCTCCTCAGTCTGCCAGCATAACTACATGTGTATTTGCACCCCAACTCAATTATCAGAACCACTAACTACAGAAAAGTTTCAACTACATAAAGTGTTTAAGCTAAGAGATGATATTTAAAGAACTCAGTTTGTCTTCATCAGGTTGATGCACACAGATCATATGGGGGAAACCTCTCATAAAAAGGGCAAACTCAACCATGCATACTCTTCCTGCAGCACAGCAGAAGCCAATCCACAATGCACCTGGCACCTATCTGCACGCTAAAATCTAGTGCTAAAGAATAGTGAGATCTTAACCCTAATAAAATAATTTCATAACATTTAGCTATGCTTTACATTTAGGCTGTAAATTCCTCCAGGGCAATGACTTTCTGCTGTGCCTTGCACATACTGTTGATACACAGAGGTATTAGGAAGATGTACAGCTGATCATGAAGAAGCAGAGTGTAATTATTACTTGCTCTAAGAATAGGGCAAGCACCTTCCTCCAGTTTGCATGAAAATTTATTACTGAAGACAAGGCAGGTATTTGAGGGAAGAAATTCAGCTTAGAATCTGAACATCTCTTCAGGGACCTCCTGAGGTTTGCAACAGTTTTAGGCTGTGTCCAAATGCTTCTGAGTGTTGATGACCAAGTTATACTGAAAACACTTTCCTGGGAGAATCAATCTAAAATATGCTCTATATATTGCACTTAGAACAGCAGTGCTTAAAACAAACAGAAAGCCTAACAGTCCACACAAGAAGGTCTGCATGTTGTTCAACATGAAAGAGAGATCTCCATTTATGTGTCTGAGAAAAAGAGAGATTCTGTAACAAACACTGGACAAATTCTCTCACTGTACCAGATGTGGGTACATTTGGCATGCTGCCGAGGCTGTGCTGGTCAGCAGAGGTGAAAGAGGTTCACTCTCAAGTGGATTACATCTGTGCTCCTCCTCCTCCCTGACAACAGTCCTTCTCTCTTCCCTGACCCTAAGTTAAATCCAGTAGTAACTGCATTTGATCACCAGACAACTGGGTATGTATTTCCTGGTATTGAGGCATTAATTAGTCCCTTTCATCCCAAGGTGTGATTAGAGGATGCAGGCATAGGGAATGAAAGCTTTCAGTTGCTTGCTACTGAGGTCTTTCTCAAAGCATTACTAGAGCTGGAGAGTTCATATCCAGCATGGCAAGACAGTATTGATGCCCTGCATTTATTCTGTGCTACCTATGCCAGAATCAGTAAGTAGCCTGCTGCCCCACCATGCCAGGAGGAGTGTTTCTCAGAATGCTTTCTATTTACAAAAGGCCCAGAACATAAACATTTCCCAGACAAGCCCTACACTTTTAGCCCTGCTGGTTAGCAACAGGAAGGTAGCAAAATACCCCTGGCTGACCTGTGCTCACAGAAAACTGCAAATTACATTGACCAAAACACCACTGCAGTGTTGTTTATTTTAGTCCAAAATTGGTGTGAGCTATAATAGGAAAAAGACACCAACTGCAACTACACAACTAAGGTGTGCCAGAATGGCAGCACTGTCTCATCCACAGGCTGCTGCTACCTTGGCAATAGTGGACCAGCAGAACTGCATGCACTTCAGTAAACCTCCAGTTTTGACCTGTAGTACCTATTACTCAGAAGTAACATGTTTAACAGAACATGAAACAAGTGTCCATGTTTGTTGCTGGTTTGGGTTTAATACTGAGATTGACATGCATTACAGAGCTCTCATGGCATGCTGGAGTACAGGTATGTACTTCACCTACCTAGACACTAACTCTCCACTGCAATTTTACCAGCTGTCCCTGAGTCTGCAGAAAGTCATGTCACAGCTTCAACTGTGTTTTCCCGTTCAGTTACTTTACATGATGATGTGATTTCTTGCAACACAGTCTCATCTCATTAGTATTATCCTGAGAATGAATAAACTGCACTATTCTTTTTTGTATGACGTGGTTCTCTTAAACCTTTGTTCAGTTATTTATGCATAAACACACGCACCCAACCCACAAAATGCTGTGTTGAGCTTCCCACCACCTAAAAAGCATTAGAATCACTACTGGTCTTATTCTTCTTGTCACAGACAAGGCTAATAGGAGTGTGTTTCACATTGAGGACAGCCTGGAGTATCTCCTGTTGTATGATACACACTGCTTAAACTAAGGAGAGCACATTTGAGGAGATTATCATCCAGTGGGAACACTGTTTGGGCTGTAGTAAAATTCCAGTGTGGTACTTTGTAGTACAAAATCTGAAGTCACTTGCAAAATAAACCATACAATTTCCAGGGAGCAGAATTCGACCCTATTAACAGAGGGAAGTAAAACTGTACTGTATGACTGTCACCCCAAGTTTCATGGCATTTACTTTGGAACTTCACTTTCATTATGAGTACCTTGTGTCTGCAGAGAGACAGAAGTAGCGAAGGGAAGTCTGATATGAAGATGTGAGCAAATGTCTTCATTCTGACTTTTGAAATCTTCTCTGGAACTCTACAGGTCCTTCTGGAAAAGGAAAATCTCCATTTATTCTCGTGGGAGAGTTCTGCAACAGCATGATTGATCAGAAGCTACTGTTAAATCCACTGAAGTTACAAATCAATTCCACACCAGAAAGTAGATGGTACTTTGCCAAATCGGTAGGAGGCAGAAGCATCATGATTAACAGCATACCATGGTAACAAGCTGGGCCCCATCCCTGTCAAGTGCCTCCTTCAATTAGGCAGTCTTGTGCAATGTGAAGGCCCAAAGACTTAAATCACCCAAGATCTTCAGATTAACATAGATTAACGACAAGTCCAGCCAAGTTATAATTCCTGTAAGGGATTCTTTAACCTCTGTGCAAAGTAAAAGCTCCCAGGGGCCGTAATGACTCTGCATAAAAAAGTTGCAGTCTTTTAACTACTCATTCTCCAAGGAAGAGAAGGATGCCAGGTAAGTTCTTTTATTATTCTTTTTTTTAATTCAGGAGACTGTGCTATGCTAAAAGTGCAAAGACCAAGCATTCAGTGGTAGGATCTATTCCTTCTGGCACTGGTGCATAAGGATAAAACCTAGGAGGTCCACTTTGGAGCCAGGACCTGAACCTGCTTTATGGGAGCAAAACACAGAATCCCCATCCAGCAGCATAAGAGTAGCTTCACTCTTCTACTGAAAGCAGCAGAGCAGGACTGAATCGTCACCCATTCTCAAAGAGCTGAGGTGATTCTGTAGATCCAGAATATCTGAAGGCTGCCATGGTAAGAAAAAGGCAGTATCCAATGGTGAGCCAAACACTGACAGGCATGGTTGACAGACTAGGTATCACCAAAACCAGTTTCACCAGGTACTGAAGCAGCAAAATCTGTCATGGCTATAAAAATAAAGCTACTAGTCTGTATTAGCAGCAGATTAGTTCCTTGGGAGCTCTTAGATACTTCTGAATTGCTGTGGCTAAAAAAATTGCATCCTGTGGCAAACAAACCTAGTTAGCATATGGGGTTATACTTCCTCCTATTCTCAAACTGGAAGTACAAACCACATAGCCCTCAATATACACTCCCAGAGAATCTCTGCATGGCACAGAGACACAAAGTGGAGAATCACACAACAGTGCTTACCTCAGTGTGGTCTCATCTCCTCATCTGAGAGGGCTTTGAAGAGTTACATGAACACATGTGATCATGCTGCATCATGTTTTCCTTGAAACTTCTAAGGAGCTGCTTGATTTTTCAGACAGATAATGGCACTGTAAATGAAAACAGATTACATGAGTGCTGAGATTATGGCAATCAAAGCTATGGAAAAACCACACAGCTAAGATGGATGCAATTTACCATAACATACCACAGACAACATTTGTTAATCCAATTATTTTTTTCTTCCCTCAGAACAAAAAGGGTTAATAGACACAGGACATCACACTGTATTCCTTAGACTCCCCACAACACAGACTAATACACTAGAAAGTACTCCACATGACAGCAACATCTGTTTGGATTAGTTTTCAGTCAGGTTACTTACTAGTATTCAAAATTTGTCCCTAACTCAAACTGTTAGAGGATCAAGCAATTCCCTAGTTTTCCCTCTACCACAAGAAAAAGAAAGAACAAATTAAGACCTTTTGGCATCATTTCAGTTCGGATTCTGTTGTTTCACTAAGAAAGTACTGGCCTTGTTTGCTGCCTGACTCATCACCCTCAGAATGTGTGCTAGCCCGAACCTGAAGCAGTCAGCCAACACACAACCAGCGACAAAGCCAGTACCACCTTAAAATAAAGCAAGCGATTGTTTCCGCAAGCTTGAAGTTACACACATTAACAGCTCATTAGTATCCAGTGCAGGCCAATCTCTACAACCTAATCAGTTAACTGCGGGAAGATAAGAACTTCACAAGTCAGACCGATAGGTGTGTATCTCTAGCAGAGCTCAGTGGAAAAGATCCAACCCTGCACTCACGCTCACAGCACTTGCCTTCAGTTGTTGCAAGGTCTTTGAGCAGTCAGCCCACAGCTTAGTGCTCCCCAGAACAAATGTCTTCGGAGAAAAGCAGCCTATTATACCAGCCCCAGCTCCAGCTGGATGCCATCAAGAAATCTTATGAGCTGCTAGGCAAACAAGATCACTACATGAAATAATTATGCAACAGCAGAGTCTCAAGAAAAATGTAACCTTTTGGGCTCAATCATTCCTGCAAATTGTTTCCATGCATTTGCTTTGCAGAGAGCTGATACAGTGATATAGTTGCAGGCAAAAAGACAGGGAAAGCTTTTTTATGGCCAGTTTATCCCAGCTAGAACTGGCAATAAATAAGTGTAGGAAATCAGACCACTCTTGATAGCCTAGTTAAAAAACAAACAAACAAATAAAAAAAGTTTTATGCAGTCATTTTCAATCTGTGGCTTCAATTCCTTGGGGTCTGCTAATTCCCACCAAGAACTGAAAAGGGTACCTGAAGAAATAATCTTAGTGACAGGACATTTAATTCATACCACTTTGGGCAGCAAGATCCACAGATCAGAAGCATTTACAACCACTGGGTCAGCAACTGCACATCTGTTAAAGACAGCTATACATCTGCAGTTGCTCTAGCAATTTCAAAGCCAGCATCCTGCAGTGATGCAAAAGGAACCAACAGGTAACCAAAAATCACCCTATTAACCTACAGCTTCACAGGCCTTCTGTGGCCTGCATCTTTCCTCTGGTCTTAAGGAGAGTCCTGTTCTTCCTTCACTAGGTAGAAAGGGGAGAGTTCCCTCTGTGTCCCTAGTCCTTTCATTTGATCAGTTTTTTCAGCTGTGCCTTACTGGATCTGTAAAGTATCACTTCCCCCTCCTCCCAGATTTGAGCAATTTATACATGCTTTCACAAATAGGCAAGAAAATAAGGGCAGATTCCCTTTGATTTCTTTCAGCTGAAAAGACAGATGTAGGTGTAGGAGACATACAATGAGAGGCACTTTATCTTTAGTTCTAGTTAGTATTGCATATTCAGATTCGCTTATTATTCTACCTGTTACTACAAATGAAATGAGATGAATAGGGTGTGTCAGTTTGACAGACAGAGTTCAGGACCTGCACTGACAGGGCAATCCTAACATACCAAGAGGTGAGTTTCCACTTCCAGCTAAAAATGCCTCCTCTTTTGCTGACAACACACAGCTTCCCCCACCCACTGTAGCTGAAAGCACTTTCCCTCAAAGCCAGTAAAAGCTAGCTGTATTTTTGTTCCTTCTAGAGCACTGAAGAACAAGTGTTTATTTCTCTTTATACAACACTATTGGAGCTGATAAGAGTGGATATATGCCTAAAAACCTGGTATTTTCAAGCTTTACTGCACTGTCCCAGCAGTTTACCTGCTTTGCTGGGAAAAGCTGCTTACAGCCTGTTAAGGGTCAAGGCAGGAGATTATTTAATTAGGTGGCAGCCCTCACCCTGGGTTAACAGAGACAGGAATGCTCCATACAAACTATTACATTTGTGAGTAACCGATGGTTAGCTGAAGATCAGCACAAGGCAAGACAGAGATGCTTAGGGGATCAAAGACACTTGCTTTTACTGAAACCCCTCAAAAGTCAGACATGTAAGGCATCACAAATAGCACTTCCAAAGTGTGCCACAGAAGGAACTGCAGCTGATGCAGACACATAGCAGGAGAAGGTCAAGCCACATCATTACTGTTAACAGCACTGATGAACCCAGACAGGTACAGAGTACAGCAGACTCCAGAGATGTCCATTTATCTTAGTTTAAAACCAGAAACTGACAAAACACAGCACTGTCTGAAGCTTACTCTAAAAACCATTCAAATATCAATATTTGCAACAATACCAGTCAGAAATACAGGTAATATAATGCAAAGTGTTAACTGTTTTCTACAGACTCTTAGCTACGCAACAACAAATGCCAACCTGCATTTTTAACTTCACTGGAAGTCAGATACAAAAGAAAAGCAACTTTGCCAGATTCACACAACAACAACAAAAAACCCACTAGCTGCTCTTTGCACTGCACCTAGAGGTTCAAAACTACCTACAGTGACACAACTGCATTGCAAGATAAAAATTGTATTTTCCCAAGTTCTTGGCTGTCTCTACTTGGAAGGTAAAAAGGTAACAATTAAGGTATTGTATTCCTCCTTTCTGTTTATTTCAGTCCTGTTACACTATGCAGTAAACATTCTAGCCATATTCAATTTCATTTTCATGATTGTACCCCAGATTTGCATTGGCTAGGTAAGGCTGCTGTGCCAAATTTGTAGCAGCAAGACTGTTTTACATCACCATTTCTTTTTCTTTTGGAGATCTTGAGGGGTTTTGTTGTTGCTGTTGGCTTTTGGGTTTGTTTGGATTTTGTGCCTAGAGTCCAGTCAGTTTTAATACAAGTTTTCAGTGAAATCTAGGAATGTTTTTTTTTCCTAGACATCCCAGTAACTAGATATTTCTCCTCCCAAACCCCAGAGTTGCCCTAGCCACCTGTATCTGGTAATAAGAAAAGGGAGAAAATTCCTGCCCTGGATCAGACCATTCTACCATGGAGCCAGGCCCAGCTCCTTATCAGCAAGGCCTTTTTTTGCCCATTTGCTATTAGCTCAAAAGCTTACAGATAGGCATTGGTGTTTGTTTTGCTTTCTTCTGGTGCAAATTGCCTTTTGCCCACCATCAGTTAGTTTCACTCATCACCATGTTCTTCATTTACTTATTTTTGGCTAGATTTTTCTGTGCAGCCTCCCTCATCCACTCTTTGTTCTCCCTGGTCAAGCTCCCCTCATCTACAGAGGTGAAGGATTGCTGAATATCAGTTTCCAAACAGAACCTCTGTCAGTCATTAACAATTTCTAAGAATTCCACCTTTATAGCTGTGCTTTTAGATGAGAACTTCCAATCTGTCCTTGAACTTCAGAGCCAGCCTTTATTTAGCTAATTTACTGAGCAGGCTTCTGTATACAAGAGTCCTTGTCCTCCTAGCATCAGCATTGGATTTCAAGATTCTCTAGGAGCAATTTAAGGTAACTTTTGCTAGCCTTAGACTAGCTTAGGCTCCCACAAACAGGGCAACAGTGACAAGGCAGTTCCTTTTCCAGAAGGGGCTGAGGGGAGAGGAAATATCATTGTAGACTGGAAGGCTCATGCTCAGCTGTGGTCCTAAAAACTTAACCTGATCTTAAAGCAATAATCCAGTCTTCCCTTCCCCCACAAATTAAGTTGCCATTCACCTTGAACTTGGCAAGATTATTTGCATTTCCCTGGCAAAGTGTCTAGCTATTGTGAGCCAAACAGCAAATGCCTGAAAAACAACTTCAACATGGGACTGAATCTTCTCTTTGGCAGTACTAACACAACAATATTTCATAAGTAATTACTATTTTCACATCACCACTTCATTTGTCAGTGTTATGTGCTGTGTCATAGTGCTCCAAAACAAACACATTCAGCAGAGAGAGCATAGAAAAGAAGGGTAAAACCAGCAAGGGGAAGGTGAAGTCAGCTCATCTTTACTGCTATTTTACTTTACCCTTCACAAAGGCTTTTAAAGATGTCATCTGGCCTACTTAAAACTTCACAATATATAAAAATCAATCCCTGAAGGTCAACCTTACTTATGGAAGCAGCTCCATTGCCCTAAATCTTGCCTCAAGATACAAGACTGTATCTTTCATCTCAGTACGCATTCAGCTGTATCAGTCATTCTAGTCTGTAAACGACCCAGGGTACAAAGAGCTAACAACCAGCACAAAGCCACAAACATATACACCGATATTTTTTAGGAATTATCTAATCACAGCACAATGTCTTCAGTTTTGCATACTTAACTATTAACACTACTGAAAAACAATACCCTACAATCTGTTAAAATACAGTATGTCAAATACCAACCACCTTCCAGCCTTGATCTCCTCTTGTAATATAACACTAAACACCTGAGAAAAATAACTGCCAGAACACAAGGAAAGCAAGCACCACTCAGAGCCACACTTCCAAAGGCCCACTGGAGGTTTGGGGTTTTTTTTAATCTTTTGCAGAAAGCCAAGGAACAAGGAAGAAGCCAGAAGAACAAAGACCTGGACAAGAATAAGTGGCTTCAACTTACTCAGAGCTTCAGATTGGCTATTAGGAAGAATTTCTTCCCCAAGAGGGTTATCAGGCATTGGCACAGGCTGCTCAGGGAGGTCCTTCACCATCCCTGTAACAGTTCAAAAACCACCTGGATGTGGTGCTTGGGGCCATGGTTTAGTGGCGAGCAGGGTAATAGCTAAGCGGACAGTTGGACTCAGTGATCTCAGAGATCTTTTCCAATCATAAGGGTTCTACAGCCTCAGCAGCACAGCTTGTAACATGATTGAGGCAGACTAGCCTAAACAGAGGGTGCATCAGAGCACAAAGACAACCAGCAGCTCTGACAGTCCCCCAAGCACCTGAGGGGACCCCCGCTGCACATAGGCCTAAGGGAGCAAGCCTAAACCTGTTTTGCTGTAACACTCCATATCCAAGGCCACGTGAAAGGGACCTCCTCGCAACAGAGCAGCCCTTCAACCAAAACTCCACATACCAACCTTCATAAAACCTTTCCCTCCGCTCTTAGGGATCCCAGTAAAGCTACCACAACCTCTCTAGCTTACCTACACCCCCCTCAGGCCTTGCTGCCCCCTCTCTGCCGCCATTTTGTACTGCCTTGGTCGCCTTCCCCGCCTCTCTCGTGACGTCATCGCCCCGCCCCTGTGGGTGCCCGGATGTGGGAGGCTCCGCCCCCGCTGCCCAGCCTTTGCGCCGCTCGCGCCCCCTCACCGCCTCCCTGCTTCTCTCCCTGCGGGTCGGTGCCAGCTAGTGCCGCAGTGAGGAGAGCCAGAGCCGGCGGCAGCGGCGGGCTTGGGGCCGCGGCGGTGCCGAACGCGTACAAGCGAGGCCGAGGTTCGGTAGATTCAGCTGCAGGGGAGACGCCTGACGCCCACCCGCCGCCATGGTGAGGACCCTCCCTCGTTTCTATCTCTCCGCCGGAATATTCCAGACTGGGCCAGGCCTTGGGGCCTATTGCCTCGCCTTTTCCCCCTTCCCTCCGCATACCCTCCCCCCACCGCCGCGGCCTGGTCTGGCCCTGCCGCCGCTCCGCCTCGCTGCTGCTGCCCTGCCTCTGACCCGTCTCCTCCACCGCCCGCCTCCGAGCCGTCCACGTCCTCCTGTGGGCGAGCGCCTCGCTGGGCTTCCCCCTCCCTGTGGGCTGCCGCTGTGGTCGCCCCGCGCCTCTCCCCGGGGGTAGGCACGTTCCCCCGCTTCCCTTTAGCCGCCCACGGCCTCCGCCTCGCCCCCGTGCGCCCCGCTGCCTCCACGCCTACTCCCTCTGTTGCCTTCCCTCCACCCTGGCAGCGCTCAGCGGGCTCGGCCCTTCCCATTCTCCCCAAGCCGAGGCTCTCCGGCACCCCTTCACTTCACCCCCCGCCCCCAGACCCGCTTCCTCTCTCTCGGTCCAAGGGGTTCGCGTTCCCTGGCCTGCGCTTCATCTGCGTTCCAGATGGATCAGCAGCGCCCTAAGCAAGCCTGGCATTTTGGTAGAGATGCCTTGTGGGAGTTGTTTAACAATCTCAGAAGGCTTCCCCTCTTCGCCCGTGGTGCAGCAGTGTTTTTCTGTTCATGTGCAGACCGGAAAGCTATAATGCACGTAGCCTATGGCTGGGAGGCAGGATAGATAATGTATGCTTTAGTTGCTTCGGGTTTAGAAAGCTGACACTTCAAATATGATAGGCATGTGGGGTTTGAGCCTCTAGGAAGTAGGTATGCGGTGTGTCCAGGTGTGTGTGTTTGGGTTGTTCTGTTTGTTATATCATGACCATTTGCATTTCCCTTTTACTGCTGTAAAATTAACCCGGAGATACAGTATGGAGTCCTGTAGTATTTTACGTCGACACTAGGGGTGTCTCCTGCTTTTTACTGCTGCCAAGAAATCAACGCCCTTTTTTAATAAACATTTATTTTAGCCTAAATTATCCAGTACCCTAGTTGCAGGAAGACTCTGGCAGTATCTTGGGTTTACAGCTGGAGAAATAAAAGTGGTTTAAACTTTTTCGTTCTTATCCCATTAAGAGCAAGGCCAGCTGTTTATCACATTTCACACTAGCTCTCAGAGAGCCTGGGAGCCAAAAATGGGTTTCCTTTTGTTTTTAAGCAGGAGATTGCAGTCTTTACTTGAAAAAATAAAGTTGTAGCAGAAACTGATGCAATGTGCTCTTTTTGTGTACGCTTTAAAGTCTCTTAAATGTGCTTTTGGGGGAAATATTTTGAAATGTGTGAAGATTTGATTTCAGTTTGGGACCAAACCAGTGTGTTTACTAAATGCGTTCATGCAGTCTTGGAATACCTTAAGACTGAGAGAAGAAGGTTCATATTTTGAAAGCAAGGTATTAATGAAGCTAAGGCTTAAAAAGAAAAATGTGGTGATTGGAAATTATGCCATGGTTGCAATACTGCTAATTAATGTGAACGTATAGATGACCTGTGATCATCTTCCATACAACAGTTGTGCTCATCAGTTGCGGCTTCTGTGAAAACTGTTCTCAAAGACTTGCTTGATAAGATGTGCTAACATGCATAAAAGGAAAGAAAATGTTGCTTAACCATAATGCCACTGTGTTAGTGACCTGTGATGAACCCAACTTTCATGTATGATTAACTTTGATTATTTTTTTGCTTCATTCAGTTGTAATTAAAGCTGTCCCAGCATCTTTTGATGCTGTAATCATGTTGTATATTACTTTGTGATTTCTCAAACAGTATTTGTGTATGGTCAATGATCATTTGCAATGTGCTGGGGTAAAAAGGTGTACTGGATATTACCTCTACCAGTAAAGGTATTCATTTGCTCACATAAGCAGGAGCAATGCCAGGAGAGTTTTCACAGTAGCTGTATCAGGACACTGGTTCTTGTAACACCTGATTTTGGCTGCCTTGTAGTCTGAAAACCAAGATAAACCCAAACAGCTGATAAACATTAGACAAAATCATTGCATTTAAGTTGCCATTCTTCTTACTATCCTTACCCTGTGGCCGTTTTCACTGAAAGAGTTCACTTTTAAGGAAGGAGTAGAGTAGATCTCGTTTCAGCCTTCAGTTAGAATATTTTTTTCTATTGAAGAAAAATATTATTGTGTTCCTAGAGGTAGCTTAAGATAAAACATGGAACACCTAGTGAGTTGACTGGTGTAGTTCTGGGTGTTTTGGTATAGCCAGTTCTAAAATAATCTCTTGGGCAGAGTATAAGATGATGAGTCCATTACCTAATGCTAGAAGTAATGTTGGTGTGCTATTTCTGTCACCGTTGACTTAGCAAGTTTTTCCGATGAGTAGTGTTTTCTAGGAAAAGGTAAATAGCATGGATAGGTGCTATTAACCAATCTTGGGCTTGGATAGGTGAGTTCTTTTTTCTTGGGGTGGTCTGTATTCTGATTCATATCTGAGCTTTGCCGTTGTAGGACAGAAGACACAATTCTGTAGGAGTCGCCCAAACCACAATACGTAGCGTACCCATCTTCTTGGCTAGACTCTTACTGTACTTGAGTAGTGATACTTCTGGGGTATTTTCTCCAGCTGATGCTGATCTACCAGTCTTTCTAAATTACTGTAGCCAAGAACCACCAAGTAGTGTTTTGCAATAAAACAAAACACAAAACAACCCAGAAGACTATTTCGAATCAGTGAATCTATTCAGGGGAGAGGATGTTAAATAAGTTGGTTCTTAGCTGAGGAAAGACCTAGTTACTCCACTGCCAGAGCATAATTTACTGTCATTACAAAGATCTGAATAGTGAGTTGAGCTTTGTAACAGGTGGCATGAACTGAGAGGCACTCACCTGGTCCATCTTATGTCTTACAGCGTACTGATAGTCTTTGCCACAGGTGCAATAACTAGTCTAGGATTCAAACTGTGAAGTTCATGTGTAAGTCTTAAGAAGTATTTGGTTAGACTTAGATTAAGTCAGTTTGTTTAATAAACCATTTTGTTTTGGAAGTAATTTTCAGAGGCATAGTTTAGACAGCAGTTTGAATATTCAAGGTTGTGATCAACAAGGGAGGACAGATCCTGTTGATGGAGGGGGAAGAGACTTTAACAAGTCACTTTTTCATCATTTCTGTTGTAGAATTCTGTTTCTATGTGGTTGAACTATTAATTTAACAATAGGGAGGAATGAAAATTGAGTAGTTTAAGGGAAAATGGTTTGTGGTGGGCATGCCTCAGGAACTTCAGAATAGTCATATTCTAGGGCATCTGACTTAGCAGTAAAAAGGAGTGAGATTAAGAACACCTTAATCTCACAGGAGGTGGGACTGTCTTCTCTTGATCGGTGCCAGTACAGGAAGATTCACTAATTCTGCTATTTCTGGGGAATCAAATGAGGCAGAAATGCACATTCCAGTGCCAAACCATTTCTTGGTCTGCTTCTATCTCCTCATTGCCCTCATTTTTATATGTCAGAAAGACATACAAAAAGTTAAGTTGTAGTCAGACTAGTGCAAGAAAATTATTTATCAGTTTTGTGTGATATAAAGAAGAAATTAATCCAGCAATAAATATCTTACAGCTGTCTTGTGACTAGGTGTAGAATTGGTGCTTACCTGGCAGTGTTGCAGAAGGAATAGCTTTTTTTAATTGCAGGCATGCTTAGTAGTACTGTAATTCAATAAATTACACTCACATAAGATTTTTCAAATTTGCTTTTGTTTCTCTGCTAGTAAAAGAGTTCTTTTGCTTTCCCTTCCCTTTTTTTACTACCTGTGTTTAGATGAGATTTGTTAAAGAAAATGGTATCCTCCCGTGCAATGTAAGTCTGAGTGGTAGTTGAGCATGAAACTGTTAAGATTTTGGTTTAGTTCTGTGAAGTGGTGACCAAAAACTCTGCTCACAGGGAAAACATTTTTGTAATTTGAGCTAGTATATGACTTACTGAAAGCAATTTACTCCTGATTTCCTTGCCCCATCTCTTTCCTACAAAGCCTGTTCTCTGTGCTCTGGGTAGTGTCGTTTGAGAACTTAAAATCCAAAGAAAAATAACACTGCATGGTTCTTTGTTGATTAGTACCTAATCAGTTTAGTGACACATTTCCCTATTATCCATCCTTTCCTTCTTCTAGCCTATATGTTTTTCTCATTTCTTAAGCTTGTTTATTCCTGTGTGCTCCTTAGAGAAGGACCACAGGAGCAAAGGGGGCTAGCTGTTCCCATGCTTCCTACATGATAGTTCTTTGCCAGAATCATCAGCAGAAAATGGGAAGGTGCTACTGTGTGATGTCCTTGTCACGATCAAACTCCTCTGCTTCTGGAGGAGCAAGCACTGCAAGGATGGGGGAGTAAAGATTGAAGTGATGGGGAAGGAATGATGACAAGCATGGATCTCCATCAAAAGAGAAGTGAAAAGTGCTAATGTTTTAAGGTTGTGCAGTTGGAACCTTCTGAGCAGGATATTGTGAGAAAATAAATATCTTGTTTTACTTGCATGCTCATGTTAATTAAAACTGGAAATCAAAAAGTTGGAACTCCCAGAAAATACAAGAGCTTTATTGGCAGACTTGGCTGTATAAATTACTTAAAACATGTTCTTTCTTTCCCAAAGACTGTAAGCTTATCTTGCTGTGCTCTTGTGAAGCTGGTAAATATTGTCCTTGTTCTACAAATTAAAAAGGTTGAGGTCATGGTGTGATAACAACTTATCCCAGGCTCTTTTTATTGTTTAGGAGTTAACATTAGTGTTTGATGTCGGAAACGGATAATGTGTTTGTAGCTCTGAAAATAAACAAGGAGTCTAAATCAAATGAACTGCTATGAATTTTGTGGTCTTGGGGGTGGTGAAGTATTGGAGTTAGAATTGCAGCCACTAGAGAATGTGCTGTGCACTGTCTACACTTAAGGCATGTGTTTGTGTGCAGTGGCTGAAAGCTTGCTCATCTGCTACTTTTTCAGCAT
Source organism: Galbula dea (assembly GCA_013399015.1). Taxonomy (NCBI): domain Eukaryota; kingdom Metazoa; phylum Chordata; class Aves; order Piciformes; family Galbulidae; genus Galbula; species Galbula dea. The sequence continues at coordinate 286,827 of VWZX01001062.1, read as the reverse complement.
CTTTGAAGCATTGTATTGGCCAGTCAGAGTGGCTGCTTTTTAGACATTAGACCTGGAAATGAGCCTTTCGCATCCAATAAAAGCTGTTCAGTTTCTTAGATGTTAGGGCCCTAAAGAAGTCTTGACACCAGTGGTTTGAGAAAGATCTGCTATGAAGATCTTCATGTGCTGAATGAGGTGGGACAGACTTTTAATCTGGAGTAGATAGATCTCTGAGTGTACTAGCTCAAATGTTTTGGGAATATTTTCACCATTATTTCCCTGGAACACTGATCGGGGAGCTTAAATGACATGAAATTCATAATTCTGTACTGACTTAAGAACAGAACTAGAAACAGTATTCTCCTTGATGATGTAGCTAGATTATTTTAGTCACCATGTGAAATACTATATTTCCTTAGTAATATTGAGTAATGTGCTCTAGGGGATCCTGCTAGAGCAGGGAGGTTGGACTAGATGACTTCTGGTGATCCCTTCCAACCGTAATCATGCTGGGACTCTGTGTGTCTAGGAACAAAATCTCCATCTTTCAAGTGAAGGAATTATTGGAGTGACAGTTTTTAAATAGGGCAACTTAATCTTGAGTTTTTACTTAGCTTTCTGAATGTGCAGGGTGAAAATTTTAGTTAGATAACTGTACTTTTTTAGGCCCTTTCCACAAACAGGCCATGAAAATGTTCTCTGTATTGCTTTTAGGTTGTACCTAGTAGGTTGTACCTACTTGGGAAAACTGCATACATGGCAGAAAGCAGGCTGGAGACTATATCTGATTTGGTTGTAACTTATCAGTTGCTTGCCCCTACTATTGATGGTCAGTTCCATGGTGAAGGAAGAATCCCATGTCTCAGAAACCATTTAAATGCTGGATTAAGGGGCAGCATTGTTCATGAACAGCCAGCTTGGCTTCTGAGCTGTGAACTAGTTGTGCTACTTAATATGCTCAGGTGAGTGCAGTCTGTGTTGATGGACATTTTTAAGCAGACTGTTAAGGCAAACAACCAGAAGTCCCCTGGGAAGCTGATATTGTGCCTATTTTAAAAACCTTATGTAGTCAGCCTGAAGTTCATAGACTCTATATAATTGTCTAAGTCAGGTAAGGTAGGAGTTAAAAAAATAGTAAGACATTTGTTAAAAGAACTTCAGTCAGGATTTGGGAGGAGCATGGGAAACAAGGGATGGAGTAACAACTGGGAAGCTCAGAAATGAAGGCCAGGGTTAATAGGTTTCTGGAAGAAACCCAGCTACTGGGAAAGTGGATTCAGCTGTGATTCTCACAGGAATATAATCTTAGGATCATCTTTAAATACTGTGGAACTTACTTTCTTCCTCTGGTATTATTGTGACATATATGGAGGCTTTTTACCCTTTATTGTAAGCAGCTGGAAACTTTGGGAAGTCCTCAGCTACAGTACTCCTCTCTTTCTCCTCCTTCTCAGTTGTCACCCTGCGATTAGCTCTGTTGTGTTCATTTACCAGTTGTTTGAGGGGGTTTTTGTAATAGATAGTAAAGACAAAACAAGTGGTGTCCCTGTTGACTGTGTAGGTTCTGAATAGTATCACTGAGTTTGAAAGAAGTCTCTTGGATTCCCTCCACTTGACGATACGATGGCTAGCAGAGAGGACTTCAAAAAAAAGGAAGTTTGTTTGAAATAAACTATGCATATGACTTTTGGCATGAGCTTTTGAAGGAGAACTTACGTACTTAGTAAGCATGATATCTGAACAGCTTCTACAGTGTTGAGTGTGTAATGATATTCCTTAAACTAAAAGTTTAATTTAGTATTGAGCCATTGCTTAATGGGCTTAGCACCCTGGTATCTGAGCAGTCATGGCTCAGTTGTATTGATGACACTGAAGGAACTTCACAGATTTCTCAGGTAAAAGCTTGATTACATGTAGAACTGCCAACAAGTCTAGAAAAAAAATCAGGATAATTAGAACTTCTAAACAGCAATAGCAAAATGTCATATGTTAGTTTTCCTGAAATATTGTCTTCAAAACACTGAGTTTGGCTATTTTAGTAAGAAGATTAGATCATTACCATTGGGTACTGCTGGTGCTAGTTTATTTCAGACAGTGTATTGAAAAGTCAGACTAGTGGCAACTGTCATTTATAAAATATTAAAGTTAGTAAGTTAGTCTTATGTAATCCTCAGTGTTAAATTCTGAAAAATTATCTTCTGAGAGGCCTTGAAAAAATTAACAGTGAGCTAGAAGGTGGCCAAACTCCCTTTCTTAGTGAGAAAACAATCATGAGTAAAAGGGACTGAAGAGGTGAAGTTGATGATGGTGGTTTAAAATATAGGCATGATGTAGTAATGGTCTATAGTAGGTGGCAGAGCAGCTGAAGAATCCAGACAACTTGGGAAGAATTGGTTTGAAAGAGAGAGCAGGTGGTTTTTAGCAGTAGTTGTACCTTGGCTCCTTGCTCAGAGGAGGTGTTTCGCATCTGTGCGGTGTCATAAATGTTTTATGAAGTCAATCCGTGGTACCCAGCATCTCACACAGAGCAGTTAAAACACTTCCTTTAAACTCAGGAGCGTTCTTTGATTTGCAGGTCATATTACAGGCTGTTGTACAAATGTTTAGATAGTATATGCTGCCTTTAAGGGTTGCAGGCAGTGAATTTTCAGAAGTCTAGCTTATGAAGAGGTAAGATGAGAAGGAGTAGAATGATGGTAGCCTGTGGTTCTTGTGTACAAATTGTGGCTACCTGCACAGCTGTGTCAGTCTTTGGGGAATAGATGTAGTCATTTGTTCTGTGCCTTCGACTAGGATGTTTGGATTCTTGATCGGGAGCTTCCTGAACACTGGGGCTCTGCAGGGGTCCATCTGCTTGACTTTTGGGACCTGTGGGCCCTGTAAATAGCAGGAATTTTTCTGATACTGCTTTGTGCGTACTTTTATGGACATTTATGGCTTATGAAAACTGACAGCTCCTTAGGCCAGATGTTTTTGATTGTATTACTAGTTTCAGCAGTTAGTAAGCTTTGATTTCTGACTGGATGAGGGAATCTTTTCTTTAGCAAGTGCTGTGAGTCTAACCAAAATAATGCTAACATCTGTAACTAAATGAGGTTTTTTTGATAATTCTTCAAATATTTGACATAGGATTGTGTATAAGCTACTGAAACTGGGTCGGAATTGTAATTTAACTTTGGAGTACCCTTTTATTAGCTTGTAGCAGAAGTGCTAGATGCCTCTATTTGATACTGAATGTTAAATATTTACATTCCTGTACATAAATATAAGAAAAATGTCAGTTCCTGCCCTGAAGAACTTACTCTAAAATCTCTTTTTTCGTTGCATTTGACTGTTACTTCATATAACTAACTCCTGAGTGGACATCACCTCAGTGTTATGATTAAAAAAACCAAATAGGTTATACAAAGCAAACTCTCCTAACGTTTTGGAATATTTCATAGTAGCAGAAACCTTAATTGAAAGCAGTGTGGTATTTTTCTGTATTTTCTTGTGTTTCATTTTGTTCTTTAATTGAGAAGTCTATCATAATGATAATTGGGAGACTTCAGAAATTTGCAGTACATCTTTTTCAGAAAATGACTTTCTAACCTGCTGGAAATTCTCAGTGGAATGGAAGCTGGTAACACCCGGGAGACCTGTTTAATGTTTTGTAAAACACTTGATACTTTAATGACAATGGTTTTGATCCCTCTGTATTGGTTCACAGTGTTGGTAGGACCTGTTTTCAAATCATATGACTCAGCTTACTCTTAACTGAATTCTTAATGAGCCCCTGACTGGCATAAACCAAACCAGAGCTTATTAAAATGTCTCAGTTTAATGGCTGACGGCTGTAAGTTCTGATGCAGTTATTTTCCTTTTGGAAAAAAATAGAACTAAGCATTAAGATTAGTGTTAACTGTTAGAGAATGTCAGGAATACTGGGATACAATCTTTCTTGCATATTCTTTATCTATTAAAGAGTTCCTCTTCAGCATAGTCTGCTTCTTCCTTTGATTTGCACATCTTTCTCAGTTCTGCATCTTTGCCTCCTTGATTGTTTTCTGTTCTTGTCGGTTTGTGAGACCAAATCCTCTTGAACTGTTTTTTTCAGATACGTGTCCTTTACACAATTCTTTGTAATGTTCTTCAGCCTCTTTTGTGATAGATCCTGAATGACATTTTGTCTGTTTTACTTTGTGGTCTTTTTTTTACTGTACCATTTCTGTTTTCTTTCTTCTTGTTGAGCAGCCATAAGATGTTTATCTCCCTTCTTCCAAACTCAGATTTTCCTTTTTGCAGTAAGTGGTATTAAACTGTGTTTAAGTTTCTGAAAAGGGAAGAAAAAAAGGCTGTTGACAACATCTGTTTCTGCAGCCTGTTCCTGTGCTCTTAAACCATTTCATCAAGTACTGTGCACTGACCTATGAGACTTTCCTGGATCTAAGTGCTAATAGTATAGCCTGTGGGATGCCTGTATTGGCGTTTTTCTCTAATCTGGCACTTAAACTTCCCTGCTCAAGGATATTTAACTCTTTTTTTCAGTAGAGAGTTGTATGCAGTAGAGCTGCACCAGCTTTCTTTTTCTCCAGACCTTCTCAGATGCATTTTCAAATATCTCTGCGACTGTTCCCAAAGCTTTACGTTTTGCAGTTAACTCATTACTGAATACGCTGTTAAAATCGAAAAACCCAGGGCAATCAGTTGGTAGAGGAAGATGTGCTAGTCACATTGCTCTTGAGTATTTCCAGCCTATTTCTGTGAGGAGGCAATTCTAATCAAATGGAGCACAGTCTTTTCCACTACTGGAATAATACTGTATAATACTGTTACATGATGTGGCACAATCTGTTATTTGCACTTCAAGAATCTATCTTTGCTGTTTTCTTTCTCCTCTACAAATAACCACTCACGGCAGTACAGTTAATCTCCTGTGTCTAAACCCCCTGAAAAAAACGGTGCCTTGTAAACTTACTTTCTAACTGATACTGATCTCTATTCACTCCCACAAGTTGGGGAAGAGTTTGTGGTGAGAGACCCTTAACTGTGGGAACAAACACATTCACTTGTGTGTTTGTCAGTTGCTGTCAGAGCATGACATTGCCGTATTTCATTTCCAGCTTGTTTCTTATCTTTGATACTTGTCTCAGCCTGATACATATGTGAGAGAGATACGATCAGTCACAAGCAGGCCTTGTAGCCGTGTTTTGCTGAAGTTAGGGAGGAGTTTTTTCTTTACTGAGTGTTCTGTGACTACTATAGCTGCTTTTCAGCTTTTGGAAAATCATTTGCAAAGAGAAGTTCTAATACTCCTTTCTAATGCTCCTTGCTGACTAGTAGTAGTGTGAAACTGATCTAAGGATTTTTGGTTTTCTTCCTGCCTGCAGAGTTGGAGCTTACAGTGTTACAGCTGATCATCTTGGTACAAGCAAAGTCAGGAAGTTCAGAAACTTCAGAAGACCAGGCCACCCTTAGTTTTACTCACATTTTTATATTTGGAGTGTCATAAATTGTGGTTTTAAGAGGTAGAATTTTGATCCTACAGATATTGATAACCCTTGCCTTTAGTTTTTTGACAGTTACTCCAAAGCCAAGTTTAAACGTTCAAGCATGGTAACAAGTACTATACCTTGTTATAAGTGACAGCAATTTCCGCAATATACTAAAGCATGTTTAAAAACCTGTGCAGAGAAAAGAAAACCTAGCTTTTACACTCCTCATCAATCCAGTGGCAGAGTGCTTGGCTGGAAGTATTACAGAGAATATAACTAATTTGACTTTCTTTTAATTTTAGAGGGAGGTATTGAACTAGCAATTAACTTGACACAGTTTTTACCGAGATTATTCCAGGGACCTGTTTGTGCTGAAGGTCCCTAGTTCGTTTTGGTTTTATAGTACCTGGAAGTGCTGAAAATTAAACTGGTGTAATTGAAAGTAGCCTCATGAGACTATATATATAGCAAAATGTATTTCAATATAGCTGTAGGTCAAGTTAATATCTTCTTGTAAAGTACTCTTCTGTTCCTCTATCTAGGTCAGTCAGTAATTAATTTCACTGGAACACTCATTGCTTTATGTTGAAGTTTTGAACATTGTCTTTTGGGAAAGTGCTTGGGACAAAACTGTGTTTCCAAATTGTTGCAGAGAAAGGGAGAAGCTGAAATAATGAATTAATTTCCTAGTAAATATTTTACCTGTAAAACAGGTACTTTTGGGTAGTTTTGACTTTCTTCATTTGATGGACTGTAGGATGCTAAATAATAGCTTAAGTACAGTCTGGTGAACGTTGTATGACCAGGCTGTTAGCGATGCTTGTGTACTTTGCCTTAATGTTTTGGATTAAGTTTTGCTTCCTTTGTTCTGTGTTACTTTAACAAATCTGAAGTTGTTGTTTCACACAAGCATGACAAAATTTATATAAAGTTGCTTGGATTTTGTATGTTTATTATAAGTTTTTGCACTATATACTAACAAACACAATTGTCTTACTTGAAATGCGCTCTCAAACTCTTCAACTCCACTTCTGTTAGACATAAAGATTTATGTGGGTTTGTGGTTTTTGTCATTTATTTCTGTTGCCTTGCAGTCTTCTCTGAATCTTCTACCTTCTTTTGTACTTGGATTGCAGATTTCTGGTTGCACAGCATGGTCTTGTTTTCGCCTTCACTAGTGTGATATTTGTCAATGTAACAGCACAGTCATGGGGTGGATTGGTTGGGAAACTTCATGGCAATTATCTTTAAAGTTGAGAAAGAGAGCTGTTGTGTTCCCTTTAGCTAAGGGAATTGAATAAACTTCAGTGAAGTGGCTCCTGTAGTAAGAGGTTTTGTAGGTGGTACTAATATGTTAACATAAGTGGAACAAATAAATTAGTATCTCACAAATTTTTTCTGACTCCTCTAGAAGCAGTGAAGGACCAACCTGTCTTACCCCAAAGGCTTCCTAATGTAAGCTGTTAATTACATCAGAACTTACTTTGACTTAGGGGTGTCAGAACTCTATTGTTCCCCTACTAAAGGTTGAGTTGCTTTAGAATCTTTCAGGGAAACTCCTTTCCTTGGCTCTTGGAGAGTTTATTATTCATTTATGCACATAAAACTGCTGGGTTCTGAGAATTTTCGAGAGCGATCCAAGCTTTACAAGTGCCAGCTCTGTAGCGATTGCGTAAGCAGGCTGGAGTGCTGCCTCTGAAGAGTAGTAGCTGGGAACTGCCAAAAATGAAGTTACCTAATACCACACAGGGAATTGTACCTTAGCTCATAAAGTTAACACTTTTGTTCCTGTGGCTGTTTTTTCTCTCAAGTTTAATTTACAGGTTGCAGTGCTTATGCAAGTTTCTGCAGTGACAGCTGTTATGTTTGGTGTGTGAGCTTGTGGTTTCTTGTACGTGGATTTTGCTTTTCTTCCTCAAATAACAAGATTTATTTGTTCGTTTTCTAAATGTGGCACAATCCTTGCCTTTTGAAAACTGCACTGTTTGTCTCTAGTGCTGGTAATTTTCTACCTGACATGCTGCAAACTACATCAGGGATATGATAACATAGACATATTCTGTTTGAATACCTGCACTTTTTAATTCTGTTTCCTTTAATATTCATAAAGCCAAGGACATATTAAAGATTAAAGCTGAATCCTCTTATAAATGCACTCTAGATTCCTTCAATTTTCCTGTCTGGTAGAGGCTTTGGCAATAGTAGCTATCTCTAATTTCAGGTCACTTCTTGCTTCCTTGGTTTAGGGCTTCCCTGTGGTATCCTGGAATAGCTACTTGACTGTGATTGCCTTAAGTCATTAATATCTCATTTTGGAGGAGACCTGTGGACAGTGGAGGATTTAAATAAAGCATAGCAGAAGTGACTGGCCAACTGCCAGCCAAAGGACAAGTGGCTTCCCTTGAAATGACTGACAGAGCTTGACCAGAGCCATGACTGGATTATATGGTGACTAAGGAGTAAACTGCAGGCTTTTCCTAAGGCTTGTAGTCTTTCTTGCCTCCTGCATCCTGAGGAGGGATGTGGTGGAACCTGATGTACATCCAAGAGGGGAGAATCTTCTATAGAATCATCACTTTCTTTTTGTTACCAACAAATGGAATAAACATATCCAAAATAAGGTTTCTGTAATAAGACTTTCTTTTTTAAATGTGAAAAGGGAATTATGACACTTACTCTGAATGCTTGCAAAGAACAATGCCAGAATTCTGTTAACAGCTTTAACCTGAGTTGATCTCTACTGTAATCCCAAATCCGGCAATCCCCTTTGCCGTGCTTCATTATCTCTGATGGCTGCAATTTAAATGCCATGTTGAAGAATTAGCTATTAATCTTTTTTTTGAGTTCCTTCAGTACTGAAGGTCACAGTGTTTTCTTTGGAGAGTTCATTTATGCACATAAAACTACTGGGTTCTGAGGTAGGATTAACAAATTAGGCTACTTTGGGGCTAACACATTGGAAACTTGAAATCTTCTCCTTCCAAAGGTGAGTTAAAACAAGCTGTATGTGGGTGGGGGTTTTTTTTGCCAGCAGTACCCTGTATATTAGGGTGCATCCTAAAACTTGGTGAATCTATTACTTACACTTGGGGAACTCTTAACAGCTCGTAGGAAGTACTAAATAGCAAGATTTAAGATCATTACATAAATTTCATAGTTTGCTTCTGTAGATGTGTCTTGTCTTCAAAGGTCCAGGAGACAATTATAATCCATTGCTGTAATATGCACCTGGATTCTGTTTGACTAAAGAATTAAAGAAACGAAGGAAGAAACTTCCATAAAAATGCTGTTTGTTCTTTTGCTACCAACATTGCAAATTTATTTGGTGAAGATCATGTTCTGTTTCTTCAATGACCCATGCCATTCTGTAAATTCAATATATGATGGCAATTGTAGCTGTTGGACTTTTGTTAATAATAAAAATTACCAATTTGAATTGAAAGTTTTACTCAAGGAAGAGCAGGAGAGCACAACTCCTAAGTATCAACTGAATGCCCGAGTCCTTTACCTTCGTACTTGTGGTCTGTGCTACTTACCATTACTGCTGCTGTTGTGTCTGTCTTCCTTGCCTTTTCTTTCCTTTCTCTTTTTTTTCCTGTAATCCCTTGCTTTTACTGGTTAACCTGTAAGAATTCCTTTCTTCTTTGTAACCTATTTATTTCCTCTTGTTGCACATGTGGAAAATTGAATATTTGCACCAAAGAGAAACAAGGTGCCCAGATTTGTCAGTCCAAATGCTGGAAATACTTTTGGGTACTGTATTGGACTTTTGGACAGCCAAGATGATGGCTGTGAAATACGTGATGGAACTCTTGCACAGCTTTGGTTACAAAAATGAGTGGGGCAAAAGCAGGGCTGAGGTGGTTAAAATGGTGTGATCGTGAAGATTCAATAAATCATTGTTGTACTAGGATTCAGCTTGGAAGTCATGCATCTTAAACTGCTGTCATGCTCTCTTAGCTTCAGGATGAGAGGGGTAAGGAATTAGGCTGCCCTTGAGAGAGATGAATGGATTTGTTGATGGCCTGGAACAGTCACATAGGATTGGGAAGTGTAGTACAGCATAGAGCTCGAAGATACTTCAGTTTGTATCTTACTGAAAGTGAGGCGACTTCAGGCATTGAAATCTATTTTTTAAAGTCCTTTCTGTGGGTCATGGTCTTGGAAACTAGGTGGAGAAATTGGGGTGAACAGTGAAACTCACTGCTCTTAAGTTGCTCAAACTTCTACATGCCTTCTCATTTAATGCCCTCCAATTTCTTGGCTTCACTTAATTCTTCTGCATCACAATACCTGACTCAACATCAGTATGATCATAAAAGCCTCAGAGGTAGATTTATTCTTAGTATTTGAGTAGAAGTCCTGTGCTAGAGAGCTGCTAATTTTGAGGAGCTAGTATTTGGGCGAGTTGAGCTCTCTGTGCATGGAATACTTCTATGCAAAGCAAATACTTAGTCACTGCTTTCCATAAAACAATGTAAAAGTCACTGAGTTGTTTTAAATGTTAATTTTTAGATTTTGACAGTTAGTCTGCACTATTACCAGCTCTTAAATATAAGTCCAGTCTTGGGTTTTGGGTAGCTGTGTTGTGATATCCCAGTCTTAGGTAGCTTTCTTTTAGTGGCTGCAATGAAAAGCCTGAAAGGTGACTTAATTACTCCAAGTCAAACACCAATGCCAGATTCCCTAGTGATCTTATCTATGACATCTGCTTTACAAGTTCCCTTTTGTAGAGTACAAATTAGATATTCCTGTTAAATATACTGGAGATAATCCGTAACATGTTTTTCTTGATTCACAGGTTCCTCTCAGGCTATGACACAACTACCCTGTATTGAATAGTTTGTTTGTTTGAGGGTGTTGGGGTTTTTTGTCTTTCTTTCTAACCACGAAAAAGAAGGCAGAGTATATTAATTCTGTTTCTGAATGAGGTAGATAAATGTGGTTTTCTTGCTGCTTTTTTCCACTCAAACCTTATTCCTGTTTGTCTTGTTTTAAGCCACGTTTTCTTGTGGTATTTACCAAAACTTTGGGCATGTCTTTTCATCTGTGGTCTGGTAAACTCCTTTTGGGCTTTAACTGCTCCTCCAAGTCGCTTATGAAATGTACAAATTACAGTAGGTGAGATCTGGCCCATTTGTGTGACCAACATTTAATTCAGAAGCTCAAATCCTGGTGGCCCTCTGGGCTTTGTCTGAAATTCATTTTAACAAATACTGAAAACACTGTGGATGTTTGTGTGGTGTGTTCTTTTAATGCAAGAGTTTTTAGAGCCTTGATAACAAATACCATCCTTTTTAGTTTACCAAGTTGTCTGGTGTTTATTGATGAAGAATGCAGTGCCAACCTATGACAACCAAAGATCTAGTAACCTGTCAAACAATGATCATTTAAAAAACCCCAAACTTCTCTTCACCACTCTGGCAGTTCTTCATTGTAAAGATTTGTGACAATGGCAATACATGGAAAATGAGCTTGAAGGAGAGTGAGGAGGAGGAAGAATTCTCTGCAACAGGTAATTTCATTAATCACTAATTTTGATGGTAGGGAGGAGGATAAGAAAATAGAGAAGTATTTTGTGTGTTTGTGGAAGAAGGTTCTTTTGAGTAGGCACTTTTTATACAGTGACTGCTAGGTTCTGCCATCTTTCTTTCTGACACATTCTGCCCTAGTTGTGGTAGGGGATAATGGAAAACAGCTTTTTGTGTAACTTGAGAATTGAAGTTGATTATCTTGATAATCCCTGGTTCTGACCCCCAGCTGACATGCTTGGGTTAATGGTTTCACTCCCATGCTGTGGTTTCCTTCCTGTGATAACAAAGATAATTAGTAATGTAGAAGATGCAGGAGCAAATGCAGGAAGCACAATGGGTTGTATGTTGACAACACCCTGTAAGGCTCCCACGAATGCAGAAACACTACTTGTGTTCTGTTCCTGTGGAAGCTTTGGTGCCTAGGTGTAACAGCTGACTGCAGCCTTGAGCAGTTTGCACATTAAAGCCCATTTACAACAAGGATGGGTTTATTCCACTTCTTTATATGATCCTGCAGAAATAATAGTAGATTTCAGGCAAGTACTGCTACACATGTAGTAAACAGATCTTAGGAGACTGTTCTTGCCACTTGTTAAATTAATTTATTCTCTGGCTATGGAAACAAACAAAAGCTTTGAAACAAGCAAATTTTTATACTCTTCCAGGAATTCATTTTTATGTGTAGTCCCTCACACTTCAGTTTTTGAGGACTAAATTTGAGATGAATCCTAAACTGACGTTGTGGCTTGCAGGTGTTTTAAACGTGCTAACTTTATAAAAGCACAGTGTATGCTGAAGGATTGTTTTGCTGTCTGATGTCTGCTGTGTACAGGCTGTTTTGTATAAACGATTTCAGCTAAGAATTTAGACTGTTGCTAATTTTGCTAATTGCAAATTTCCTTTTTTTTTCTATCCACAGCTCTTCCTGTCCTTCACTAGGAGAAAGGTATCAAGATAATGGCACTCAACTACCCTACCTGATCATAAGAGGAGGGAGCAATTAGTATTTGAAGTAACTGCCAAAGAAAGAGAAATCAAACTTGCTTTTATGGATAACCTACAGAAGAGATAGTCTGAAGTCCATTAAGAGGTTATCCTTACTCAGTACAATGGCACAGCTGCTGAAAAGAGAAAAGGAGAATAATTAGTAAAGAATAAAATGGCAAAAACATTTTGATTCTTAAATGAACAAATGTCATTAACTTCTGAAATACTTGACTGATACAGTTTGACTTCTGTCTAGTAAAGTGATGCTGCAGTATTCAGAATTTGGTCAGCCTTCTGTTAGTAGACTCTGTGATTATTCCTAAGTCATGATTTTGTTGCTCTTTACCCAGGAATTAACTTGTAGGGATCTAACAGCATTCAAGACAATTTGGAAGACTGTTCTAAAAGGATAAGGCAATTCAAAATAGCTGTAGCAGTCTAGCTGCTGCTTGTAATTGTGTAACTGGAGAGAAGAGAGTTGAACTGCAGCAGTATGGCAGTGATAGCCAGATGCAGCTGTGGAAAGCATGTTTATACTTGGTATAAGTGCCAAGTAAATCTGTGGTGTTGATGCTCTACAAGCTGCATTTCTTCAACAAACCATGTGTCACTTGTTTCTGAATGTGCTAATAAGGTGTATGAGAGGATACTTTCACTTCATGGGAAGTATGCTAAATATATCTGGCAGGAAATACTTACAGTATCATTTTAAGTTGGTGATCGTAGAGTTGGAGCAGGACCTTGTTACTCTACCTGTTTATTGGTATAATTCAATTTTTCTACATCCAAGATGAAATGACGTGCTGTTTGGAGATTTTCAGTGGCTGCTGTCTTTATAAATATTACCTTAAAACTAGAGTAAAGAAATGTGTCAATACAGTGTTATTCTGCTGAATAAGGTTTATAATTATGATCTTCTGCAGTAACTGTCAACTGTTCTGTTAGTGCATCCAATCCCAAAATGAAGTTTTCCAGCATTCTTCAGAATGCTACCTAGTCCTGGAGTTAAATTTCAATAATTCTTTGCATTAAAACTGTACAGATCAAAATGTGTACCTGATTTTTTTTTTCCCCTTTGCTTAAAGGGCTCCTTTGATACTTTCTGAAGTCTAATAAGCGTGCTTCCCTCCTCGCTGCTTTTCATATCCCATTACTGTGGAGATATGGCTCTAGACCTTCCATCTCACTACCTGCTTCTTCTTGAACAGCAAGAGAATAGTCAACCTATTTAGCACTTGTGTTTCAGGGCTTGCATTGTATCTCAGAGTGGATGCAGGTACTGATTGTATTTGGGGACAAAGAAGTGACCTTTTTGTACCGATGCCCCAGAATGTGATGAAAAATGCCTGCCCCCAAGACCAAGTCATTAATCTTTGAGGATCAGGTCTTTGGGATAGAGGAACACCTTTGTGTTTGTCCAGGTCACAGCTGTGCAAACAGGAATCTTCACATCAGTTGCTGGAACCCTTATTTGTACCAAGAAAAAAGATTAAAATCTCTTTAAAACTTAGTAGACTTTTGGATTCTTCTGTGAAGATGAACTCTCAGCACATCAGTAGCAGGTAACTACTTTTCTGAATTGGTTATTTAAATCCTAAGCAGCAAATACTGAATCATCATGTCATTTTTACATTGCCATTTACTGGATTTTTCTAATTGTTTTTCAGATGTCCAGGTTCCAGTCCTGGATAGGTAAGTATTCTTAACACTTCTTAGCAGTAACTGTTTCAGAGGAAAACTAAGCTGAGGTTTCTGAAAAACTAAGCAGAAATTTATGGAGCTTTTTCTCTATTCTTCAGATATTTTTAGGCTGCTTCATGTAGGTACCTTGATTATGGGTTAGCATGTGCATCTAGATGAACAGTAAGACTCCTTATAAACAGTACACTGACTCAGTTCATGAACTGGAAAAAGTCACTGCCATTTTAACTTTTCCTGCACAGTTTTCAGAAGCATTTTATGCTGCTTTAGGCAGCTTGATTACAGTAGCCTGTAATAGAAATTAGGTTTCCCAGCACCTGAACAAAGATGTAAGTGCCCAGAATGGCCTTCTAATGTACTTAGGATTGTATGTTTTGTGTGTGCATCTGCATAAATGCACTGGTTTTAATTCAACTTTCTCCTTTAATTTGCAGCCTTCCAGTCTGGTGTTTTTCTTGCCTCTTCATGACCTCGTGTCTTGAGCAGCCTAGCTGGATCCCCTGGTTCCTGTTTCTTGTTTCAAAATTCTGCTTTACCCCATTTTAAATCCCCTACCCTTTCATATTCATATGTATATAGCCTTTTGCTACCTGTTTTGGTCTTCACTGTTTTTCCTAAGACTTCAGTTGGGTTCAGGATTTTCCATGTGGCACTGTTCTCCTGGATTCCCTGCCACGATGGAATAAGTTTCTCTTGTGGAATATCTCAGTCATACTTCTGAGGTTTAAAGGTCATGATGGTCCTTTGCCTACTTTTATATTCTGCTACTTTGTCTTGCTCTGAGCAGACACTGGGGAAGAAGTCTGTGTCTTTTGCTGCTCTACTTGTAAAGCAAATGTATTAACATTTTAAAGAAGCAAGAGAACTGCAGATTGTGGCAGATAAGCAAAATAAATGTGTTCTGGAGATTAAAAAAAAAAAAAAGCAAACACCCACCCCCCAACACATCTCCTCTTGGACACGTTTAGATGTTTGTTCTGCCCCTTTCTGTCCTTATTAGGAAATGCAGTTGCATGCTTCCAGGCTAAACGTAGTTATTTCCCCCCCTTCTGTCAAGTAATCTTTGTATTTCTGTTCGATTTTATATCATTTTGAGGAGTCTCTCTGTGCAAGTGCTCAGCTATGGAATCCCTTGTGCTTCACAATGTAAGAGAATCACTACTGGACAGAATGTGTCTTAGAGTCATCCTAAATATGTTTTGTTTTCTTGTGTAAAACACTCCCTTTAAAATCAGTCTTTGTAAATGTTTGGTTATGAATCTCTCCAGTGATCTGGTCACTCCTTTGACTACTCTGAAAACAAATCCTAAGAGTGTGTGCATCTCTGGCTCAAAGTGAGGCATTTGGGGGGAAAAATGCCAACTTTGAATTCTAGTGTCTTTTGGTGTTTATGTTGCAGTAGTTAAAATTCTCAGTATGTGAAAATTCAGTGATTGTACCCTCAAAGTTTTCATCTTTCTTGCTGTTGACTGTGGTAGTGCAGCAGGGATTTAACATCTTAGCCTAACTTTCCGTTTAGCTACAAAACAGGAACGTATTAACATGGTATATTACAAAAACACTTCAGTGTAAAGCGGTTACAGCTGAGCTTCTGGTCGTGTAAACCACTTCTTTTGCATTGTTCTCCCTGGTTGAATCCTCTTTTTGGGAGTGGGCAGATGGCTCTGGGGAGAAAATAAACGCTGTGCTATTCTTACGCTGATTGAGTAAGGTTTGTCATGGTAATTCATAAGGACATGTCTTTCTGTGTAGAAAATAAAATGGTAAAGTCTTGAAATAGAATATTTTAACTTGAAAAGTAGCATCTGCACAATATAGAAGTGGTGAGATTGGTTTTTGGAGTTTAGAATGTGGAATTGAAGTTCTGTGGACTGCTGGTATTTTCATGGGAATTCTCATTAGAGGAAACCTCAGTGGTTTCTTTTCTTTGTTTTGGTAACATAGATCTAGCTAAATAAAATGCCGTCCCTGCTTTAAAAGAAATATATCTATGTAATTAACCATGTAACTTGTATTGTTCAAGATCTTTACAGTGCTGAAACTTACAGTAGTTCCTCCAAGCTAACTTGGGAATGATTGCAATAATTCTTTTTTTGTGTGTTTCAGGGAAACGAGGCAAGCTACCCCTTGGAAATGTGCTCACACTGTAAGTTGCTTCATTGCTATGTTATGTTGTCAGAGAGGTTAATCTTACTTGGAGCTCAGCATGTGCAATGGTCACATATGAATTTAGCACTTGAAAAGTTAAGCAGTTCATATACTTACCAAAAGAGTTAAATTAAATCCAAAGGTGAAGAAGGATCACCTTTGGAAAAAATACAGCTTTTGCTGTTGATTGTAAAACCAAAACTCAGTTCATCTGTAAAAGAAAATCACATACAAAGATTCAGTTTTTCTATTAGGGTACAAACCAAACTCCTGATAGTTGTGACACCTGTACAGTGAGGTGTTTGAACTGGCAGTTAACTGCTGGGGCTTTTCCAGCAGTGCCACTTCCTCAGGTGTGGAACAGCTTGTGGTGCATTGTGCTGTGTTAGTAGAGGACTCTGTTGCCTAAGCTGTCTGTGCACCACCAGATAGAAGAGAGGTTGAGCCTATAAGAGCATTTTTCCCTGCGTCTGTTTGCAGCCAGGCTTTTAAGTGAGAGCCACTTGGTGTTTGGCCATGTGAGGAGAGAATTCATTGCTCCATCACATGGGGTTAGTCTGTCCTGTAAAAATCGGAAAGCCTGAAGCTGACTAAGGAGAGGCTTGTGAAGTGTCCTGTGGTGTTATGTTAAGTGTACTTAATTTTATCTGCTTGTTTTCCCCTGAATGGTTTTCTTCAGCACTGAGTCATGTGTAGCCCTGTGTGTGCATGCATGGATGGACTGCTCGAGAAAATTCCTCGTCTTTGGTGAATCAGAATTTGTTTTCTAAATAGGATGCTCAATTCTTCAACATAGGGACTGTCTTCTAGATGGCTTTCACAGAGCTGGTTGTAACTGAACTCCAGCTCTCATAAGGCAAATGACAATATAAAATAAATGATCATGGAGGAATCTCCATCTAAATGTTTTTCAGAGAAATGATACTTTAGCTAGTAATTTGCAAGTCCTCTAGGCCCAATGCACACATCCATATGAGTTATAATTTCAGTCATCAGTTTGTAAACACTTGAGAATCCTACCCACAGTACTGCATTGCTCAATTATACTCTGTTAAATATGGAAATGTGTGTCGAGGTTTCAGATTTGATGATTCAGTTGATTTTCCTGGTTTCATGTATATCAGTCTAAGGTTACTGCTCCATTGGTCAGTTTTTCCTTTAGGGACAAAGTGGCTTCTGAAGATTTTTGTTTGTTTTTAGCTAGATAGATCTCTACTAGAGTTGTAAGCAGCGTGTTGCCATCCTTCACTTTTGAGTCTAGGTTAAGCTATATTCATTGGTAGCAACTGCCAACCTAAAGATTTATTACTGACCTTGTTTGCCTCCTAGTATTGCAGAGAAAAAGACGATTTCCACTTCAGATTCTGTGGTTGAACTGTATGTTGATGATATGATTGTGTAAATCTGAGGGTTTCACGTTGTCAGAGCCTCTTCTGCTTTGATGGTCCTTCTCTGTAGAGAGAGTTCAGCTGCCTCTCTGAGCAGCATAGCTGCGTACACTAGGGAAGATGCAGTTATCACATGGTGAAAATTTGGTGTCAGCCAAGCTCTGTCAAGTTCTCTATAAGACAATTTTGTCATAGTGAAAAGCTGTGAAGAAAACTTTCTGTAAACACTATTATAGTAGAAAATAGAATTTTACAGTATAAACAAGATGTATAGTTTGTTTTGGGTTTAGGATAAGGAGGCTAGTATCTCTTTTCTAACTTAGGAAATTAGAGTTGACACATCTGAAGTCATGAAAAGGATGAGGCCAGCTGCATGTAAGCATATACAAGACAAGTGGTCGAATGTGTTCTCAAGGGCGTCATCTTTTTGAAATGTGATCTCCCAGGCTGAAATGGCTGTCTTGGTTGCTCCTCTGAAACATTATATTCCTGACTCACACCAGACTGTAGATAGAGGTGAGAGCTCTTGCTGAAGGTCTGTTTTATTTTGAGATCTCTGCTATCCATTCTTCTGGGGAAAACTCTTTATTTTTTTAACCTGGAAACACTTAAAGTAACTTTCAGGACATGTTTTATTTTCTAATACCCTAGCAGTACTCACGTTTGTAATGATCTCATTTCAAAAACACGTGGAAAATAGACTCTGTGACCACACTCTGCGTTTTGTTAGTTACAACTTTGAGCCAGTATTTGAAGTGTATCAGAAAGGACAACCTTTTAAATACAGGTTTAAACATTTAGGTAGACAGATGTCAGAAGTGCCTCTGCTGAGAGATGTACAACTTTTCCAAGCTTTGTACCTTTTGCAGATGCTTGTGTAAGTATTGTGTGCTCTGCAGCAATGGATGTACAGGCTTTCTGAATACAAACGCAATTATCTTGTCCAAATGCCACTGAATGTAGGAGATTTCAGAGAGAAGTATTTTTTAAGGCATCCTTTACTTCTGGCTGTCATTAATGCCACAGTAGCCATGCATCTTTATGCAGTCTAGCAAAAACACTGTTGAAACAGATTTTCTGGAGTTACTGTTCTCAACTTTTCTCACATTGCACTCCAGGAATGGGCTTCTAATTAAGCTTTTTGACTTGCCACTTCAATGGGTTTTCTTACAATACTGTCTGAGCATCAGTTACCTGAGGAGCAGCTTGAAACTGAAAAGTGGTTTAAAACACCACCATGGATCATCCTCTGCTGTTGTGTTGTTGGGGGATATTCAGTAATATGTATCAACATACTAGCGAACATCCAGCTGAAAGACAAAGCTGCTGTACTAAAGATTACCATTCCACAGAGCATTTGCATGTGGGTTCTTGCAATCATGGAGTTCTTGCATTTTAACCTGATTCATCCCAGGTTTAGCAGTCTGCAGATGAATCTGAGACGGGAGGCAAGTGTAGTTGGCTCTAGAATGTTAATACTTGGATAACAGAGGAATCATTTGAAATTACTGATAGTGCCTTAACCAAAAATTCTTAATTATTGGAGCTGCTTAAAACCCCCACTACCTTGTGTTAAAATTGATGATGCATAATAATGCTTAATTGTCATAGAATCATTGTGGTTGGAAAAGGCATCTGAGACCATTGAGTCCAACCACTGCAATACTCATCACTAAACCATGGCCCCAGGCACCACAGCTACACGGTTTTTGATCACTTCCAGGGCTGGTGACTCCACCACCTCCCTGGGCAGCCTGCGCCAATACCTGAGAACCCTCTTGGGGAAGAAATTCTTCCTAGTATCTACTTTGAACCTCCCCTGGCACAATTTGAGGCCATTTCCTCTTGTCCTACTGCTTGTTACTTGGGAGAAGAGACCAACCCCCCCCTTACTACCACCTCCTTTCAGAGAGTTGTTAGCTGCAAGGAAATACAAATGGATTGCGCAATAAACATAAGTGACTCTGTGTTTTAGAAACAGTGGATAATTTGGTGTATCTACAGGGCTTACCAGCAAAGCCTTTTAAAGAGAAACAGTTCACAAGTATTGTTTCTAGGCAGTTAATAGTTAAGTTCAGGCATCAGTGCCAAGTTGGTGGGATATTTTCTCTTTCTGCTGAAAAGCATGGGGAGCATAGAGCCTCATGTCAGCTGGTGAGAAAAGCAGTAGAAAGGCTGTTGTGAATTTGAGGTTAGAGGGATGCTTGCTGTGGCCAGGGCTCAAGGAAACTTAGACCACTGTAATGGGCCACAGGCAAACTTTGCCTCAAAAGCTGTAAACAAAGCTTGAGCCTCCTTATTTTGCTCAGTTATGTTATCATCGTGTTTACACTGTTGTGGACTTGGACCTCCTTTGGATTCTGTGGTGTTTTCATCTCTATCCTACTCTCCAGAGCTTAAGTTGTTAAATTCTGTCTACTACTGCCACCATCAGTCCTTCTGGCTCAGAAACCTTCCCTCTGTCTGACCTATCTTGTGCTTTGTATTTCCAGTATAGCTTCAGGATGTTTTGGAAGGAGCCTTCGTCTCTGAAGGGAAGAAGCGTTTTGTTCAGGCTCTGAAAATTCAATTCAGTGCTTTCTTTTCTGGTGATAGCTATGTGAAATTTTGAAGTCAGTCTGGTCAGCTTTTGGCAGAGACAGTAATTTCTTCAGTACTGTTTTGACTTGTGGTTTTTCCCCCAAGAGTAGAACCTCTTTCAGCTCTCTAATGCAGGCAAACCCTTTGCTTGAATGTTTCAGTGTTAAGAATGAGAAACTGCTGCTCAGCATCTGTATTGCAGCTGAACTGGAGCTGGCCATATGAGCTATGAAATTGCATGTGTATGTGTGGAGAAAGAGTAATTAACAGGTTTTTAATTGTGAAGACTCTTTGGTTTCATAATTTGGCAGTTGTTAGTTTGCTACAGTTCAGTAAACCAAGAAACCATTCTTGAGAGATCTTCTTACATGCCTCATGCCTCTCCAGCCTCTTTCCCTTCCTGTCCCGTGATTCTTGTCTTTATCACCAGGATCTTGATCTCCTTGACTACAATCTTTACAAGAAAAAAAATAAACTGGTGCTTTATCTTCTTAGCATGCCTGGTTTGTAATTTGAATATCTGGCTAATTGCAGATGCAGTGGATCCTCTGCCCAGCAGGTGATGGCAGAGCGTGGATTTTCCGTGTTGCATCACTTGTTGACTGTGTGCTATGTATCAGTTTCTGAATGCCCCAGTGAAATACTCTGTATTTCATGTTGTTGGGTCTTGTTAGAGGTAGATTAGCTCAGAATAAGATACCTCTCTGGAAAAAGCCTGTTTCGTAGCACATCTTGTGTGGAAGATCTCCTCTGTCTCCTGGGGCAGCCCAGGCTAAGGGTGGAGTGTCTTGTCTGTCTTCTGTGCCAGCTGGAGTAATGTAAAGCCATGACTGACCTGTATAGGAAGGAGTTGGTTCCACTTCACAGCAGAGCTTTGACAACTTTGGGTCTCACTTTCAGTCTTTGTTGCCAAAGCAGGAAAATGGACTGGAGTCGTGAAATAAGACTTTGCCTAATGCTTCTGTGGAAAGGATGTTCTCTAATGACTGCTGCTCTTCAGTTCTGGCTCAGGCATCTCTTGGATTACATCCTGGTTTGTGAAGATGTCATTGCTCTGTTTTGGTACTGAGGCTTTTCTGAAGTGTAAGTTAGAAACGTTTCAGAACTTGCAGTGAACTAACTCAGCAGGTGGTGTGGCAGAAAAGGTCCAGCTGTGTTAATGCTTCTCTCATTTTTCTCCACTGTGGCTTTGTGAAATGACAGAACTGTCAAGTATTTCAGCTTTCTTAAGAGGCTTTGCTCTTTCAGTTTCAGTTGGTGCTACTTTTCCTGTTATTGGAAGGTGAGATTGGAAGTGAGATTTCACTGATCTGCTAAGAGAAGGGTGGTTCTTTATAAACACTATAGATAATACTTTGGGCTTGCAGTTAACAGGAGGTCTCCATGTTAACAGCTTGCCAAGGTGCTGGCTTTGTGTTCAGCTCTGGTGGGCTTGGCAACTTTCTGGTGGCTGGGCAGGGAGTGAGGGTAGATGGCACTTCTCTGAGACTGACTGACTCCACTGGGACTTTTAAGGTTGTGAGGAAAATGGAAACCAAGAAGTTTCTGTGGACAGAAACAAGAGTTGGCAAATACCTTCAGTACACTGCTGCAAAGAAGCATTTTGTGCTTGTGGAATGCACAAGCAGCTATTCAGGCTAATTGCCAGCACAGCTCTGCTTTACCATTGTCCTTCAATACTCAAGTCTCATGATGATGTTCTACATACATTTCACCATAGGGGCATGTGGCTCCTTTCACATCATCAGAGGGCTTTCTGTGGAGCTGTGCTCTCGATGCTGTGGTGCAGTGTCATCTTCCTAAGGGCACACCTTCAGTCATGTTCTAGGCTTGTCTGTAAACTGGTGGAAAAAAGAATGTGGTTGTACTGCAGTGCAGAGCCTGATTAGTTGAAAAGCCAAACAGAATACTGGAAACTGAGGAAGCTACTTTAAGCCTCTGCAAACGCTGGGTAGCCTTAATTTGTATAGCCTTACAAGGCAGAATCAGATCTATCACTTGCTAGCACAGCAAAGGGAAGATTGTTCTGGGCATAAGGAGCCTTTTTTGCCCTCGTGTCTCTCTAGCTGCAAACAAGGCTAACTGCAGAATGTCAGAATTTACTGTTCAGGAAAAGTAAGCCGTGACAGAAAATCATATTGTGCTCCTGACATGCTCTCTGTGTTGCTCTGAAATGCTGCAGTTGTGCGTATCTCTGGATTTGTGTCTGGTTTGTTTTTACACAGGGGTATTGAGAAGTTTAAGTGGAAGTTGGTTGCTGCTTTGCTCAAGGGTCAGGCCTTCTGAATCAGCTGTAATTTCCAAACAAAGCTTTGCGTGTTAGCTGACCTTACATGCTGGAAAGACTGAGTGCTGTTTGGTTTTATGCTGCACTTTAATTCCTTCTTAGGCTTTGATGAATGTGATGTAAAGTGAATCTGGTGGTATGTATGTGCTTTGTACAAGTTAAGAAACAGTATCTTTTGTTATTCCAGTAAAAGCACTAAGTGGAGCTAAGAAGTGTTGTGCAGACTGCTCATGTTAGAAGAGAAATTGGTATGGGGAGTTTGAAAGCTTCTGGTTCTGTAAGGTATGCTCGTTGTGGTTTGCTGTGTGCTGGCCACTTTCTAGGACTTCCAAGAACCTCTGTTCCTCCTTCATACCCAAACATGGTGAGCAACTTGTGAACTAACTTTGGTATCATAAATCAAGCTGCTGATAGGGAATTTTCAGGTTTGTTAACAGGGAAAATGTTTCAAGCTGTTCAGCAATAAGAGACTACAAGATTTTAGTGCTATTTATGGAGTCACAGATTTAATCTACTCCTGGCAAAACCAGAGCTGTAAAGGAGTGTACTAGGTACGTTAATTGAGAGTCTTTTTACATTTGAAGAGGGCAGATGTTGCACTGCTGCAGAACCTTAATTCCTGGTACCAAAAAAGAGATGTATGCAGGTTGTGGCTAGAAGGTGTGGCTGGTTCCTGCTTGAGATGGAGGGGAAAAGAAATTGTTAGATCTGTCTGGGTGATGTGAGTGAGTGGTAACTGGTCAGCACTGGGACTGTGTTAACCTGCCTGACTCAGTGTATCCCAGGAGACCTCGTGTCTTTGGTGTGCTGAAGAAGCACTCATTTTGCTGATATGTTTCCTGATATAATTGTCTTCAGCACACTCTGTTAATGTAAACATGAGGGGAGCTCCTTCAAAGAAGACTTAGTCTCTTTAATTTCTTCCTAGCTGGTATGACTGACTAGCTGTCTGACTAAGAACCAGCTAAGCATCCTCAATCCTTAAAAATGTTGTGTCAGCATCTGATATTCCATGAGTCACAAGGCTAACTGTATTATGGCTGGTGCAGGGAGGAAAAAGGGTAAGGTTTATTTAACATAAAATTAAAAGGCTTGTGTTTGTCCTTAGCATTTGGTGTTATCTCTGTAATCTTCTATGAGAGAATTTAATAGTTGTAAAACTGAGGAGGAATTCTGGTAGGAGAGCAGTGAAATGTGCATTGTGTTAACAGGCAGAGGGTTTGCTGAGGCATTTCTAAGCTGATTTCTGAGAACAGGTGTGGTGTTTCTTTTTCCTTTCAGTCGATGCTGATGAGATAAAACGACTAGGAAAGAGATTTAAGAAGCTTGATTTGGACAACTCTGGCTCTTTGAGCGTGGAAGAGTTCATGTCTTTGCCTGAACTGCAGCAGAATCCCTTGGTGCAGCGAGTAATAGATATATTTGACACGGATGGGAACGGAGAGGTGGACTTCAAAGGTAAGACACCTCCAGAGTGCTCTGGGACAGCACTGGACTGGAATTCCTGGAGCCTTGGAGTTCAGAGTTTGCTTCAGCTGAGAAGGGAATGGTGAAGGAAACTTGCTAATAAGGTTTAATTCCTAGCCAAACTGAGTACCAGTAAAAGGAGTTTCTCTGGTGCATTGGGGCAATGCAGTCCTGAAAGAAGTGCTGAAAAGAGCATTTAGTAACAGCTGCTAGTAACAGCTTTCCAGGTCATGCTGATTTAGGACTTCTGTGAAATAGCTCTTGAGGACAGTAATTCAGATCTTGAATGGTGGTGCCATCTGAAGTACATTCTGAAAAAAGCAGGATGGACTGTGTTAGTGAGATGTGTCTGTGCCTGAGGGGTATTTATCCAACTATTGTGGATCTATCTGTCTTCTGGAGTAGTTGGAAGAGTCTTCAAAATTGTCAGAGTGGCCCAACTTTTTCTGTTGATGCCTCCTTTAGAGAATTCTTTTTATGATCTCAGGTAGACACTTCAAATGAAAAACAAACCAACCAACCAGTTTTGGTTTAGTATGTTCCTACAAACTTTGTGATTAAAAGGATCAGCAGGTTAAAAGCCTTAGAACCATTATGATTGGAAAAGATCTCTGAGATCGAGTCCAGCCACCCACCCCACACTGCCATGCTCACCACTAAACCATGGCCCCAAGCACCACAGCTACATGGGTTTTGAGCCCTTCCAGGGCTGGTGGCTCCACCACCTCCCTGGGCATCCTGGGCCAATACATGAGAACCCTCTCAGGGAAGAAATTCTTCCTAATACCCAACCTGAACCTCCCCTGGCAGAACTTGAAGCCACTTCTTGTTGTCCTGTGAACAAGTCTGGAGAGTGTAGTATTGGATTTGAGTACTTCCACTAAAGAACATTACCATATCAAAGTGTGTAGACACTTCAGTGTCACAAGATAGGCAATATTTTCAAGATTTTAGGGTAATTTTTACAGCTTCTAAAATTTTCTGAATGTTGATTTCCTTAGCTTATTTGAAAATACACTTTTTGGTAAATGTTTTTCTTGTATTCTTCAGAATTTATAGAGGGAGTCTCCCAGTTCAGTGTCAAAGGAGATAAGGAACAGAAGTTGAGGTGTAAGTATTTTGATTTTCTTCAACAGAAGTATACTTTTTATTAGTTAACACTGAAAAATCAGCAAACCCAGATTCTTTTAATAAGTGAGAAATTGTGAAGGTAGACTGTAAGCTTTTTGCACATATCCTGTGTGTGAAGAATTTGCCAGTTTTCTGTGGAGAAATGCTAACTTCTGTGCCACTAGAGCAGAACAGCACTAAACTCTTGTTTGAGAACTGCACCTCAGGAGCACAACATGACCCAAGGTTTTGGAGTGTGGGGAAGGGATAGGGTCAGTCATTGATAGAGTATTCAGTAACTAAGGCTGAAATGTTTAAAACTCACTCTTAATGCCAGATTGTTTGTAACCAGGTGGGATTTGGATTCATCTGTTCCCTGGAAGGTTTTAATGTTTTCTGCTTGCAGATGAGCTGCTGCCTGGGTGCTTTGCATGTGGTGGTGAAGATTTTCCAGCTCAGTGTTCATAAAGTGTTTACTGCTAATGCTCAGACAATTCCATTTACATCTCTAAAGTGAGAAATCTCACCTAAAAATGCAGTATTTGTCTCAGTTTGTGCAGGATTATGTCATCACTCAGTGTTAATGCAGAGCTCCTGAATGTCTGTTGCTCTTTCCTGGCCGCATCAGTTACTGACAGTTTTTTCTTCTGCAGTTGCTTTTCGCATTTATGACATGGACAAAGATGGTTACATCTCAAATGGAGAGCTCTTCCAGGTGCTGAAGATGATGGTTGGGAACAATCTCAAAGACACTCAGTTACAGCAAATTGTAGATAAAACCATAATTAATGCAGATAAGGATGGTGATGGAAGAATATCCTTTGAAGAATTCTGTGCTGTAAGTAACCTCTAAAGAAAACTTGGATAATTTGGAATCTTAAGCAGGAGTAAGCAGTGTAAAGGGTTAAGGTTATGAAAGCAGAGACAGCTTTATTAGAGATGGCATTTTTGTCTTGTGGCTCCCAGTAGAGCAGCATATCTTCCTATGGTGTGTAAGCAGGTCCTGCAGGGGATGGACTTTGCCACTGCATCCAGTGTGCCTGAGGAAGATTGCTTCATTCAGAGCACAGCAGCTTTTACAAGTAGTTTCTACATCATTTTATGACATCCTAAACACAAGACCAGTCCTAATTATCTTTGTATACGGACAAAAGTGCTCCCAGTGCTGCCATGAAGACATACTGAATTCCAGTATCTATGCTGGTAGAAACTTGGCAGCTTTACAGGTGAGCTGGGAAGGACTGGCTTGTTGTAGGAGGCTGGTTTTGTTTTCCTTGTTTCCAACGAGGAATTTTGGCTAAAATGAAACAGCACTTTCAGTTGTTTCCAACGTCTCTAGCTGCTGAATGGACTACATTAAAGCATGGGCAGCAGGAACAGTCTCCTGAGGGGAGGGAAAACGCTTCCACCCACCTGAAAGCTGTAAAAGCAGAGCATGGCATAGCAGAGCTCTCTTCTAAAGTGTCACTCTCAGGGGTGTTGCCTGGAAGGGAGAGGAGTGTTCTACGGAGGTGAACTTCGGGGTAATCTCCTAGTCTCTAAACTCGGTGTCTGCTCCAGATCACCCTTTAGAAAGGTTAATCTTTGCAGGGTGTGGAGAGAGCCTGGGGAGATTATCACCATCTGCACAACACAGGGGTTTTACCAAGGCCAAGTAGCAGGATTTCTGTCAGTTAGAGGGAGAGTAACCCCCCGAGGGCTGCCCTTCAAATAGGACAAACAGGTTAAAGGTGCATTTTAACAGCTTCGGGATGTATGAGCAGAATGGTGAATGTGTGGCACTTGAGATTTGAAATGGTCAGTTTTCACTCCTGCTATATATCTAATTTGTTGACAGCAACTTTCTTCTGCTTGCTTCAGTTTTTGCAGCCTCCTGTCCAGACACATTTCATTCCTACAGTCTCTGATCCTCTTCTTTCTTGCATTTTACCTTCTTGGAATTTTGTGCCATCTATCTACAAAAATACTTGCTGCTTATGGCATCTAGCCTTTTAATTCTGTTTCTGCATTAGAGAAAGCTCCTCTGCCATTACACCTTTCCTTTCTCTGTGCATGAATCAAACACCTTTGAACACTGGCAGTGCATTTTGGTTTGGTCTGCATTGTTTTCAAAGCCCTGCCCCCATTTGTCAAGCCCTTTGCTCCTCCGGCAAAGATGCAGAGATTTACAGGTGCTTTAGAAGCAAAGTTAGCATTTCCTTTAACTTGCCGAAAGGGAATGCAAGGTCAGAAGATGAGACTGGGGAGGAGAGGCAAAATAGGGTAGTTTACACTGGGTTTTAGGCCCTTGAGTGTGTACTCACCTAACTACCTTTGGTGATATAGAATTCATTCACATACTCACAGTACTTGTGAAATGCAGATGAGTTTGGAGAGGCCAGGGAAGCGCTGTCATTATCACTGACCTGAATTCATCTTCTGAATAAAGCCTGTTCTTTGTATCTTGCTAACTTGCAGTTCTCATCTATTTATGAACACTTCTTTTTCTCCCAGGTTGTAGGAGGCCTAGATATCCACAAAAAGATGGTTGTAGACGTGTGACTGTGTAGGGCACCACCCAACACTTTTGCTTTCTTCTCCATCTCTGAAGATCTGCTCAAGACGTCCAGCAATGCTCTCTGTGTATTTAAATGGAAGTATTTTTCTCTGTGAAGCCACATTTTCCAACATGAGCCTCATGAAGCCAACTAAGTGTTATTGAACTTTTATTCTCTCAATAACTCAGTGTAGCACTTTAAAGTCTGAAGGACAGCAAAGATGGAAAGAGCATATCAGTGTGGTGGAGAAAGGGAAGGGGTTGGCTTTTTAATTTATTTTTCTTCATCTTTTATAACAAGGAAATATCTATCTATATATATATGTGTGTGTGTATTTATATATAGATATATATGTAGCTTTCTATATGTAGTAGCTAGGTGGGCTTTAATTTAATATACTTGATTCAGAAACAAAACTAGAGTACAAAGTGCCAAGCAGAATATTAACAGTTCAATATATGGATATACATCCTTACTTTTATTTCACACAGTTTTATATATATAGTAGAAGAATGTAAAATTTTAACTGGGTGTTAGGTCAACTCTCTTCCTTTTCCTGTGACTGTTCAGATGTTTCTATATATTGACTGGCTGACAAAGCATTGCTTCTTATTAATTCACCTTAATTACATTTTTTTTTTTGTAACACAGGAGACTAAGTTTATTTATACCTGTTAATATATTACCAGGGACTGTGTCTCTTTGCTAAATAACTTAGTAGAGCTCTAGTTAATATGAGTTTAATATAGTTTAATGCTACTGCCAAGAACTACCCCTCGTGTGCATATAGTAACTGCAGAATGCTTTGATGGCCACTAGATTTTTGTCACCTAGGAACTGGGAGCAGTTAGAGCTGTCCTGAAGTTAAGGCAAATCTGCTGTTCTGGATGCATTTTAGATAGAGCTACTCAAGGTGTTAGACACATTCATGACTTTTCTCTTGTGCTTAGCTTAATGAAATTAGGATCAGTGGAACTGTGCAGGATTCCCATCTCCTTATTTTATACAGCACCTAGATTATAAAATGTTCTTGCCATTTAAATTCTGTTGTTGCAACCACAGTAGTTTCCCCTCTGCATTTAAAGACTTCTGCAGGTAGCATAACTAACTGGTAATATTTTATATATATATATATGTATATAGGATTCCTACAGGGGGAGAATCTTGTAACCTATGCCATAGAGGAGGAAAACTTCACGCTATCTAAATGGATACCTCTTGAGCTTCTCCAGTCCTTTGCCTGGAGAATTGTTCTTTTCTAGATCTGTCCATATCATGGTTTGTACCAGATGGTAAACTTGAGCTGTTTGTGTGATAGAGAAGTAGCGAGCCACGTTTTACAGCTTTCTCTCCTCCCTTCCCTTCTCTGCAATGGTACTGTTGGCTGGAAGAACACTTGCTAGGTTTTTAGGGCAGTACACCCTTCCTGTACAGTAGGCTTTTTCTATTCTATTGTTTTCTAACGGGCAGTGGGAAGCACAGGTTGTCTGAACCTGCTTCAGTCGAGCACCTGTCTGCCATAGCTGTTCCTTCAACTGAGTGCTGCACATCATGGGCTCTGTCTGCGGGAGAGAAATCGGGTGCTTGGTGTCCTTGCATGACATGAGGTTTTGCATGTAGATCGGTTTGACACGTTCCTCTTGTTTACATCATTTGCATCGTTGAAAAGATAATGTTGCCAAACTTTGGTAAATGTTAATGTTCGAAACAAACAAACAAAGCTCCACTACATGTAACTTTCCTTCCTCTGGATCAGTACGTGGTTTATAACCCCAGCCAGTGGTTCTGTCTGTTTCAGTGTCAACTGCCATGTGCTCTGCTTCAAGGGGGAACTAGTCTTTTGTGAATTTTTTTGTACATAAGTATGTTACAGACATTTTAGCAAATGCTTTTGGTTTCTCTTACTTGCTTGTGCATATCTTGGCTGGCATTAGAGAAATTAGTGCTAATGTTATTTCCTTAGGGGTGGGAAGGGGAGGGATGAGGGGTGGGGTTTGTTGGGTTTTTTTTTAGGTTGTGTGGGGAAAAAATGATTTATGTTGAATGTTTAGTTTTTTCCTCTGCATGCTACATCATATGTTGTGGGAACTATAAGAACCTTCTTACTATATGAATACAAAATAAAATATTTGAACCTTGGCTGGGCTGCCTCAATACTTGCCTGAACCTTTCCTCACCAAATGAAAGCAGCTCTGCACCCTGCCCTAAAGCAAAGCAAACTTGGATGTCATAGTTCTTGTCCCCCTCTCTGATTATACAGATTGATTGGGAAGCAGTGCAGATGCTCCTCTGAACGCTGCCAGGCTTCACTGCAAGAAGACACTTTTCAAGACCACTTTACAGCCTTTCTTTTCTGAAAGGCCTCTCTGGTTCTTTGCTAAATGTCTAAACTGGATAAAATACCTTGTTTTAAATCTTACTGAATTCAGAAGGGTTGTGGTAAGTGGAAGTGCCACAAAGAAAACAAAACCCCTAACCTTATATAGCAGATGGAGAATGAAAAGCAGCTTCTTTCTCAAGGAGAGCTCCTAAAAATCTGCTGGTGAACACAATCCTCCCTGTAGCAGGTATGTTCTTCACAGAAGCTCTGTTGCTCTTTGTTGGTGCAGTTGTGTTGCCCTCTCTCTTTCTACTGCTGTTGGTTGGTATCAACATGCTCCTGCTTCAGGATAAAGATCTGAGTCCTTTTCTGTGTCCTTGCCTTACCCTCCCCTCCTGCCTTTTGAGCTATACAAAGAGCCATGGAGGTGCGTGGTTTCCCCTGAGCTGCTCAGAAGGGACACGCTCCCCTGTGTGCCTCCCACTCTAGGGAACTCAGCCACTCTCCAGTCTCCTAGCAGTTGAAGGCTTGAATGAATTTGGCTATAATAATAGTCCCATGTGGTCAACTGCTGCACTGGAAACTCAAAATGGTTACTCTGTTTGCTAGGGGTCTTGATAATCTCACATCAGTTTTGGCTTTCCTTCACAAAACTGAACTGAATTCCTTTGCCAGAGATGTGGTAACAAGTTTGGCTGCAGGAGGCAGTGGGAAAGGGCCAAGGCTGAAGTCAGACTGGGACTGTGGCTGGGCTCTGTCATCTCCCCCTCCTCTGTTCTGTGCAGGTAGCATAACAAGGAGGCGACACAGCACTGGCTATTTTTTTGTGCTCAAATATGCTGTTCACCTCTTTGTCTTCTTACCCTTTCCACGTGATAACATTGTTCCATCGGCAGCAGAGACCTGTTGGGCTGCCTCTCACTGAACTTGGCTTTCCTGTTGACTCTTCCTTTTTTCCAGGAAGATACTGACCCATGGTTATGAACACTTACTTAACTATGCTGATTCCTCTAGGCTGAAAGGGTTTCTGAAGTCTTCACAGTGGCCTCTTAAATACTTTGATGTTCAGGAAGTCAGTCGTGAAGCATGTTTTTGTTTGAGGACAGGATGAAGTAAAATCAGGTACTTGCACTTCTGCTCTAGACACCATCAATTTCAAATACTTTTAATGACTGTACAGCACTATTAAGTGTGTCCAAATCAGACAGCATGTCTGCACAAGCAGTCCCAGTTCTCTCCTAGGCTTCTCCCTCAAGCAGAAGGCTGAGTGGTGGTGTAGCTCCAGGCCTCTCGTGCACACAGAAGCCATGACTCCCAGCCCCGGTCCTTGGTGCTCAGAACCTCTCAGCTGCTCTGCTGGCCACTGCCCGGATATTGCCATAAACCTTGGATGGAGGACTTCCTGCAGAAGAAAGGGGGAGGAAGATGGTCAAGGTCAGCCACCCTGACTAGTGCTGCAAGCTGCCTGCTTTGGCTTTCTGGAGAGCGTGCTCAAAGCAGCCCCTTAAGGAATGCTGCAGCTAAAGGGAAAGACAGAAGATCTTCCTTCTGCACCATGGAGAGGGTTTTGGAGCCAGAAACCAAGCCCTGGGCTCCCTGCTTCTTCCCCAAACCCTTCTCAAGGGCAAGCAGGCAACTCCCAGCAAGCTACCTGCTCCCAGTGCAGCTAGCTGTGGCCACACCAGGGAAGAAGGCAGAACCCAGAGAAAGCAGATCTGTTTATATGTAATGTAGAAGGTTAGATAAGAGGACTTACCTAGAATTAGATTGCAGATCGCTGTTCGTGCCATTTTAATGTTCTGAAAAGATCCCAAAATATGAATTTTCCTGTAAGAAGTAAAGTAGCATTAGTTAATAAGGAAACCCCTCTGCAATGAGAGTGGCAGGTCAGAGATGAATATGGGATTTCACATCACTGTACACTTTTCCACACTTGTAAAAATAAAACCACTTCAAAACCAGAAGACCTACAGCAAAACCCCTTCACTTTTCTCAGTCCTTTTTAACATGGATTTTACAATTTGCAAGTCTTAACAGTGGAGCAGCTTTAGGAGGAAAAGGGTGCAGGGCAGGTGGGCTCCAGGTGGATTCCTTGTAAGAAGGCATTCTTGCACTGTAGGGAATGACTCCGTGCTAGGTGTGCTGCTGACATTGTTACCACTGATAACAAAAGCTTACAGAAATGCTCATTAAAAATGGCACTTAAATTATTTATCTTTAATGCTGCTGTACAAGTGTTTCAGAAAATGCAAGTTCTCTTTGTTCCTGGAAGAGAACATGGATCAGTTTAGGGACTGCCCTCTCCCTGGAAGGAAGCTGGTTGCTACTCACGTGTCAGCAAGAACGATTCGCGTCCTGGTTACGTTTTCTATGGTGAATTTTGTCTTTCCACCTTTCCCTGCTATTCTTCCTATGGCTCTTGACAGATGGTCTCCTTTCAAGGGTTTGACTAAAAGAAGAAGATGCTCAGGATCACAGCAGTGCTATTTCTGCAGTGCTTCCCTTTTTCAAGGTACTGGGAACTACTTATTCTAAATAACACAAAAGCAACTTCACTGGGGCAAGTAGAGAGTGAAGATATTTCACTTTATGTGACTCAAAGTGAAAACTGCACCCAGTGCTGTGTGACCAGGAGGGCTCCGGCAGCAGAGCAGTTCTCACACATTTCTCTTACTGACAAAGTGATATCCTGTTAAGGGTGAAGGTCTGGGGGGAGTTGCTGGGACACCTTAGAAAAGTGACAACTCTTTCAAGCTGCCTCTACCTAGGCAATAATTCTGCATCACAGCAGGAAGGTTCTCCTGGTCCCTGAGGGGAAGTGACACAAGTGGGGCAGAGAAACAAACAAAACAAGTCCTTGCAGGTGGTACACAAAACTGCTTGAATAAAGCTGCAGAAAGCACTCACCATCTGTAACTTCAAATGATTCCAGAAAAAGATCATCTAACCTGATGAGAGCAAGAGCATCCTAAAACACAGAGAGATCTGTTAGCAGCAGGAGGGTTACAGTACCACAGCAGAGTTCAAAATGGCTATTTTCTTTACAGCTATAACCAGATGACTCAAGTTGTATTTCTCCACATATCAAAGTTAGATTGACTATTTTTTTTAAGAGCAATATGATATATTTTTCTGAGTAGAAAGCATGCTTAGATACCCTATCTCCAGCCCAGGCCCCCCCTCGGAGTGTTCTCAGGCCAGGCCTGTGCCAAGCAGCAGCCCCCACGATACTGCAGCAAGTGGCTTTGTTGTCTCCAAGTTTGGAAGAGCCTGAGAGTTACTGGCTTGGTGTAAAGCAAAATGAACAGTGTCTAGGTGTGCCGAGCACCTCAGAGCCAGAGCACTGCTTCCTGTTTGCCTCTAACATACAGCTAACCATGGTCTGCATTTCACAGTCTTAATGATGGGCTTTTGAAGGTGACTTCTACCCTGCATTAGCTTCAGAAACCAGCATTCCAGTCACCATTTCAAACAAATCTCTTCCAGAAAACCCCTGAAGGATCTGTATGTCTTCAATGCTGTGATTTGTAGGGAGTCCAAAGGCATGATGCAAGCAAATTCATGCAGCCTCCAACCCCAGCTGCTGGGAGACTCACCTCCACCTGAAAGCCAAGTATAAATGCTTTCACAAAATCAGCTGCTTTCGTTAGAGCACTGAGGTCCTTTGTCTCTTGACAAGTCTGCAAGACAAGATGCCATGTGTGCAAATTAAGACCTTGCAAGTAGGATCAGGACTTGAGAGATTCTATCTAACTGTAAAGAAGCCACATTCAGGTAAAAAACCCCAAACAATGCAAAATAAACTGTAACACACAACAGCAGATAAAAGAGGATGATGGCAGGGGGCAGCTTCAGGAGGGAACTTAGAGAGCAGTAGCCTTTGGGGCTGCAAAAAAAGCAAAGCAGGGTACAGTAACGAAGGTAATTACATGAAGGACTGGAACACATGGAAGGCATTCTGAAATGTCATTTTCAGCTTCCACACCACGTCAGAGAAACCACAGATGCTCATTTCCAAGTTTTCAATCATTTCATCACAGATATGGGCAAAATTAAATTGGCTTTCTTGAGAACAAGAACACCTTGCTTTACAACCTCGTTTCACATCAAAGAATGGTGTTAAAATCCCAAGACTGCAGTCCAAAATCCTACCCAACACACAGAGTAAGAGACTTCCTTAACTCTCAAGTAGGTACTTTTCTCCTCTAAATAAAAAACCCAAACCACCAGCTTGCTGGCCCCTTCCAGAAGGCAGTAACACTTTCAAATTTTACTTGTGTTACCTACTTGCTTCTAGAGAACAACTGACAGATTTTACTTTGATCGCCTGTGAGAGTTTTTGTGGAGTTTGCACTCTTCCTAGCCCTACCCGAGATCCAGAACACCTCCTTAGCCTTTCAGAGGCAAGCCGGTGTCAGGCGGGAGGGACAGCAGGAGCTCTCCTTACCTTGATTTCGACGTTCCTTGTTTTCAAATTAAACCTGATCTGAAGCTGCAAGTGCTCCACGATGGGCGTGAAGATCTTCATCCAGTTCTCCTTGAGCGGGGTGTACCTGTTGGCCGGCACCGGAACCTTCCGAATTTCACCTTTTCCACCCTAAGCAGAGGAAGAGACAGTGAGAGAAGGTCCCGAAGCGAAGGGGATGCCGAGAAGCTGACCCCGCCGCGGCTGCCAGAGGGCTGCTCGTCCTCCCCGCCGGCTGTCGGAGTTCCCCCGCCCCGCGTACCCCCAGCGCCTCGGCGGCCAGCGGCGGGAAGGCAGGCCTCTTGCTGGGCCGCGGTTCGGCCGTGTCCATGGCGGCTCCCGCCGGCGGATCCTCCTCCGCCGCCGCTGCCCGCCGTTTCCGGCGGCCGCGCTTGGACGAGACGCTAGTGAAGCCACCTTCG
Organism: Galbula dea; assembly: GCA_013399015.1. Classification (NCBI taxonomy): domain Eukaryota; kingdom Metazoa; phylum Chordata; class Aves; order Piciformes; family Galbulidae; genus Galbula; species Galbula dea. The sequence continues at coordinate 252,425 of VWZX01001062.1, read as the reverse complement.
CTCTGAGCCGCTTCCACCTCCATGCCGACAGCCGCGTGCGTCCCGCCGGAAGTGATTCATCGTCACTTCCGCTCGCCTGCACGCTTCCGCCGCGGCACGGTACCGCCCAGTCCAGCCAAGCCAAGCCCAGCCCAGCGCGGCTCGGTTCGGCTCGGCCCGGCCCGCCGGAGGCATGGCGGCGGGCCTGGAGCGGCCGCAGCTGGTGGCACACGTGCAACAGGCGCTGAACTATACCCTGTTCGACTGCAAGTGGGTGCCGCGCAGCGCTCGCCTCCTGTGCCTGGGCAGCGCCGCCCGCGGCACCGGCGTCCTGCAGCTGTATGAGCTGCGCGGGGGGCGCCTGGCGCTGCTCAGGGAGGTGAGACCCGCGGGAGGAGCCGGGGGACACACGCCGGTACTCCCATACCTCTCCCCTCTGCGGACCGGGCAGTGGCGCTCGGGGAGAGAGACACAGGAACGCGTCCAGAGACAGCGGGGGAAATAAACAGTGGAAACCCATGCACGCTGTCGGGCCTGGCTTGCCTTTACGGTTTGCTGATCTGGTAATCTGTGTCGCTGTGGGTACTCGCACTGCTCTGGCGTCTGCGCGCCTCCGTTGGTTGTCATGGTTTGCGCTGCCGGGAGCGCGGGAGGCTGCGGCTGCTGGAGCGGGGCCGGAGGACAGCGGGGATGGGGAAGGGTCTGGAGCACAGGCCTTGTTAGGAGCAGCTGGATCATTCAGGCTGGAAGAGAATTCTAAAATCAGCAAGTCCAACCATCAGCCTGTCACCCCCATATGCCACTAATCCATGTTCCTAAGTACCACATCTAGTATGTTTATTGAACTCCTCCAGGGGTGGTGACTCCACCACTGCCCTGGGCAGCCTGGGCCAATGCCTAACAACTCTTCCTGTGAAGACATTTTTCCTATTATCTAATCTAAGCCTCCCCTGGTGCGTTTCCAAAGAAGAGCTGGGCTTCCCTCTGCCTTTACATTTGCAAATCAGTAGAGACAACAAGTTCTAAGTCCCTTTGGCAAGCCGAAGCAAGACCATTGAACTGCAGTCTCTTTCTGTGCACAGAGAAATAAACACAAAGTGTTCATTAGCCTTTGAGGAAAAAGAAAGCAAACTCTCCAGAAACTGCTGCTGCTCTGGGGTTGTGTTGCTTTTCTCTCCCTGTGCTGACTCAGGATGTCTCCTTTTTGTTTTTTCAAGATTGAAAAGCCTAAACCTATAAAATGTGGAACTTTTGGTGCTACATCTCTGCAGCAAAGGTACTTAGCTACAGGAGATTTTGGTGGAAACCTTAACATATGGTAAGCATGCCTGTTCTCTCAGGGCCTTTTCATCTGATGTTTCACTGTCTGCTGAACAGATGTTTCTGTCTGTGGATTTTCTGTCAGATCCTCTCTGTGCTGCTTGTTGTTGGGACCCAGTTGTAAGCTTCACTGGCTACTGTGTTTGGAGCATGGCTGGTTGGTAAAAACAAGGTCGAATTCAGTGCTGTTTCCCCTGCCTGCTCTGTGTGCAGCTACAAAAAACTGACCCAAGTTCTGCTAGTTTCTCTGAGAAGAGGCTTTTGGATGGGTGCAGGAGTACCCATAACCTCAGCTGGATGTCTAGATTAAATACCTGTCTTTAAGCTTGAAGTTTCCAATGGTTTTTCACGTCCCTGAAGGATTTGCATAATGAATTTGTGTAGGTGGATTGATTATCAAATAAGTGCATAGGGTCAAGAAGGGATTGTGGTTTGTTCCTCTCTATTTCCCTTGCCAAGGAACTCTTGGGTTTGCTGTGCTGCCATGGCATGGATTAGACACTAGATGAAATTCCCCATAACATTCTGAGGGGTTCCTGACAGGCTGAGAGCCAGTGGGCGAGAACGGTGGAACCCACAGTTGGGTGCAAGTGTCATTTGAAGCTGAAGAGCTGGAGTCAGAGCTAGGTGGGGGTCACCAAATGAGGTCATTTTATGTCCTTTCTAAAAGCAAAGCTAGCTGTGAGTATGTTGATCTGTAGCTTGACATTTGGAGCCCAACAGAAAAACTGCTCCTGAAGGGTTGCTGTGGTGAATCCCACAAGTGCCTTTACAAAGATGGGAGGCCAGAGCTGAGCACAGACTTGCAGAGCAGTTTCAAGCAGTAGCCAGAGAAGGAACTGGACAAAGCCTGGTGGCTCTTAATGGTGATATCCATATTTTGTGCCTGCTGTTAATATGAGCTTATTTCATAATCTGTGCTCAAGTTTCCTCTCCTTTTTCATGCAAATCCTGAGTGCCAAGGAAAATGCCATGTTACCTGTTCTTTTTCTTTCTTGCCTAGGAATTTAGAAGCTCCTGAAACACCAGTGTATTCTGTGAAAGGTCATAAGGAAATCATAAACAGTATAGATGGTGTAGGTGGCTTAGGAATTGGGGAAGGTGCACCAGAAATTGTGACTGGCAGTCGAGATGGTGAGTTAGTGACCTCTGAATAGTCTTTTCAGTTCCCCTGAGAAGGCAGTCTGCAAGCTGTGACGGCAGGGGGCAGGCTGCCCTCTCAACTAGTTACAGCTCTTGCAACTAGTAACTCATCTGCTGTCTCCTCGCTCTGGCTTGGGACAGATTCCCTCTGGTTCTTTCAGAAGCTGTAGATAAGCAAAAGATACTGTTGTTGCTGAGCATGGGACAGAGGGACTCAAAGGCACAATAAATGCAAAATACCAGCTAGAGAAAATGTGTCCTTAACAAGTAGTTCTGCCTTGTTTCTCCTGTATGGGGTTTTTTTCTATCCACTAAACACAGTCTGGCTCTCTGGAGTTGAAAGAGATGCTCCTGTGTTTTGCTGGAATGGTCAAGCTGCAAAGCAAAGGCCTTCCTTGGGAGGATGACTGCAGTGTGACAGTGTGTCTGTAATACCAACTGCTCTGTCCTTTCACAGGGACTGTGAAGGTGTGGGACCCACGGCAGAAAGACACTCCTGTGGCCAATATGGAGCCCGTGCAGGGGGAGAGCAAGAGAGACTGCTGGACAGTAGCATTTGGTAATTTATCTGAGGAGAACCTTTCCTTCCTCTGAGATGGCTGTGCCTGGACAATTACCAGTGTTTCAGGATGTTATGGAATAGTTTATTTTGTGTAGACCAATCAGTAGCAGGGTTTTGGTTTTTATTTTACCAACATCAAATTTATGTGGGTTTAGTACCTGTGGTTTGTTTTTTCCCCCTCAAAGGAGCCAATTATGTGATAGCAGGGTTTTGAACTCATTCTCTTACCACCTTTGATCATCATTTGCAATTGGACTCGATGATCTTAAAGCTTTTCCAACCTGAATGATTCTGTGATTTCACAGCTAAGCTGTGCAAACTTTATTTCTGTGCCTAGGAATACACACAGTCTGGCTGCCTTGAGCCAAAGGAGTATAAATGCTGAGTGGAACCAATCAGTGCTGGAGTCTAGTTCCAAATGTGAAGCATTAAGGCATTAATCCAAGAGAAGATCCTTGAAGCTAACACCTCATGAAGGACAGCAGCAATGCCTGATGTGTGTCCTTCAGACACTGATGTGCTTCCTTCATTCTGTCAGCTGAGTTTTTGGAGGCAGGGTCTCCCTCTGAGTCTGGGCGTGCAGAAGAGTCTCATCCCACTAACATGTCATCCTTGAGAGGCTGGTGAAGGACCTGCTGAACCACTTGAGGTTCTGGAGCCGTGGTGCTGTGTGGGGAGCACAGCTTACCCAGCAGATGTATCTGTGTAGGTTTGGGCAGGGCTTACAGGGGGAAAGAATGTTGTTCTTATTTGCAAAAGAAAAGAATCAGCCTGCCAGGGTTGAAGCTCCATTTTTCTGTACCTTTCAGGTTTGCAGATCAGCCAGTTCATGAAATCTTAATGCCCCAAAAGTAGTATTTTTTCTGACATCAATGGAAGTTGACACTGCAGGCTTAGGAGGACTGAAACTTGCAGACCAAAGAGGGTTTCTGCTTTCTGATTCCTTCCTTCTCCCTGTCCAGGCAATGCTTACAACCAAGAGGAGCGTGTTGTGTGTGCTGGCTATGACAATGGGGACATCAAGCTGTTTGACCTCAGAACCATGTCCCTGCGATGGGAGACCAGCATTAAGAATGGGGTAAGGAAACCACAGCAGGATTGTTTCATTCCAGCTCCTAAGCAGGATGGAAAAATGAACAGGACTCTGAAATTTCCTCAGAAGACATTTCTGCTGAGATTGTACCAAGGAATCATTTCCTTTAAGTTCAGCAAATCACAGCCCTTGAGCTCTTGCTCTGAGAGGCATGGGGTATTTTTCAGTGGATTCATGTTTTCAGATGAATGTATTTCTAAATTGGTGCTGTTGTCATTGTAAAAATAACCAGTGATTCACATCTGTTTACAAATCAAAGTCCTTTTTTTGTTAGTGGGGAAATTTGAATGCTAAGTAAATACATACAGTCCTTTTACATTTCCAGGTGTGCAGTGTGGAGTTTGACAGAAAAGATATCAATATGAACAAGCTTGTGGCCACCTCACTGGAGGGAAAATTTCATGTATTTGATATGAGAACTCAGCATCCAACCAAAGGTTTTGCTTCTGTTTCAGAGAAGGTATGGGCAGGCAGAATTTCTTGACAAGCTTTGTGGAGATGTGCTGTCAGAATCCTACAGGTCTCCAGCTCTTGTCTGTGACAAGTCACAGATGCTGATTTTCTTTTCTTTCTGAATATTCCTTTTGCTAGGCACAAAAGTCAACCATATGGCAGGTTCGGCACCTCCCCCAGAACAGAGACATATTCATGACTAGTGGAGGAGCTGGGAGCCTTCATCTCTGGAAATAGTAAGTGATCACTCTCTAGCCTGCAGCAGGGGCAGTAAGAAACCAACCATCTCCCTGCAAATGATGAGTGAGGTCCTGCTTCCAACCTCAGAAAAGCCAGGTAAAATTCCTGCTTACAAATGCAGTAGAAAGGGCGATTTCTGTGTCAGTAATGGATCTGCAACCTTCCACCAATCCCTGAAAGAATGTGACAGCAGCACAGGTGAATTTGGAAGTTTCAGAGGGATAGTGAGATGAAACTTCCTCTTCTTGCCTGTGGCAAAAGCCACACAGTTACAAACTGAAGGGCTGGAGGAGAGAGGTGTCAGGATTCACAACTTCCTGCCACCTTTTTTTCTTTCATTAAACACTTCAGCTTGCAGTGTGGATATAACTGTTTGTTATTTTGAAGGCATTTACTTGCCCTCCCTATAGAACAGAGGAACCCAACCTCTTCTTTTGAAAACAGAGGCAGTGATGTGTGTTTGTGTCAGGAGATTCTAAGTGCATGTTCTTCTTTCCCTTTTCTCCCTGGCAGCGAGTACCCAGCTCAGCGCTCCAAGAAGGACTCTGAAGGAGCTGAAATGGGGGTGGCAGGCTCTGTCAGTCTCCTGCAGAATGTGACTCTGTCAACACAGCCCATTTCCAGCCTGGACTGGAGCCCTGACAAAAAGGGACTGTGTGTTTGTGGTGCCTTTGACCAGACTGTGAGGGTGCTGATAGTGACGAAGCTCAACAAAGTCTGAGAGGAAAAGCAGGATTTCTGAGGAGAGAGCAGTGGGTTTGCAGTCCCTAGGTAAGGGAGGGAGAGCCCTCCTCTTTCTCCTTTCATTTCTCCTTTCTTAAAACTGGATTCAAGAGAGAGAAGCCAGATCTTTCCATTGAAAGTTCAGTTGTACTGACTGTGCTTCAATGACTTGAAGTTGCCTGGGCACAAAACTTTTGCTTTCTAGAAATGTGAATTTATGTTTCAAATAAACTGTGCCTTTGTTAGCCCAACCTGTAACTTCAGAAGAATCCCCTTAAGTGTTGTGTTCAGGTGAATCCCAGTGAGAATCTGTTCACACTTGTGAAATGGTTTGGGTTTTGTAGAGTGCTGTCCACAGGCAGTCATGCAATGGAAACTACCATCTGTTCCCTCATAGAAACTCCTCTGTTTGAACTAGAATGTTTGTTCAAGTGACTTAGGATTCTTTAACACTAGAGAAACGATAGTGAATGCTGAAATATTCAGGTTTAATGGAGTAAGCTTTTTATTGAAGATGAGATTGAGACTGAAACTATAGAGCAAAATGCACTGATTTTATCATTTTACTTTGGTTTTGTAACAAGTTTTTATGTACTGTTGGCTTTTATCTGTTTGCAAGTTGGTAGTGTACAAATAAACTGAGGTGGAGTGTTGTCTTGAGAGCAAGTGTGTCACTCAAACATCCAGAGGTTCAGGGAGCCCCTGTGCTTGGGCAGGGGCCTTATGCCAGGACAATGTGCAGTGCATAGACAAACCTTGACTCATTTTGCAGCAGAACTCACTAGACCTGACTTCTGTGGTGAAAAACTTGCAGGTTTAGCTGACAAATTCCAGGGACTGCTCCTGGTAACTAGAGGCTCTAGAGACATCTCTTGTCTTTTGCTTTGAGACAGAAGCAGTCTTCTTAGGAGTTGTTTCCAGCTTCAGGTACTGAGGCTCAGGGTTCTAGGCAGTGCTGCAGCAACGATAAAACACAAAAGCAAAATGCAGGTGCAGCTAATGAAATCTGTTCTCTTCAGTTGCATCCCATGCTAAACCTTTCGCTGTCTGAGTCATCAATCTTCCTGTTTCCTCCTGACTTTGCAGCCTGTTAAGCAGCTGTTGGGGACAGACCCTTCCTGCTGCCTTGCTCAAGTGTGCACTGGCATGGGCCTGTGGCATCTTCCCAGCCAGCAGTGTCTGTCTGCCCCTCCTGATGTTCACCTTCCCTTCTTCCCACATCTGCCTTTGCAGAGTGGATGAGACACAGAAGAGCACCCACACTGGGTTAGCCCCAGGAGCCTTCCCATCCTGTATCCTGCCTCTTCTGGTTTTGGATACAGACATACTGAAAAACTCCTTGAAAAGGATAACTGCCACTTGGGATTCTCAGTTTGATCTACTCCTGAAGTTGTCCTAGGCTTCCTGCTAAAGTGAGGCTGGAGTAAGAAATAGGTGGTTTTATTGGAAGCTACCAGGTGAGAGTGGTGGAATGCTAATGCACTCAGAAATAAACGTCAGTCCCTAGTACAGTTTCCTTCCACAAGCTTAGTGAGAGAGACACCTGCAAAAAGTACAGCTTCACATAACAATGGGAAGAAATGCAATCTTGGGACAGTATCAGAACAAAATACCTTACAGATGGCAGCTTGGGTTCAGTTTATTTCTGCAGTTCCCATCTATAAATGCAGATCACCTAACAGATAGATCTCCATGCAGCAAATAAAGCTCTGTGTGTAAAGGAAGCAGATCTGGTACCCAGCACTTCACCACATCCTGTCATTTAATCCAGCTGGCATGGACACAAGCTCTTTTGATCTCTGCTAACTATCTTTATCTCAGTGTAGATCTCACCCTATCTGTTATGTTAAAGCTTTAATCAGAGGGTTTAAGCTAGTCTTATTCAATTACATGATTTTTCCTCTCTAAAACAAAGCTCAGTTTCCTTCTCTCCATGAACTTTTACATCTGTAGTTTGGTTAGGAATGTTATGTTTTCAAACAGGAAGAGAGTCGGTATTTGGTAAGTTTAAAGCCATCTTAATTTAATTTGACTGCTTTAAGAAAACCCCAAACAGTAATTTCCAGAGCATTTGAACTGAAAGGTGAGTCTGAGTTCACCTGGGCTGAGCCTGCCACATGCACTGTCTCAAAGAGCAGCAAACTGTCTCACAACAGGGAGAACCCTGGAGGTTACTCTTCCTTTTCACTCGGGATCCTAAGTGTCACTACTACAGGTTTTTTAGTCCCTGAAGATGCGTAGGACATCTCTCTAGGTTAGCCTCAAGACTCTATTCCCCTTCTTACCATAGTGGCTGGGGAAAAGCTTGGCAGCCAGAGATCTTAGGCTCTCTTCCTGGAGTCCCCACCTGTAATAAGTCACTGTAAACTCTATTCCTTTCCTGCTCCCTGCATGATACAGGCAGAGACAGGAGTTCCCCTAACCATGCCATGGAGCCAGGGAGCTGCCTGAAACTGTCCTTTAGCAAGTGTCTGTCCTCTGAGATGCCATCCTAGGAAACATCAGGTACTGGCCCCACATGCCTTTAGGCAGCAGATGGATGCCCAGGCTGCAGCTTCCTCCTGCTACACCTCTGCTGCAGCCTTGCTGCCTGCCCAGCAATCAGATTGCAGATTCCTGCAAGGGAACAAGCCCCACAGGCACAAAGTGCCTACCCCAGAGGCCCTTCAGACCCAGCTGCTCGACACATGCTAACATAGAATCATTGAATCCTCCCAAGCTGCTCTGCTTGCCCTCACCTAGGCTTTGAAAAGGCACCAGTCATACTCTGCTTTTTAATCCCTGACTTCATTTCACAGAAGGCATTGTTGGTTTAGCACTTTCAGCCTGGCTGCTGGATCTCCAGAGGTGTAAGACAGACTTGACAGAGTAGAAGGGGATGTTCCCTGGGTTTGGATGTACTGCCTTGCCAGGAATGGCTAGAAAGAGCTGGGAAGGAGTAGCTCCTAGCATCCTTCTTCAAACTCACACCAGATTTCACAGCAGAAGAACTGAGGCTATTTTTGAATCCTGTCTTCCATGGGAGCACCTCCAAAAGCTTCTCAGGGGCAGTATTTCTGGGAGTTGCAGTTGCCACAGCCACTTTGTACATCAGGCTGGGGTGCTGTGCCTGAGCAGGCTGTAAGCAGCATGTTTCCAGTGAGGTCAGGATGACAGGATTTGGCCTCCATGTCTGCTCCACAAAGAACATCAGCTCTGCAGGAGCCACTACACAGTATGTCCAAGGAACCAGATATATCATCATGAAGGAGGAATTACATTGAAGATGCCTGTCACTTGGACTACACTGGAGAAGATATTCAGGATTGTTTTCTGTTGGTTTGGGAATCACAGAGAAAAATCAATAACCATTCCTAGGGCTCTCAAATGAAATGGCTTCCATTAAGGACCAGATGGCAGCAGAGCTTCTCTTGGGTAGATCTCAATACAGATACCTATATAGAAAATCATCATCTATTTTCAGAGTGGCACCAGCACCAAACAATTCAATTACATGAGCTGTATCTCAGTCAGATTTTGGCTGGGATGTATGTAAATCCTTAACCCCTCACTCCCTGCTCTGGGAAATCAGACAACACAGCCATTGTAAGCAGAAAATGAACGTTTATATAGCTAGTAATCATCTGAGGGAACTGCCCCAAGAATTTCCCAGACTTAGGGCACTCAATATAGGAATTCCAGTTAGTGGAACCTAAGTATTCAGCTGTAGTAGTTTGGAGCCAGCAGCAAAGAAACCACTAGCAGGAGACAAAGAGCCACACTGCATGGTCATGAAGGTCCAGCCTGTGTTGCAGTAATGCTACACCTGGGTACACTCCTCCACCCACAGAGCTGGTGGAACCTGAACACTGGCCAGCATGTGCTGCCTTTGCCTTTGATCTTGTAATTGAAACAAAAGATTGGGTTTAGGAAGTAGGACTCTGGCAGAAACTTCCACCTAACATGTGGTTAATCAGTTAGGCTATCAATCAAGCTCCCTCTCTGAATTTTCCAACCTGTGACACATGAATACTGAGCTAAGAATGAACTGAACAGATGCCAAGTGTTTCGAGGTCTCTGTAAACACCTGGTGTGCTGCAAGTGCAAAGTATTCTTTTCCTTAGGGATGCAGGCCTTGCTATTTCTCTGCTACCTTTCAGACTCTTGCATTTATGATTCTATTTTTTTTAAACCTCTCCTCAATTCCCTTTCACCTACAGTGCATAATTCTGCAGTTGTACTGGTAGAAATAAGCAAGATAAAATAAGTTTGTGGGTTTTGAAAGTAAGAAATGACTATGACAATTCAGTGAGCTATTATCAGCAGACAGCAGGGATGCCCCTTCCTACTCCAGTGGTTCTGCTATCCATATGTGTGGCCCAGATACAGCAAAAGGGCTCTTAAAAGAATTTGCACTGCTTTTGCAGCCATTTTTGCTTGAAAATGAAAACCTAAACCTCTGAATTTGGAGGAAAAAAAAGAGATGACAAGATGTAAACAAGTAACTACTCAATCTGAGGATCTTTAGATACGCTTCCGGTTGGGAGTAGAGAGACTCTCATTTGCAGATCCTACTGCAAATAGACATAGTATAGCACTTAGATGTAAACCAACTTGTTAATGGGAAGCTCACTTTTCAATTTTACTGCATTGTCTTTTCAATTATACTGCAAGCACAGAGGAGTTTGCTGAAGCTAGGGAAGACCCCAAACATCTTGTGCTGTTCCCCCTACAAATACACTCTTCCCAGTCTTGACCTCAACTATCTTCATATTGGATCTGGTTTTCTCCTCCTCTAGAAACCCTGGCGCGGATTTAGCCAGCTCAGCACATGCCCTTCAGGCAGCCAGCCATGACCTAATCAGCCACATACACTCCGGTGTAACCTATAGCAGGAACAGGCCCCTTCAACCACGCTGAAGGATTGCAGCGATCCCAGCTTAGTCTGCCTTGGAGGGGGCAGGCTGTAGACAGTTGCAGTAAGCTGCAGATAAGCTTGTGAACAGAAAGGAGGCAAACAAAGGATCTCTGGCTACTGATGCCAGTATTTTGGTGCGGATACTGACTTCTTGTGACTATTTAGCAGAATGAGAATCTGCAACACGGAGATCTCATCTCTGGAAGCCACGGATGCATTTGTAGAGTCTTCCATTCAGCAAGATCTCGCAGTGGAAAAACATGAAACCGCGACGTTCTGAACCCAGATTACTGGCGGAAATCTTGAGGGGAAACACAGTGAAAGTTACAGCCACTAACGCTATTAGAAACCAACCCTCACTCGAGCGTGAGGTGAAGGTGCTCGGCCTCAGCCAGCAGCCGCTGTCCTTCCCCCGGGACCCGGCGGGCACTGAGGGACCACTCTAACACCACTTTGCGCCCTCTTCTTTCCAGGAGGCAACCGGAACCGTTTGGGAACAGCCGGAACCACACTTGCTGTTGACTTCCGCCACCCGAACGAGCTGCCTGCCACAAAACGCGCTTTCTACCCTAAAAGAGATGGTGCTCGTCACGGACGGAAGCAGCCACTACTGTCCCCCCTCCCGCACGTCACCAGTACGCCGGCGAAAAACGGTGAGCAGTCGCCACCACAGACCTACCAGCCTCCGCGGCACTACCCTGGCCCCTCCCCTAGTACCTGGAGCCACCGCCCGCTCTGGCGTCACAGCTGCGCGCCGGCTGAGGCTCTGCCGCCTTACTGCCCGCCCGGGCCCGGAGCCCGCCAGAGGTAAGGTTGGGTTTTCGCCTTGCGCGTGGGTTTGCGCCCGCCCCCGCCGCGCGAGGGTCTGCACACGGCTCCCGCCCCCGCCGCGCGTGGGTTTGCGCACGGCCTCCCTGCCCGCGCTTTGGACAGAGCCCCCTGCGCGTCGGTTTCCCCAGGGCCTGGCGTTGGGTCTGTGCCTGACCCCGAGCGGCTCCAAGGGGAAGTTGTTTTCCGGTAGGTTGCTGTTCTGAGGTGATAGCAGCGTTTGGCTCTGTGGCCTTCTCCCGCTTGTGTTTATGGGTTGTGAACTTCCCTTTGCATTCTCAACAGTAACTTACCGCATTAATAATCGTCTGAAGTGTTATCTTCGTGCACGCAGCCACAGACTCTGTATTCTTAGGCATAAATGTCGTTAGCTGATGATGAAAATGCTGTTTTAGCCTTGTTTCCCCAAGGCTTCCACGCAATTCGCATGCTTACTCAGCAAGTATTTTTGTCCCTTACCTTATGTATTTGTGCTGCCCTTGTTTTTTCTGTTGTCCTTAATTTTTTACAGCAGATGTGCCAAATCTAGGTGAAACTCGGCAAGCTCAATCGAGAAAACCTGCATGGGAAGCACTGGCTGCAGGAGCTGAATGCAGTTCCTGCCTGTTCAGAATAGAGGGAGAAACGCTGGGAGACTTGGAGGAAGCATTTGTTTGTGGTTTAATAACTGAAATGTAACTATTGAGGGCAACCTAGCCTTTGGGTGTGTTTAGAGACCCACTGAGGTGGTCTTGGTTCTTCCCATGGCTTTCTCTTTCTGCAGGTGTGGCTTTGCAGGCTGTGTTGGTTTTGGCAGGAGCAATCCTATGGAGTTTCTGGTGTCTGTGTTTTCTAATGTAGCACTAAGTTTGCTCTTGTTGGTTTAACATTAGGAAAACTGGTTTAGGCTGTTGAGTGCTGCCTTGTTGTTGGTGTATGCCAACACTGCAACGTATCCTGCTTAGAGATAAGTGATGCTGAAACAACAGGCTAATGAAAAGAGAGAGGTCCCTACGCAGCAGGACTGGGAACTTGCTAGTTCCTGTTGAAAACACAAGTTCAACAAATTCTTCCCCCTCCCTGGGAGGAGTGGATTATTGATGAAGAGGCTACACGCAGGGTGGTGTGCACTCGTGTTTCATTGAAAGCTGAGGCATTTCCCCCCCCTTTCCTTGCTAGTTGATAGTGTCGAGTAAATACTTTGTGAGATGAGGGCAAGCTTAATTCTTTCTGGTTCATGAGACAGCAGTCACAGAAAAATATATTTTGGACTGGATCTGTTCTTTTTGCTTTTGTTTTTCTCTCTGTCTTGTTCCTTAGGTCTAGCTTGGGACATTGCAAAGAGTACGATACATGCTCTAGTGACTGCTTATCCTTGTGACTGCCATAAAATAGCTCACCTGGAGGTGATTTTGATTGCTGTGGGGTTATTGGTGGTGTTTTTCTTACTCCTGGAATTGCTAGTGCTGGGTGCTGTGGTTGAGGAAGAGAGACAAGTTGGAATTTATCACTGTGTTCATGCCTGTCCATCAAATTAAGACCATGGTGTATTCAGTGTTTTAGGGGTGGCAGACTCCCTAGAGGGTTGTTGTGTTGGATTATGCCTCTCTCCCTGTCTGTGTACATATAGTAACTGTGTATTGACAGAAACCTGCTTGGAAAAGTCTTTCTTCTGTAGCTTTGAGTACTTTTTATGCTGTATTATGTGACTACAAATTAACAACAATAATTGCTTCTGGACTCTTTAATCAGCATAGGAAAGGTAATTATAGTGCAGGGAGCCAGGACAGAACAAAACATAAACAGTGCTATCTTGAATGGCAGAAATAATTGTATTGGTATTTTGCCTTTCTGCAGGCAGCATCTTGTAGGTCCAGCTCAGCTTTCTTGCTTGGGTCTGCTGCAGCTGACTGAAACAGTGTTTACACGTAGATGACACCACGTTGGGTGGAAGTGTTGATTTGCTGAAAGGTAGAGAGGCTTTACAGAGGCATCTCTCTAGGCTGGATCCATGGGCCAAGGCCAACAAGGCCGAGTGCCAGGTCTTGCACTTGGGTCACAACAACCCCATGGATGCTCCAGGCTTGGGGCAGAGAGGCTGGAAACTGCCTGAAGGCAAAGGACCTGTTGGTTGACAGCAGCTGAAGATGGGGCAGCAGTGTGGCCAAGGAGGCCAACAGCATCCTGCCTTGGATCAGCACTAGTGTGGCAGCAGGGATTGTCCTCCTGGACTGGGCAATGGAGAGGTCACACCTCCAATCCTAGGCTCATTTTTGGAGTCTTCACTGCAAGAAGGACACTGAGGTGCTGGAGTGTGTCCAGAGAAGGGTAGAGAAGCTGGGAAGGGTCTAGAGCACAAATGTTGTGAGGAGCAGCTGAGGGAACTGGGGTTGGTTAGTCTGGAGAAAAGGAGGTTCAGAGGAGACCTTCTGGCTCTCTCCAGCTCCCTGAAAGGAGGTTGGAACCAGGTGGGGGTTCATCTCTTCTCCCAAGAAACAAGTGATAGGACAAGAGGAAATGATTTCAAGTTGCAAGAGGGGAGGTTCAGGTTCAATGTTAAGAGTTTCTTCCCCAGGAGGATTATCAGGCATTGGCCCAGGCAGCCCAGGGAGGTGGTGGAGTCACCAGCCCTCAAAGTGTCCTAAAACTGTATAGCTGTAGTGCCTGGGGCCATGGTTTAGTGGTGAGCATGGCAGTGTTGGCTGGATGGTTGGACTGGACGATCTCAGAGGGCTTTGCCAATCATAAGGATTCTGTGTGACCTATATACTAGGGTTGGGAGAGGACCTTCCACATGTGATGGTTAGTGATATGATTGGTACTCAATCTGAAAACCAGCTCTGCCCAAGATGAGAAGTCCTGCAGCTGAGCAGGATTAGAATTCTGGGCTCTGCAAACAGCAGCAGTGAGAGTGGGTTTGTTAGCTGGAATCATACTGATGTGATTAAAATGAGTTGCAGACAAGCTTGAGTAGCTCCACAATGTTTTTCCTCCTAATCTTTCTCCTGTTTGACCTCCAGGAGACAATATAAATCAAAAGAAACCTCCTGACACATAGCACGCTGTCTCCAGGAAAGGGAAAGATCTAACTGTTATCTAAAGCAAACTGCAGCCATGTGACAGCTGTTTGCTGTTTGCACTGGCTCTGTGGCTTGGTGTTCATGAAGTGCAGATCCTGCAGCTTAGGTTCCTGCCTCCTGAACTCAGCAGCTGGGCAGTGGGATTGTTAGATCCTGTGTAGGGCCTGCAGTGATCCAGGTGCTCCCACTGTTCTGGATGCAGCAGGACAATTGTAGACTGCTTCTTTCCTTATAACCTTCCAGAAGTTGTTGCTCAGTCAGTGGAATTGGTAAGAAATAACATAGCTTGGAATGACACAAACTCCTCAAGATTGAGGGTGATTTAGGATTTGAGAGGTACAACTGGAAGGCAGAGGCCAGGTGGCCTGCTTGCTGTGAGTGCTGGCTCAGAAAAGGAGTGCTTTGGGATTCTTTGCTCATCTCACAGTTGCTGTGCATAGAGGTGTCTACAGGATTTCCAGAGTATTCCAAAATCCCCAGATCAGCTGCTAGTTACCTCACAGGCTGTAATAACCCCTCGAGAATTCAGAAGAACTGGATGCAGGGTTCACAAGAAGAATTCCTTGGAGCAGCTCCTAAATTTAGCACTGGAAGATGTGAGTGACCCTGGCAGAAGTGGTGGCTTGTGCAAGCACTTGAGAGCTGCAGTCATGTCTGCTCCTCACCCAGGCTGAGGCCATGGCCCCGGGGTTATTTTGTCAGTGTCTTGCTCATGGCTTGGTGTGGCTCCTCATGTGCTCTGATTTACAGAGCACTTCTTTTAATTAAGCAAATAATTTCTTGCCATCACAGGCCATAAAAGCTACATAGTGTTCAGGGAGTGTTGCAAGGGTAGCTACTAGAGTCATGTCCTTTGCAATGCTCCTTTGTGCCCTTTTCCAGACAGGAGATAGCCCTGAAAGGAGAGGACCTTTGGGTGTGTTGGCATCACCTGCCAGAACTCCTCAGAAGGAGGCATTGCTTCCAGTGTTGAATGGATGCATGCTGATGCTTTGTGTTGTAAAAGAGAGGCTTTAGACTCTGTAGGGACTTAATAAAAGGATTGTTGGTTTTCTGTTTCCTTTCTTTCAGATGGAAATGTCAGAAGATGATATTAATACAGGAGAATACCCCACTGAAATCCATGATTATCTTGTAGCCTTTGAGAAGTCTCTTGGCTCTGTAGATGAGATGCTGAAGACAATGATGTCAGTTTCCAGGAGTGAGCTTCTCCAAAAGGTAAATAATCTTTCTTTGACAGCCTTTTTGTTATTAAACCAAGAATACTTGGGAACTCCTGGAATTAAAGGCTCTGCAAGGCTAGCCACCACACAGAGAAATAACAAACATGACACTTCCTACCCCAGATAACCTAACATTTGCAATTCTTAACTTTTCTAGGCTATCCAGGTAGTCTTACAAACCAAACAGTGAAATACCTGCTCTTCCAAGCTGAAAAGTTAATGAGTCATTCAGGTAGAGGCCATGCTAGCTTATTCCTGCCCTTCCTTAAAGTGCATGCTGAGTGCTCCTTCAGAACAAAGAGCCCATTCCCATTTTTGTCTGAGACCTTTTCACAACAGACTTAATGGAACCCAGAAGGATGCAAGGGTGAATTGACAGCAGTGAGAATTGATCTGGTTCTACAAGTCTAGGCTTGCAGAACCTGGTGCTTGAAAAAACTGAGCTGTCTCCTTTGGCTATGGTACAAGTCTGTAAAATGTGGGGTGTTTTTTTCAGGGGATGAGGGCAGAGCAAGGTATTGCCTGAAGACTTCATGGAGGCCTCTCCTTATCTTTGTAACATTTAAAGCTTAACCCATAATTTCTTTCTGTAGGGCAAGAAGCAGCCAGCACTTGAGGGAACTTCTTTGTCCTCTGAGGGTTTCTAACACAAATAAATTAGGAAGAAAACAGTCTTGACAACACCAGTCTTTTGACAGTATCCATGTTGGAACTAGTGAGCTGTACAATGATGTTATCAGAGTTTCTGGAAATGCTATAGGACTAAAATAATAAATTGACTTTGACAGCCAAGGAAAATAAAACCTCATTATCTTCATTCTTCCTTTGCTTTAGAGCCCTAGGTATTCCAGCATGCACTGAACACACAGTCTGCCATGTGTGGTGTTAATGGTCATTGATTGTCTGCAGCCTCTGGATCCACAGTTGAGCTTCAGCAATCTAAAGACATGGATTATTTTTTTTTTCTTCCATTGATAGCAACAACCATTTGGGATTAAGTTTCTGTGGAAAAATAGGGACTTGCTTCTGATTATGGGAATAGTAGTCTGAGAGCTAAGTGTCAAGAGATTTCTGGGCTTTTGAACATATGGGACTGTGGTATTTAATGTCAGACTGGGAAAATGACCTGAATAACTTGCAGAGGAGGGAGTCATAGAGCCACAGAATGGTTTGGGTAGGAAGGGACCTTCAAGGTCATCTAGTTCCAACCCCCCTGCCGTGGGCAGAGATACCTTCCACTAGGCCAAAGGCCCCCCATCCAACCTGGTTTTGAATGCTGCCAAGGATGGAGCATCCACAACTTCTCTGAGGAACCTGTTCCAGATCCTCAACATCCTCACTCTTAAGGAATTTCTTCCTCCTATCTAATCTAATCCTAGCCTCTTCCAGTTTGAAACTGAAGGGCATGGAAATAGGCATAGACACAGTCTCAGTGAACTTGGGCTGCAGAAATGTGCTCCTTTGGTCTGTGTTTCTCCATGAATACATTCACAGTTATAAAATGTGCATATGGCTGAAATCTGTGCACGTCTTGCTTAAAAATGTGCCAATTTGGTGTTTTTTTCATTCTAGTTGGACCCTCTTGAGCAAGCCAAGCTGGATTTGGTTTCGGTGTACACGTTGAATTCAATGTTCTGGGGTAAGTATGTGGCAGGAGGAAAAAGTGAGTGTGATTGCCCTGTTAACACCTTCTAGACAGCTGCAAACACCAGATAATCCTATCATAGCCAAGTAATGGAAGAGATGTGTAGCTATCCTGAGGACCCAAATTACTGCCATCTGTAGGGTAAATGAAGTGGAAACTCCAATTCAGAAACCTGTATTGACAAAACCTGACTTATGTGCATGCATGAGATCGTTTCATTCTGGTTTTTCATGGTCACCTGTTCTGTCATTTAAAGACAGAAATTTTAACCATGTTAGGGTTTTTGGGGTGTTTTTCCCTATCTGCTATACTTGATGATAAGAGTTTGTCAGCTGTAGAGCAGAGTTAACTCCAGTTCTTTCATATGGAAACTACGGTTCTCCTGTCTGACTGACTGATGGGGGTTCTCAGTCATGGCAGCCTTCAGTGTCAAAAATAGCCATGTTTTTTCCTTGTAGTGTACTTGGCTACTCAGGGGATCAATCCAAAGGAACATCCAGTGAAGCAAGAACTGGTAAGATTCTTACACTGCAATATCTGACTTGCCCAGGACACTTAACTCATCTGGAAGTGCAAAGAAAGTTTGTTTAAAATGGATATGTTGCCATAATAGCATGCTTGTGCTACATGGTGTTCTAGAACTGTTCAGATACCCTGCTGGGCTCTTTTAAAGTAAGAAACTTGTATGTTTAGTTCCAATAAGTACTGTTTAAAGCAAAGCTGTAGAGTCTACTGAAACTAGGAAAGAAGAAGATGAATGGCGTCATCTTTTCTCCTTTCCACCTTTGAGAATGGGATTCTGAACAGAGCAGCTTTTCACTTCTATCTGTTAAATGGAAAAATGTTACATGTCTGATGATGAGTTTTAACTTCCAGTATGGCATTTTTTTCTTACAAATACTTGGAATCATGTTAATCTCTGAGGCTGCTTTTCCTTGCTTTTGAATGACTCCACAGTAGAGTGTGGTTGATTTACTAGCGAAGACGGGAAAGAGCCTCCCTCCCCCTTCCAAGTCCTCCATTAATTCATTTTCTCAGCAGTAAAGAATCCAGTTCAGCAACAAAGCTAAAAGCTTTTTTGGCACCAGTTGTATGTGTATTGTCCAGTAATTCTGCATTAGTGACATATTTACAACCTATCATAAATCTTCTGGGTTTGTCTTTCTATTCCATTTAGATGCATGACTGCAGTAGAGATGGCTGGCTATCTTGACAATTCTGCTGACTTAAAGAAAATCAAATCATTTAGCCTGAAGAGAAAATAGAAATCAGAACTTAAGAGTTGCCCATTTTAATTCCTGTACAAATGAAAATACTAAATCTGGGCAATAGCAAAATGCTAAGCTTAGATGTAATCCTTACCTAACCAGCAGAACTGAAGATGGGACTGGAAAATGTGGAAAGCTTGCCTGAATCACAAGAATATTTCTATTTTTAGTTTTGTGAGCTTTTCGTAGTCTAGACTGGACCATATTGCAAAATACCTCAGTGAACATGTGATGAGCTTTCAGTCAGTTCCTTGTCCCTCCTATGTTGTATAGTGTCTGAATCTTGTGTGAATTTAGTGATACTAAAAAATCAATTTCACCTCCTCTGCTCTGGATGTTTAGTGCTGGTATTTTACTTCACAGTTGCCAGTTGTTTGAACTCTGAAGAATGAGTGAATTATCATAGCCTCGGTTCTTAGCCAGTTCTCTTTTCCTTTTGCAAGTATCAAGGTGAATGAATGCCCATTCCTTCCTTCCCAGAGCATTGTGATCTTCTTTTATTCTTACACATAAAAGCAGCTTCTGGTACAGCTGGAGATACATCAGGCTACTTCAAATAGGTCCATTGGGAAGCCCCCTTGACCATTTCAGGATCTTAACTACATAACTCCACATTGAGTTCAGTGTTTCATTTTGCTAGCTTTGCTTGCAGGAACAATTCGTGTCTCACTATAAATTAGATGCAGAGTCCTCCTCTCTGTGGGACTTCATCTTCCTGGGGCAGTGGGTTTCATGCCGGTAGTGGTGTGGTAGGTACCTGAGGTGGAAAACCTGCTCAAGGGAAAGCCTCAAGTTCACAAAGGGCCTAGGGTGTATTTTTAAATGTTGCTGTTTTTCTGGGTGTTATAGGAATATACTCATTGATTTTATTTTAGCAGCAGTAGTGGGAGAATGATGTGAAATACACTTTTGTTTCTTGTCTTCCCTCTAGGAGAGAATAAGAACATACATGAACAAGGTCAAAGAAATAGCAGACAAGAAAAAAGCATCCAAATTGGATAAAGGAGCTGCTTCTAGGTTTGTAAGGAATGCACTCTGGGAAACAAATGCTGAAAAGGAGCGTGCCTCCAAAACTCCTGCCAAAGGGAAGAAGAGGAAGATGGACTGAGTTGTTTTCCATTCTCAAAGTTAGAGACACCTAGAACCTGCTTCCCAATGTGTTTTGTGTGCTGCAGACATCTTGCAGGGGTGCTGTATTGCAGCACCTTGATGACATTACAGTTCAGAAGTCATACAGGACTGTGCTGTGTCCAGGACATTTGTCACTGAGGGGATCCTGTTTGTGTGTCTGAAGGTGCCATCTGATGCAGGAGAGGTAACATAGAACTGTTCAGATGACAGTGACCTGACATACACTTGCTGGTGGTGGAGACTAGTGATACTACACTTGCAATGCCCGAGTTCCCAGTTGTTTTTTTTTTAACTACTGAATGATTGACACTTTTTTATATGCCCTTAATCTCCTGGTTATTAAAAAGCCTCAAACAATGCTATCCAGTCTGTGGTGCTTCTGAAGGAGTCATGTTTACTGTCTTCTTACATCCTGGTGTGCACTGCTGTATTGGTAGAGTTGTGTAAGGTTGATTCCCTCTGTTAGACTGTTCCCTCTTCAGTTCCTTCAGGAGAACTTGCTTGTATGTATGTTGGTGTAGGTACCTTGCTTTGCTGCCCTCAGTCTGCAGGCCTGCTCGTGTGAGTATGCGTCAGAAGGCCCACAGCCATGTGCCAGCTGCCAGCCCAAATGAGAGTGTGTCACTTGTACAGGTTCATGTCATGTTTGTGCCAAATGGAAGAGCTGTTGGACTCGGGAGGCTTGTGTTTTGTGTGTGTGTGTGTGTGTGTGTGCCATTAAGGTTAAAAATGCAGAAGACCCAAGGTGTGTGCTTGACCAACAATAGCAAGTCATGTCAGGCAGTTCTTCTCTTGGTGTTCTTGGTAGGTTTGGACAGAGTTTATGTGGAAGTGTCTGTGCCCTGTCTTCTACCCCTGTCTACCTGATACTGGAAATGACAGTTCCAGGCTATTACAAGCAGACTTCTGGACTTGGGGTGGGTGGAGAGGTCTGCATGTGCAGAGCCAAAGCATGATTTTGAGATTTAAACATTCTGAATAACTTCCATCTAAGAAGACAAAAAGGGCCAGGTGTCCTCTGAACTGATGGGGAAGACAATAGGATAGAAGTGGGCTGAAGTGGCACAAGGCAGAGCACTTTAATATCAGGATTTTCTGGGAGATAACATCTTGTGCTTTGAGAGGCATTGCCTTGAGGAAATGAGTATCTCAGCTTGCATTTATGCACAGTGCTGTTAATTAAAAGGGAATTGAAGGACATTTCCATTACATGATTTCCCTCTTAGGCTTCAATTATAGCTTTTGTTGTAAAAGGATCATTTCTGAAAAGGATCATAATTCAGTGTCCAGTAAAGTACACAGGTTTTATTGGTAAATGTTTAAACAAGAATAATGCAAGGCTATTAGCTGAGACTTACTGAGGTAGAAGTCCCATCTGGTAGGATTAATTATGTCCAGGTATTTGGCATTTGTGATAAGGCAGTTTAAATAGATGTAACAAATGTGACTTTGTAAACTGTTTTTTAAGGCTTGCATCATTCAGCATGGCTGTTCACAGCCTGCAGCTGAAGCTTTGTTTTTCTAACAAAGCAAACAACCCAGGCAAGTGCCCTACAAACTAAGAAGCACCACCATGTTCTTGCTCTTTACTAAGGGCCATGTTAGAAAGAGGCTTGACATAGAAGATGATGAATGCCAAATGTTTTTTATATCACTGAAGTGTTCCTGGAGCATCTAGACTTCAGGATAGGTATTTAACTTTAGTGAGGTCTCAGGTGTGAAATGACCTGACTGAGCTTTGTTCGTGCAGGTTCCTCCCTGCAAAAGCTACATGGCCACTGGAATAAAATAGAACAACTTTCCTGCCTCAAAACAGCAGGCTGGCAAGAGGAACACTTATGACAGTGGCTGTGTGCATAAAGCTGGATGAGCCACAGCTTGTTGAATGGTTCTACAGGGCCTGAAAGGGAAGGAAATGCCCAGGAGACTTCCAGTCCCATTGCTGTATGTGCTGAATAGGGTGCAGAAATGTCAGTTCTGAGTTAGTTAATGCCAGTGCAATGCAAAGAACAGACCTTGGTTCCCTGGATAAAGGATTTTGATTGCAGGAAGGCTTTTGGGAGTCAGGAGTGGCAAACTCCAATCTAGAACTGGGAACACTGGGGGAGGTCTGTTGGTGTAAGCAGTGTTCTGTGGCACAGGGTTCCTGCTGGCAAGATCTCACAGAAGTTTGGTCTCAATTCAAACAGATTCTGCTCTACTACAGGCAACTATAAAACACTTCATACCTAGGAAAAACTGTTCCTCTGTGTAGCATTGTTAAAAGCTGGGCTATTTGCTAAGTTATGAAACAGCTTAATCAGAATGGCATTTATTTCTCTGTCAGACATGGCTGGCTAGTAGCATAGATCTGCTCTGGAGAGTTAAAGTGGAGGGAAACAATAGCCAAGCTATTTCTGAGGCAAATCAGAAGTGGAAAAAAAAAACCCAACTTCAGCTAACCAGTGACATGTCAGTCAGAATGGGATTGGAAAAATGATCCTAAGGCTTGGCAGAAGAGGTCTGCTTCTTCAGAGAAGTCAGTCTGACAAAATTCAAGCCAAAGAAACTTTCCAACTTAAGAGGGCTGAAATACTTGAAACTGGTTGCATCCCAAATGTGGGCAGGTTATTCCTTTGTCAGAAGCTGAGATGTGAAGACACCAAAAGAGGGTATTAGTTAAAAAGACTGTAGATGTTTCTTAGAAATTAACTTGCCAGTGATTCAAAAAAGAAGTTTTAGGCTGCAGGAATTTGGGGGAAATAATACAGGAAGTAAATAATGCAGTTTGTAATTCTAGAGTCATATGTGAGATGCGAGGCAAACATGCATTAAAAGTTCTTCAGTGTGAGATTGCCATTTTCCTTTCTGCTGCTCTGCTTTGAGTGATACTCCTCTGAGTTTCAGAAGGTTCACAGGAGTGCTTTTGTTTTGCACTCACTTTTAGCATCCTCAGCAGGGATAGTTGAGGTTTTTTTCCCTTCAATTTCTGCTTTCCAATATGATGCACTTGTCATATTTTACTGATAGAACGAACAGTTTGCCTTTTGTTGACTTTTAACCTTCCCTGTAGAAGATTACAGATGTATGGAAGACTTCATGCTGGTGATCTTTGTGCAGACCTTGCACTGCTCAGTTTCCATCAGCTGTACCAAAGGGAAAAGAGCACAGGCTTGTTTTTACTAGTAAGCTGAGTGAACACGGCGTGGAAATCTTGTCGTGGCAAGGTATCAATTTTGTAAAGTGATATATTTCAGAGGGGATGCTGTATTTGACTGTGAATAAAAAGCTTTATAAATGGAACATTTAAGAGGCTATCTTTTACTTTTCAGTGTAGGGTTGCCTTGACATGCATCATTTCAATTTGGCAGCCCCAGCAAATGGATGGAAGCAATTCAGTATGATAATTCAGTATTGCCAAGAGGCTGCTTCTCAGTCTAGTGTGGATACATTCCATTGAAGAATTTAAAGCCTATGTTCAGTGATAGAAAATGGGTCTAATTCAGCACTGTGTTGTTCCAGCTTTACATCGAGACAATCTTGGTATCAAAGGTACCCACATGGTATATCCTATCCCAAGGACACAAAACAATTTTCAAGCTAAGGATCACCTCAGATTCATGGTAAAGTATCTTGCATAGCAATGGTCCAGAATAGGCAGAGAAGAAATGAACCTCTGTGCTTGCAAATAAACTCTAAATTTTAAAGTAGTAATTCTAGGGGCAAATTCTTAGCTGCTGTTTGCCAGCAGAGTCTGTTGAAGTGAAGGAGCAGCTGCTGAGTTATGCAAGTGAAAAGGTGTCTGGAAAAGTCAGCAGTCTTTGAGGTTCTCTCATTTGCTGTGGGTGTTCATTTTCATGAGTATATTGTAGTCTTTGTTTCCTAGAATGTTTATTTTCCTCTGTCACCTGAGTCTTTTTGGCCTCATGGGAACAAATTAGTCGTTGTTTGAAGCCACAGAGTTCCTGTCCCTGTTATTAAAAGGTAAGGAGGAGAAATGCATGGTAACAAACACTGTCAAGTTGGATAGCATAAACAATCTTTCAAATTTGTTGCCTGGGGCTGACAAACCTACTCCCCAACTCAAATACAAGACAAAACATGTTTTCTCCTGCAGAGCTTCCATGAAGAGGCCGTTTCCTCAAGGCAGTTAATCTTCTGAGGTGCTGTCTGTATGTACACATTGCCCTTCCATCTGCATGTTACCAGGTCCAGGGCAAGTTCTCTGGGGGTGTAACAGAATACAAGGTGCATATTGGTGAAATGCTATTGGAGACTCTCTATAACATCACAGGCTTTATTGCTTTATGTCAGTTTAACTCTTGATTTCATTAAGGCCCCAGTGGCAAAATCCAGCACAAAAGAACCAAGAATTTGGAGGACCAGGAGCTTCTGACCTAACTAACTCAAGAAGCTGCTTGTTGGACTCATCCAGGACTCTCAGATTTCTCAGCAGCATCCCTCTGAAGCCTATATATCCTTTCCTAGACTCTTCCCTTACTAAAAGCATTTTTATTGCCTATTCCTTTCATCTGGCCTTGGATTCCCCAGGAAGGAGCTGGTTTACTCCAACTCTGTCTCCTCTTCTTTGGGAGGGCTTATGCCATTTGAGGAAACCCACAGAAGTGAGAAGAGCACCAAAATGTGCTCCTCCCCTTTCTCTGCTGATGAATATATTGAGCATCTCCATTTCAAATTGAGTATCTTTATTTCAAATGCAGTGGTGTTTTTATGTAACAAAAGCAGCACTAAAATCCTAGCTGATTCTAAGTGGCTGCCTTCCAATGAAATTTACTTGTCTGTGGGTGAAGCCCTGGTCCTGGATGCTTTGACAGTGTTTGTTAAGCTTTGTTTACCTTTTCTTATATACAATAGGGCATACCACTGACACGTCCACACTGCTGCCTCAGCTTCTTATGGTAATGTTCTGTTCCCAGATGTTTATGATTTTGCCAGCTCTTGACTACTTGTATTGGAATTTCTCATGTTTGGTCTCTGACATGGCTGAATTTATTTATATTCCACCTCCCTCAAAAGGCTGAGCAGTTACTCTGAACAGTTGTTCAAGCACATGCTTTGTAAAGTATAGGCCATATTAGCAACGTTAGCTACAACTTCTGACCATGTTACTGCAAAGGTTGTGACTCCTTCATTGAGGTAAAAAGCTGAAATGTGTTGCCAGGAGACTAAAAACTACCCAGTGCAAAATCTACCCAGATGAGGGCTCTAATCTCTAATCCAGATTAGAGAAACCTCAGAGAACTGCATGGTAGATACTGGCTCTTAATTTGCTTGTGCTCCAGTTTTCCCATGCACACTCATCAGCATTTCTGAGCTCTTAGCACAGTTTGGAAGCAACAAAGGCTGTAGGGAGGAACATGGGCTCTGCAATTCAAGTTGAATGTATGTCAGATGGTGCCAGGGCTCTGTAACATACTCTATTTGCAGAACTGCAGGTCTAGGACAACTTTGCAACTTCTAACAGCATTGTATGGATTTCAGATCTTTAAGAAGTTAATGTAGACAAAGGATGCTCTGATATGGCAGATTAATTGATATTATGATCACACTGGAATTTGACTTCATGCCAGTTTAGCTGACATGGAATGAATTCACCTTCCTGGGAGGTGACTCCCAGTGTGAGTGTATTTCTTTTCACTGTTTGAGTGTGCTGAATGTATTAGAAATCTGAAACTTGCATTTTTGTCTCAAACTGCAAGGAAAAGCAGGGTTACAGTTGTTCTTTTTTGGTTGATTGTGGAGTTTTTTTTGGAGGGGTGTGTGTTTATTTTTTAAGCTCTGGAGCTGCTCCATGTTTGAGCTGGCAAAATGAAGTCAGGTCCATTTAAAGTATTCTGTTTAATAGATGTTCTGGGGATGTGTAGTATCCTATTTTCTGGAAGACACTCAGATCATTAAAGACTAAGAATTTGGCCTCATCCTTTATATTTAGAATTGAAGAGAAGAATTTGGTAGATAAATGAGTCATTTCTGGCCATAGATTAATAATTCTAGATGTACCTGTACCTTAAACTGCTTGCTGCTTTTTTTTTTCCTTTCCTGAAGCCAGGGCAAACTGCCCAGATTGAGACTTGACCCAGCTAAAGAAATTAACAGGAACAAAATAAGCTTGGAAAAACTTGTCTTCTGCCACCTAGGTGAGGTTGTACTGTCAGAAAAATTAAGGGCCAGGGTTTTTTTGCCCTTGGATTTGCTTGTCCAGGTTTTCAGAAGACAAAGGGGACAGGTTCTCATGTTAAGCTCCAGTGACTTCTGACTTGCAGAGAGTTTCCTGACCCCACAGCACTCCCATTCCCGTAGCAAAAAGCCAACATGTAATTGAGCCAAACCTTCAATTAAGGCATAGTGGTAAACTTATATGTGTCCAAAAAGAATTTTTCTAAGTCCTTGAAAACAAAGTCTGTATTGGGTGGCCTGCTGGCCTCAGGAGCCTATTGCCAATTGCCTCAGCTGGCAAAAATTAGTGACAATTTTCTCTATCCAAGCATCTGAGTCAAAGTCCCACCAAGAGCAGGGGAAAACCCAAAAGCTGAGTCTCAGCTGGTGTTAACTGGAGTAACTTTGCTGGCAGTGTGTGTGTGTGTGTTAACACATCTGTGGGCCCCATGTTGTTAAGATAGCTGAATATTTCTTTGATGTAACTGAAGAACACATCTTAAATCTTAGGTTTTGAAAAACATCTGGAAAATGAACCAGCCACCATCAGCTTTGCCATTTTTGCCTATTTAGTGTATCTGATACTTCCTTATTTTAGTGGGTTGGCTTACTTACGGAAGTTGGAGAGGCAAGTATTTTTCAGTTTGAATACAGCACAACAGAGGAGGTGTAAATTCTCATGATTACCTTTGTGCTTAAAGGCTGTTTCATCTCATTTTCAGTCTTTCAGCTGCTTTTTATATGTCCATCTTCAGCATAATTCACCTAAGTGGTTCTCCCCTGCCTCTGAAATTAGACTGAGTGAAAGAAACACTGCCAGAAATTCTTTAGGGCTTCTCACAAGTTTGTGCTCCTTAGGCATATCTGTGTGGTATTGCCTCAATGACAGTAATTGCTACAAAACCAAGATCTATTGAAACAGGGAGAACATCTTACAGTAGGTTAAATGAGTTTTAATATGAAGGGAAGGTGAACAGCATATGTATCCCTTGAAACCAAGCTGATTCCTCAGCAGCACCTGCACAGAAGTGTCTGTCAGCGCGCTCAAGACCTCTGCACCCCTCCAGAGAGGGCAGCCTCTCATTCCCCAATCTGTATGTCCACCCAGGACCAAAACACCAGATTGGTGTTTCAGTTCCAAGGGTCTCCTCGCTACCCTTTTAAAATGGGTGACATCTCCTGTGGTCAGTCACTGCCCAGCTCCAGGGATGAAATGGTGGTGGCACCTGGTGGGGCCTCACATCACCTGAGAACTGTGAGGTGCAGTGTTTGCTTCCCACTGTGTCTTTTTGGTGTGTCCTTTGGTCTCTCTACAGGAAAAAAAAGGGTAGGATTTATTCTTCCTTCCCCTTACATGAGTAAAACACACCCGTGTCACATAATGGAGGAACAGCTGCCCTGCCAGGAGGCAAAGTGGGGTCCGTTACCGAGGAAATGCAACTTTTAAAACTTTTGCGGTGCCCTTCCCTTACACCACCTGTTAGAGGTATTGCCTGTTTGTTATTGCCCTCTTGCTTGTTTGCTGTTTCCCCAGTGCCAGCCCTAGACGGCAGTGCTGGGCAGGCAGCCCCGCAGGGGTCTGGCTGGGCTCGGCCACGTTGCGCCCCTGCCCTCGCCTGCGGGCAGCCCCGGGGGAGCCCTGAGGGGGCTCGAGGAGGAAGGCGGGAAAACAGAGAGCAGATTCCTGCCCCAGCGCTTCGGACGCAGGCTCCGTTCCGTCTGGGGAAAGTCTAACGCTACTGCTCTGGTGCCACTTGGTGGCACCAAAGGAGCATCGAAGAAGCTGGAGGCAGCCGTGAGAAGTGTTGGGAATGGTGTTTTGTTTGTTTTGTTTTGTGTTGTGTTGTGTTGTTTTTGAAGCCGTAAAAACTGCTGCTGCGAGTCAGGGAGAAAAGAAAAAACCCAACCCAAACTACACCCGCGAGGAAAATGAACCCAAGCTTCCCAAATCTTTAAAAACACGGAAATACTGCGTTCCTAAGACAAGTGCCACTGCTTCCCCACCCATCAGGTAGTTACAGTTCAGAATGCTGTATTTCTGACCTTATGTCTTTTTAACAAGCCTGTGTAGCAGACGGCACCGTGCCTTCTGAATTTGGCAGATTTTAGCAGCTTTTTATGAGCAACCAGTCAGGTTTCCATATGCTCTGCTTAGTTTCTGTCTGATTTCTTGGAGAGGATTTAAAGACGGTGTGTGTAGGTATATACATAGTGTAATGTAATCTGTGCGTGACTGGAAAGTAATACATTGACTTCTAAATTCAGCTGAGTTTATAGACCCGTTTCTGCTCTCCCTTACACCTGTTTTATGCTCATGGAAGGCTGCTGATCCTGATGAGTTTGTTTCTTGTTTGTTTCTTACAGTGGTGTAAATAGGAAACAGACCAGGTCCTTTCTTCTTCCATTCAGGTTTCTGTTTGATTGCAAACACTGGGTGGAAAAGGGCAGTGTTTCTCCACTACAAACTGGAGGACAGGACCCAGCTGGTGCCATGAGCTGTGCTCTGTGGACTCTAAAGGCTTTGTATTTTGGAAATGAAGTGATGCAGATTTCCAGGAGGGCTAAGCAGGTGTTGACTTGTCTTCCCTGCTTACTGCCTGTCAGTCCTAGCTGGCATGATGGGTCATGCTAGGTGTGCGGTTCAGGGTGAGCACACCTGTGCTGTGCCCCGTTTAGTTTAGAGTTCTGCCCTTCCTAGGGAGAGGGAAAAGATGCTCAAGGGTTGCAGCCTAGGCCAGCAACAGAGGTGTGGTTTATTTTTTTTTCTTCTTTTATTTAAAATAACTTCATGTGGGAAGTCTTTTGAGGCAAGGTCTAGTTTTCGTAGTGTTTGTTCTCTGCTTAATGCCTAGTCACTGATTGTTTTTCATGCCAGTGCTTAAACTAGCAAATGAGCACATCCCAGGTTCAAGAAACTTGTATGTTAAGTTTTGAATCTTGCTTTCACTTATAGCACTGTAAATCTTGGATAGCCTGACTGATTCCTGTGGATTTACACCATTAAAATAATAAGACATTAGTAAAGACTTATTTTAAGGGCTTCCTTAGATGTGAAGTTTGATTCTGCATTGAAATAAATCAGGGCTGGCTCTAATGAAATCACCAGTATTGCATAGTTGTGAAATGCTGAGGGGGGCAATAGACCTTGTACTCTGGTTTACATTCCTTGAGCAAAACTGGTGATTCACCCCTCCTGCCCCAGTTTTCCTGCTGAACGTAGGAGGAAAGCAAAGTCAAGTCCTTCAGCTCCAGTCACAGCCCATTGAGAGATGTAGTTATGAGCTTATTGCTTATTCTTTTTTTCTCACCAGAATTTCAGTCTCATTGAAGGTTTTGCTCCTGAATCAACCCATTGGTATAACATCACAGTGGCTGAGTCCCCGGATGAATCCCCTGTTTGTAACTCGGGGTGTGAATGCTAAATGCTCAGCTCGCAGAAGAAGCCCAATTTTGCTACATTTAAAGTCAATTTTCTCTGGTTTTGATTGATTAATGTCTCTGTTAATCTTGAGCTTGCTCTATGGTGGAAGGACTAGGACTAAAACTGGTAGAAACTGGTCTGCAAGTGCAGGAAATACCATACTAACACTCCTTTGATCCCAAGACCCCACCAAAATCCCTAGTAGCTTTGTCTTAGGTTTTGCCATTGCAAGGTTCAAAATCCCTCGGTCTCCTGGGTCTGGAGGTGAGTCTCTGCTTGGATGCAGAACTTCATTATCCTTCTGTTTTGTAGAAAGGCTATTTTCATTTAGTGGAAGAAGTCACTGGACTTTTCAAGCTCAGCAGAAAGGCCCCAAACTTCAGTAAACACTGGATTGGGCCCATCGTCATGAGTGATGGAAGCAATGAGAAATTAAAGAACAAAACTTGTAAGGGAGGCAAATAACCAAAGGGCAATAGCAGTTTGCCATCTCATGAATGTTATCTACAGGTGCAGAGACCTAACCTTACTAAAACCCCACAAACCCTCCTGACGTGACAGCAAACAACCCTCCTGGGCTTGGATTCCAGCCAGTGGCAGAGAAAAAAAAATCTGGAGAAGAAAAGATTAACTCTTTTCACTCCATTTTCCTGAAAGGTCAGTTAAGCTCTGTTTTGCCCTGTGGAGGGTAAGTCCCTTCAGCCCTGTGGTCTCCCAGTAACATCTGGTAGGCAGAGCACTTTGCCACCGTGGACAAGGTTGGGGTTTTTCCCACAGTCCCCAGGAGGCCATTGTTACTACAGTTGTCTACTGTAGACAGATGGAAACTTTTTAAGCAAATATATTAAATGAAATCCATTAAGGAAAGACTGGCAGAAACAGTTGAAGTGATATCATTTTGATTACAAGTTTATTATGCCTTGATGATGGATGAATCAAAGAAACATGTTTTTCATGGCTGCACCAGGTTAACTTGCTGGTTGTAGCTAAAACATAATTGTCCAGCTGTCCTCAGTGTTCATGGCAGTAAGGGATTTTCTGAAGCCATAGGTTCTGCTCCTACCCCTGCTGGCTGATGCCAGTTGCAGAAGTGGGCCTTCACATGTGGGGCCATGCTGCAGGTGGAACAGTCTACAGTTTAGCCAAGTTTTAGCTGAGAAGCTAGAGCACTTTCAACTTAAACCCAGTGCCTTAAGAAGCCTGAACCTTCTCTCCTGGAGGACAGGACATCTCCCTGTATGTATCTGTCCCACATATGTAACGGGGCCCACACAGTTGTCTGAGGGGAGGGTGAGAGGGAAGATGTTTAGATGATCCTCCATGTAAGCAGAAGGGAAAAGGATGGTTCATGTCAGAGGTGGTGTTTGGTTCTGTGGCAGCCTTACTGATACCATGGGATTAGGGGAACTCTTTTAAACTTTGGTTTCAGTGAGAGATGTGCAGCAAGGTAATCCATGCTGCAGCATTGTCCTTGATAGTGTGGCCAAGGCAAGGCTTTTCCTTGTGATATCTCATTCACTTTGTGTTTCTTGATGTCTGTCTAGTCTGTGGATGTTACAGGCTTCTCCCCTTCCCAGTGTGTGTTTGAAGCACACTGAGACTGTATTTCAGACAAAGAGTCACTGGGCTTCTCCAAATGCTCTTTCTCTCTAAAGACTCCCCCTGTTATCAAGGTCTCCCTTTCAGACACTGTTGCTTAAAGATTACAAAAGAAGTTTGAATGCTAATAAGAACATTAAAAAGAAAAAAGTGAGGAATTAGGCAAGGAATACAAAGGAATGGAATGCATAACCACTCCTTTTCCTCAGTATTTACCCTGGAGCGTTCCCTTCAGAGATCATCCTATAATGTCAGCTCTGTTTACTCCTTGAGTAAATGTCTGGTGTCACTTTAATAAATCAGATGAACTCTGCTCAGAGAGATATGAAGCCTGTCATTTGATCATTAATATTATTTACTGTGGGGTGTGTAGTTGAAATACAATAGTAATGCAGACACACACAAACTTAAACTCTTCAACAGGAAAAAATAATGGCTGAAGCCTGCCATAGTATATCTTAAGGTAAAAGGACATTGACATACACCAATCAATAGCTAGTTTAGATCATCCTGGTGGTGTTTGATTCAGAGCCTTCCGAGTGGATCCAAAATACTGTAGCCTCTTTTAAGCAGATTGACACAATAGATAAGGCTAATTGTTATGGGCCATCCGTACACCAGGGGCTTCTTTCAGATACTCTTTCCTGTACTGCATGCTACCAGAGGTAACCACCAGCTCACAGAGCAGTGTAGGCAGTGTGAGCCTTGAGCGTGGGCAGTGTTTACAACAGCAAAGCTGTGCTTTTACCCGTGCAGTTTGCTTTCCTTAGAAGAGCAACACGACGTTGCCACTTCATCACTTGAATTTCTTTGTTTCTCTTCATGACTGCTTTACAATTTGTGGAGTTAATTTGGGTCTTCACAATTAAAGTGCTCCTAACAGAGATACATCCTCAGTTGTCCCCAGAGGTTGCAGTTAGGGAATATTAAAATGTCGTTTGTGTGCTGCTTGATTTCAAGCTGCAGATAGTTTTTCAGTACACTTATAAATGTTGCCAGTATGATTCCTTGAGAAGCCAACAAATGCCAAGAGAGAGATCTGGCAGCTCTAGGACTTTGCAGTTCATGTGGCTTAATCCTGATTGAATTCCTCTGTGGCTGAGCACGACTCTGAGCAAGAAGAAGGTTCCAATATCTTAATGTGTAATGGGATGGCATAGAGGGCCAGCCCTCACTCTGAGGTAGGGTGTTTTCTGACAGCAGTCTGTATAAGCTGTGATCTGGTGGGCACCCCAGTGCTGTTCAGAGGGGAGAGTTTAGCTGTGAAGGATTGTCTTCAGGATAAGCTTGAGTGGAGATTGATGGACTAGCATGTGCACGTTAAGAGCCAGACTCCTGGCTTTTGCTCTAGGAAGGCTCTGCCTCTGGCCAGGCAGAGGGGGGACCTGCCAGCTTATTACAAGTGTGTGTTTCCCCACACCAGGAATGCCATAAGACTTTCACCCTGTGATCCACAGGTCCTCTGAAACAGCCTGGAGAAGTAACTGTAGAGTTGAGGTGAATGCTGTCTTGCTCCCTAGGTTTTAGTGAGGCCACTGGGGTGCAGTTAATGCCCTCAGGAGCAAAATCCTGCCACGGATCTGTTGTCCACGGAATGTTGCACAGTTGTGGGATCCAATTGCAGACCTCAGTCTAAGCTGTATTAAGTTTCACAAGGAAACCAAGTTGTTCAAAGTCTTGAGCCCTGGTGCAGAAAAGCTGTTAAAAATGTGCTTAGCCCTATACATGTGAGTAATCCCCATCTCTTCTTCCCTGAGAGCAGAGAGGAGTGCTATTGCTCACGGCAGCAGAAGTCACAGTGAGCAAAACACTGACATATGCTGTACAAAGAGCTGTTTTGTAAACCCTTCTCTATCAGCAGCAGGGACTAGTGGCCTAATACATCTGTAATGTGCAGGACTTAAAGAGGGTTTGGTTGTTGTATCTAAGTTAAGGCAGACTTGAGGTGGGGGGGAAGAATCCTTCTATTTGGAAAGAAAGCAGCTGACGTGTTACATCCTATGTCCTTCTGTTGACACTTTTGTGTTTGTAAAACCTCACAGTTTGATTTGTTGATCCCATGAAATCATCAAGGGAATGAAACAAAATACCTGGAAAGATTGTTTGACATGAAAGCAGATTGTGTGAGATGTACTGGACCACTCTGCTAGTCACTTGAAACAGCAAGAAATTAAATAAATAGAAGGGGCAGAAGGGGTGGTGGGGAAGTGACAGAGCAAGCACTGGCAAGTACCATTCTACATTTGTGTGGCCCAGGATCTCTAATGATAGGCTTTTATCCCATTACAACTAATTGACACAGAACTGTATCATTAACAAATTGAGAAGTATTTACTCCCTGAAATATTTGGGATGTTAGAGTGACTTTCTCTTCATGATAGGCTGTTGAAAGGACTATTATGGCCCAGCTCACATGTAGCCTGGGAAAATGATCCAGCAGGCTTCCAAGTTAATGAAATGTCATTTGTCATAGGCTTTGCAGGTGTGACTCTTTCTACATTATGCTCCACGATGGAAGTAAGTGGCTGGATTGCAGGCCTGTTGCCAAGCGTAATGCGCATTCTGCCAGTGTCACTGGTGCAGCATTGCATAAATCTTACTGATAGCTAGAAGTCTTGAAATGCATGATCTTTCTCTTCTAAGGTCAAGCAAGACTACTCCACAACTTAATTTTAGTCTTGCTATCTCTGCAGTCAAAATGGTAACATTCAGCATTTGCTTTTCAGTGTCCTCTTTTGAAGGGTTAATTCTGAAGGGCTTTTTTTCATTTCTCTCTCTTTCTTTCTCTCTTTGCTTCTCTCTCTTTCTTTCTCTCTATCTCTCTCTCTTTCTTCTTTTCTCTCTTTTCTCCTTGCTTTCCCTCCTTGCTTTCTTCCTTTCCTCCTTCCTTTCTTTCTTTTCCTTCCCTCCTCCAAGAATGGAGTGAACTGTCTCTGGAAAAGAATTTCTTGAGTAAGACTTTTTTGTTTGGATGGCTTTGATTTGTTTTGGTTTTTTTTGTTTTCTCCCAGGCAAAGCACCATGCCAGAGCAGGGGAGGTGGCATTTATTCTGGCTGCGTGACTGGGGAAGGGAAAAGTTTCTAGCTGGCCAACAGTAGCTGTACCAGGACTTGCTGGGATACTGCAAATGTTGAGATAGGAAAGCTGCTGAAGTAACTTGCATACAGCAACGTGTTGTTTGCCAGAGCTCTAATGACAACAAATGGTAGCATGTTCCTTTCAGGGGCCAGATGTTTAGTTAGTGTAAATCACTGTCTGTAAATATCAGATGCAAAAGGGAAAAAATATCCAACTCCCTTCAGTTTGTCTTGTGAAAGATCTAGTCTGTTGTTTTTTGAAGATGTTTTCACATGGTTACTGTTTGGATTTGTTATCTGTACTTGGTCTCTGTGGTGGAACAGGAGAGCAAAACAATGGAGAAGGGTAGGCTTGGTTCTTTGCTGTTACTTGTATGCAGGTTTCACACCCCTGTGTACCATTTTTCTGAATTATTTAGTCAATTATACCCAAGCCTTAAAACTCCTCCAAGCTTGAAGTGCCTAACGTGCTTGTTTAAACGTCTGGTCTGAGGTACCTGGCACAAACCAGTTCCTAGAGTAACCTGGAAATGCTCCTTACTCTTTTGCTTGTCCCTGCTACTGTCCCTCTGTACAATGTTGACTCTCACAGCTGTGATAGGAACAGTTCACCACCTTGCTTTAGTAACCTCTTTGGAAGGAACAAGCTAAGCACAGGTCTTACCCCCATCTGTTTTTTTGGTATTGTTTAGTGCAGTATTACACAGGGTATGAAACCAGTCCATCCTTCTGTAGGCTCTCATACGACTGCAAATGTATGGAGGTTTAGTTTTGCTGAAGGCCTAAGCACTAAACTTTCCCCCAGTGGAAGTATAGCAGCGCCCTGTTGCACACACTTTACCTTCTAAGTAGCCTTTCTAAGAGGAAACTGCTTCCATAGCACCCTTGGTGGTATGTGCTGAAGCACAAGGATTTGTTTTGGAGGTATGTTTAGCAAGATCAAGTCTTGGGTTGAAATCTAGTTCTCACAGTCAGTTATGTTGTTGTTTTGATCACAATAAAAATCTTTTTTTTTGGAGTGATATTTGTTTGTATGTGTTAACTAATAAATTAATAAATAATAAGTTCACTTTTAAAGATTCTTTTCTAGTTCAAGAAGGACATGGATTCTGTTGTCCTAATTTTTATTTTCCTTTGGAGGGGTTGAAACGATCTTCTAGGGCTACGTGGCTGCAGTGCTTTGACAAAGTCATGGAGATACACCATGCTTTGTAGCCTTATTCTAGCTTGTATACTTCATGAACCTAATTCATAGTTTTTAAAAGTTTAATGTTACAGTCAGCTCTTAAGTAATGTGGTGCATACAGGAAGACAAGTGAACACAAAATACTCTTTTTTTTTGCTTTCCAGTCTTATTTGCCTCATCTTTAAGACTCTTAGACTGGAAAGAAAATTCAAAAGTTACAAAATGTGTCCCCTGTGGCCCTTCACCTTCCTCCCTCGTTGGTGCTGAGATCAAATTTCAAAAGAATTCTGGAAGGATATTGAGTTTCAGGTTTTGTTTTCCCATAGCAGTGATTCTGGCCAAAAAGCTTTTTAATCAAAAGGACCAACTGTAACCTTGTTAATAACTAAGAAAACAATGGCCAAAGGGAAAAGACCTGCCAAAAGCTACAAGTCATTTCTGTTGGCAGAATAATTGGTAGATCGTTATTTTGGTTGAAAACAATGTGATTTGTATTTCTAATTTTGTAAAATTACTTAATTAATAACACATGGTCAGCAGCGTTGATTGCAGAGTGGCTCTTGACAGAGGACACTTTTAAACCAGTGTTATGGGGGCAAAGGTAGGATTATGCAATGCTTCAGCAAATAAGGCCATGACTGCTGCTCAGCAGATGATTCTGCTTGTCTTGGGAAGGCATAAATCTTCCTGGTATCCTTGACACTGAAACTCGAGTCGTTGTTGAGAGGACACTGGGCTGTACCCATGACCATGGGATCACCAGTGGATGCAAACTGGGCTAATTCCACTTGTGATGACAAGTTGATTGTTAGAGGAGAATGCTACTGAGCCCTTGTGCTGGGAAGCTTTGGCGTGTTGAGAAAGCGCCTGGAGAGGAGCTCTATATGCACAGGAAAGAGGTCTAGGGAACGATGCTGGTTTTGCAGGAGCTCTGGTGGTGTTCATGTTGTGTAAATATTTAGACTGGCTTAGGCTTTAGTATTTGTGTATGTGCATGTTTGTGGGCAGACAATGTGGGAGCGTGAGGGGAGAAGGAACGTATGGAGTTAAAACACTTCACTCTAAGGAGCACATGGTTCAGAAGGAAAAATACCCAGACCCTTGGTTGCAGTCCCAAAATGGCAACCCTTTAGCTGTCCTTGTTGCTTCTCAAAGGACACCTTTCTTGCATTGGTGGCGGGCTGCCATGGGAGCTCTTGCTTGTTGCTGCTTTTGTGCAGTCTGCCTCAGTTCCTTCCCTTGAGGAAACCGGCTGACAGTGAGTGTGGAAGGGAAAGGGTGGGAGAGGAGGGAGCAGGAAACTGCAGTTTTACTTCTGCTGAAACCATACAACCACCAAGAAACTTGCTGCAATTATGCAGAACGTTGTGGCTCTTGGGATGTCTATAAGTGCTTGTCTACTGTGTTATATACAGTATTTGATTAACTATTGTTTCACACTGATGAAGGAGGTTGTTCTCTCCGCGATTCAGATCCTCTTCACAATTCCTTTTCTGTAAACCTCTTCTTTTTTCATTTTACAATCCAAATAATTCCCTTTTTGTAGAGAGCGTAGCCTGACACCTATGTACACTGAGTTCCAGGACTTGAAACCATAATAAGCCGAATGCTCACCTTAGAAGCCATTATTCCAGTCATTACAACATGGATTATTCCTCTAGAGGACATTAACATTTGAAAATGTGTCAACTAGAATATGACATTTATCATGATCATGAGCCACCTGCCAGCTAATTAGAATACAAGATTCTGATTTCCTGTACTCCAGTATCCATCTAGTGCTTTACAGCCAGTTATGTTTTTGAGTTGTTTTAGTTTGTAGCAAACTGCTTTTGAAGGCCTGAGCAGTACCTGGTGTTGTGGGAGACATCAAATAAAGTGAAGAGCCAAATGTGTGGCCAAAGTGCTGCTTAGAAGGGCTCAATCAGCAATGCAAGCAATGACAAACCCACCAGGTCTGGGGCAAAATGGGGAGGAACAGATCTTAATAACTTCCTTATATAGTTAATAAGTATTTTTTAAGTGTTGTCTCTCTTAACTAAAACATATGTCAGAGGATGAGCACTTCTGTAAGAATGGAAGTAGGTTAAAGCTAGGAGTTTCAGAGTATCAGCTGGCTGAAAGTCTGAAAATTTCTGGTAACTTTTCCCATCAGAGAGGGCTCACACCTTGAGCTGAAGTGTAAAATAGCAATTTGTGCTGCTGCCTATTTTTTTCAGCAAAACATTTCTTGTAATAGCAATAATTCTGGTACTGGAGTGAAAAGCTATTCAGGATTTGCATAAATGCTGTATGTGAAAATGACTAAAGCATGTAGTGACTTTCACTGGCAAAGTCAGACTCCCTGAAGATATCTTGTAATGTTTTTGTTCATACCTGAAGATCCACTCAGCAGGTGAAGTTGCAAAATTATGTCTTTTAGGGTGTTTCCATTGATTAAAAAGTGCTATGCAGTGATGTTACAAGACTGAAAGTGTTCCTCAGTTTGAAGTTGGAATTCACATCTCCACTGAATTCTTTTTCCTCCACCTTGCAATGACCAAGCTCACTTTGCTATATGATTTACCATGCTTCTCAATATGAGGGAGGCATTTGCATAGAGGTATATTAAATCCTGAGTGGTTAATTATTTGATGT
Source organism: Galbula dea (assembly GCA_013399015.1). Taxonomy (NCBI): domain Eukaryota; kingdom Metazoa; phylum Chordata; class Aves; order Piciformes; family Galbulidae; genus Galbula; species Galbula dea. The sequence continues at coordinate 214,784 of VWZX01001062.1, read as the reverse complement.
ATTTGTGATCTTAGCTCTGTGCTTTGCTCTTTCATCACAGTACTTTCTAGGAAGAAAACTGTAATAAATATGCAGAGGACAGGGATGCAAAGGAGTGCTTGGGCTAGCTATCAGTAGGTCTGCTCTGAGGAGTTAAAACAAGTCTTAGGCAAACAACTTCCAACTGATGCTTAAGGATCTGAATGATCCCAGACTAGTGTTTTTATGTTGATTTCTGCTCAAACCTTTGGTTTTCTCCAAAAGCGAATTCTTCAGCAAGAGAGAGATTGAGAGGGAATAATTAATGCAAACAGACAGAGCTCTGCAGAAGAGTTAATGGTAAAAAGAAAGGGTCGAGGGAAAATAGTTCCTTTCTTCACTGTGTGAAAAGGCAAGACTGCAAAGCTTTTTCCTAGAGAAAAGGATCACACTTCAGAATAGCTTCGTAAACAGGACTTCATCATAAAACCTTAATTTATAAAGGATGACTAGATGTTATAGGTGTGTTATAGATGTGAGTATGTTGTTAGAAGATCCCTGGTCAAAGGAAGGGAGGAGGCAGGATTCAGCCTGTGGTGAGGAAGGCAGGATGGGGAATGGTAAACCCAAATCCGTCTCCCACAGTTGTTGAGGTTAGACCACCCTGCACCATCTACAGCAGCAGCAGCGCTCAGTCAGGAGAGTGTGTGTGTGCCTAGCAGGCATCCGTTAGAGATACTGTGGTGTTGCATTCTCTGAGAAAGAGACCAAGTCCAGCTGAGAGGAGCAGGATGTAGTCCTTGCCAGGATATGTTTGTATTATTACCCATTTTTTTGCTATTAGTTGTTGTACATGAGCTCATTCTCTGCTCTTCGCCAAAGCTACCAAATCTTGCAGTCTGCATTCTATCAGTTTTATAGCAGATAAGACATAACTGCTGGAGCCAGCCTCCTTGCAAGCTCATTGAGGGCTCCATCTACCCCAGTACTAGTGAAAGGAAGAGATGGCAATGCTTGATCTGACTCTCAGCTGTCTTGCTGTGAGCTAGAGATAATCCCTTAGTTAAGTTACACTGCAGTATAAGCTGTGCATGGGCTATGAGGATCAGATCTCCTGTAACCTATAGGGAGTCAGCTTGTGAAGGGGTTTCTGGTTTCCCTGCTTTGGAAAGGGAGGAGGAATCCTGCTGTTAATGACTGCTGTCTGAGGACTACTAAATTAGAGCTACTTATCCAAGTACAGCAGGAAGGCTTCGTTCTTGCTGATGCAATAGCTGGAAACGAATGAACTTAGTCACACTTGCTTTTTTGGAGGATCACCTATTTTTGTACAAAAAACCTTCTGCTGAATCCAAAATCTTTCTTTTCCAAATATAGCTGTAGAACAAGGGTCTTGATTTGCTTCTTGCCTGGGCAACTAGCAAGAGGGAGTGAAGCACAGCGCTAGGTGTGCTTGTCACAAGTGCACAACAATGCAGCTTGCTCTATTTAGGAGGCTTTTTTTCCCCATGGCTTACCCAATTCCATGAAAGCTTGGGGTATGTAATCCCAGTGGGTGACACCTGAAGGTCACAGCATGGCAGGTAATATCAGTGTTGGTATTTCTTGTTTGAGTTCATGCACAGTTTATTGATCTGTGGGTACCAGATCTTATTCTAACATAAGGCACTTCATGTACCCCCTACAAAACCCCCATAAACAGGTTTAGTAACAAGCCCTGTAAGCAAGGAGTTGGCAGAGGTCTGTGTTGATATCACTCACCACTCTGCAGCTCCACTGATGAGCTCTCCTGGCTCCAACCCAGTTGAAGGAACTCAGTCAAACAGAAGAATCCCACCAAAATATCTGGAAGGGACTTCTGACATTATTCTTTCACTGCTAAGTCTGTTTGGGGTGTGTGGAAAATTTCTTCAGCTCAGAAGAATGGTGTAGTGTAATGCAATAAGAAACCCTGTAAAGGTTATCAGGGATCTAATCAAATATATCTGGGAGACAAAGACCCTCACTGTACAGCTAATTAAAACTTGTTTCTTCTCCACCTGCTCCTGTTTGCTGGCCATTATGTAGAGGTGAGCTGCAGGGCACTGGAGTGGAAAGTTAGCTCTCTATTTTAAGAGTAGCTCTGTCCAAAACTTTGTATTGAAAAAATACATATTCTTTTCCCCCAGGTCTTCCTTTTTTCCCCTGTTTAAAAATGGGGTTATGTTTCCCCCTTTCCAGTCAGCAGAAATTTCCCTTGACTGCCATGACTTCCCAAATATGATGGATAGTGGCATAGCAACTGATCTGCCAGTTCCCGCAAGACTCCTAGATGAATTGGGTCTTGTGACTTATGCACTTGCAGGTTCCTTAGGTGCTCTCAAACCTCATCTTCTCCTACAGTGTGTAGCTCTTCCTTCTCCCAGCCCCTGGCTTTGCCTTCTGTGACTTGGGCAGTGTGGCTGGAGAACTTGCCAGAGAAGGCTGAGGCAAAGAAGTCCTTGAGTACCTCAGCCTTCCCTATATCCTGGGTAACAAGGTACCACATATTCCTTAGAATCATAGAATCATAGAATTTTATTGCGTATATACCTGTAGAAGTTTTTCTTGTTGCCCTTGATGTCCCTGACCAGATCTACTTCTGACAGGGCTTTGGCTTTCCTAACCTATTCCTTGGCTTCTCAGTCAATTCCTTTGTAGCCTGGGAGGCCAAACTCTATGAATGCAGTGCCTGTGAATTCCTGGGACAGTGTTTGGGGTGCAATGTTATTCCATGTTTGGTACAAAGAAGTGATCAATGCCTGACACCAGCATGTGAGCAATCCTTCCTGCTACAGCAGGACTCGTGTAGCCCCGTGAGGTGACAGCCGGCCACACTGTCACTGCTGGAGTGGGATTGGTCTGGGAATGGTATTAGTAACATCATTTGTACTGTGGAAATGCCAAGGACCTCCTGCCCTGCTATGCTAGGCACTGCACATATGTAGAGCAGGAGTCACATGATGCTCCCAAAGGCATGCAAAGGCTGACGGAGAGTGTTCAAGGTCATACTGCAGGTTAGTGGTTCAGCTGGGTGTAGAATTGGGAGGGGAAACTGTGCTGCTATGGCAGCTCCCCTGTTGAATCTCTTGGAGTCAGAATTTTTCCTCTAGGCCTGCAGTTTGTTTTGTTTATTAAACTGCTTGAGCAAGACAGCTTCATTTGGGGACCTGCTGAGGGCTTTCCTGTTCCCTACGTAAGGCAGGCATAAATCATTCTCCATCTCTGTGGGTTGCATCTGCCAATTCCTGGCTTGTACCTCAGTGGTGAATCCTCAAGACCTGTGCTGTGCTGCTTCTCAAGGGTGATGGTATTGTTGACCCTCTCCTCCTTCACAGTGTAAATTCAGGGAGTTGCATAGGGAACCCTTCTTTCCCCAGCTGGTAGGGGTACAGTGTTCTCTTTTGTCAGCTGCTGTCAGTATTAGAAACATCAAGTGCTAGTCGTGTGATGTATTTGACAGATGATAAACCCTTGCATTCTTCACCACTCCCTGCTTCCCCTTCCAGTGGGCAGTTTCACAGCAGCAGCTGTTGATGGCACCTTTCTGTTGTCTAACTTCTGGTGTGTTTTCACTGGTTATGTGATCTCTGGGAGGAGGTTGCTGAGGGAAAGTTTGGGATTTGAAAGCTTGCTCTTGACTCAGTTAAAGTCAGAAGCGATTGACATTGAATATGATCACAGACTGTGCAATATGAGTAGTGATTCTTGCATGAAGCCTGAGACTTCTGGGATCCAACATCTCTGCCTTTTTAGGCAGACATTCAGCTCTATTTCAGTGCCTCCTGGAGCTGGAGAAGTCACCGTGTCCCTACGTACCAGTGTTGCAACTCTAACAGCCGACTTTCCCTTTTTAGAGATGGTCACCCTTCACGTCTCTGAATTTGTCTGGCTTTGGCTCCTGGCCATTAGATCTTGTCATGCCTTTTCCACTAGATTAATGAGACCTTTAGTACCAGAAATATTCCCTTTGTAAGCAAAGGGAATCATATCTTATGATCATATCTTGTGATGCATTTAATAGAGTCCAGTTCTGTTTTCCTTGCCATAGTTCAGACTCCTTGACTTAACTCATTGTGACTTCCAGCAGTCTGCATCTCCATCCCTACTTTTCAAGGTGGGGCTAATGATACTCAGGGTGTTGCCTCCCCTTTTCCCATCATGTGTTCGTTTTGCAAGCTGGTTTATGCCAGGGACGTTTCCTTATAATGGCATTGCAGAGTTCCTGACCCATAAGATCTTGACCTGGGCTTGGACTTCAACGTGGTTACTGGGAGACAAATAACAAAATCAAAATAACTATGTTCTAGCTCAGACCTTACTATGTTCCCCTGAAGTTTTCATTCTCATTGAGTTAAGAAAACAGCACATTCCCACAGTGCTATTCAATTCAAATTAAAAAATCATAATGTAAATCATATTTGTATGAATAATTTAATTTCTAGGAAATGCATTAGGGAATCCCTTTCAGATAAGGTTCCAAATTTGCAATAGTAATGATCTGAGAGGAAGAGATTGTTTGCCATGAAGTAAATTATGCATTAGAGGAGCCTTTTAATATTCTTATTTAACACCTACTATGATATATTCATTGATCCACAGAAGCTGCAGGACTGTAATATGCAAATCAATTAAAACTGTAATGGAATATTATGTACAAGCCTCAGGATTTGTGACAATATGTATGTGTGTATGTACTTGTACAGTCTTCAATTTCCTTGTGTCTCCACTCTACAGTGACTGGTGCTATTTTAAGAACAAAAGACACTTCTCTGAGCCTGGAGGTTACAGTAAGCAGAGTCATTTGGCTGTTAGCCTGTGGGAGCTGTGGCTGATGCAGAGCATCCAATAGCTCTTTTTAAGTAAGTCTGCTTATGGTTTGGCAAAGACACACACGGGAAGGCCTGGAAGGAAGGGCAACCTTCACACCTTTCACATTCTCTGCCTAAATAAGAACTGTTTGGTCAGGATTGGCAGAGGAGCTGGTGGTGCCATTTGGGATACAGGCAGCTGGATTGTCAGCAGTGTTCAGCAGGCAGCAGTTCCCATGGGACTGTTGGTGCTCTGCGTTTGCTGTGTCTCATTTACAGCAGTATTTTCAAGCAGGCAAAGGCCAGAGACTTTCTTGCTCAAAGAGCAGCTTTCAGCATCCATTTGGCTTCAGGCTGACTTTGTTCTAGCAGCTAAAGCAATAGATAGGTCTGGTTGTTTTCCACTCCAATATTTGTATGCTTTAGATGTATGTTTATTTGTAGAGAGATATACTTTTAACAAATGTTCATAAAGATCCATTCAAAAAGGAAATTTCCCAGTGAAAAGTCAGTAATACCCAATAAGGTTTCTTTTCAAGCAGAGTATGCTTTTGACCTATTTGTGCCTAGGAAATATGAAGAACTGTGTGTTTGCTACAGATGGGTTCAGCTGAACAAAATTTAAATGGTTAGAGGCCATGAAAGCAGTTTAAGTAATCGAGTCCCAGATCCATAGAAGTGATGTGCATCTCAGTGGCTGGTGGAGGAATCTATGCTGATCAAGGCTTGCATCCATCCCACTTGTGTTGTAGGGACCTCTGTGTGTGTGCGTGTGTGTACAGTAAGTGCATTCCAGGTTACCCAGATGTCTTGGGCAATGTTGATATCAGTGTGGCAATGGGCCCACCCTGGGGTGGCTTTGTGCCATTTTGATGGTTTTGTTGCCAAAACAACACAGAGCCTTTCTTGCTATTTCTTGCCTCAGCATTTAGGAGAACTTCAGTAGTTGTCTATCACCAGCATCATGTAACTCTTGATGAACCCACAGCTATGTTGGCTGCCAAGATTTTTTCTCTTTTTCTCTGGGGGGTAACTCAGACAAGGTGCAGGCAATCTAAAGTTTGTGGGCAGGAGTAGTTTGCAATGGGTGAAATCTGTTTTAATGCAGTGTAGAGTAGAGGATAGGAATGCAAGCTTTTGCTGGTTTCTGGTGCTTTGAAAATCAGAGCACTAATCCTAGGACCCTCTGAACCTTGTTCCTCTCACAGCTCCCCCAGCATATCCCAGGGATGTGTGGCAGGCTGTGCCTGCATCTTGCTCTGTAATGTCTCATGGGAGGAGTTAAAGAGATCTCTGCTTTTGGTTCTTGGTTGAAGTAATGAATTTTCTTGTAAAAAGGGCTCTGCCTTTAAAAGCTATGTTGGGGACTTTTTCTTTAAAGCAGAGATATTACAAGAGTATCTTGGAGAATTTCAGTGCTCTCTTTCAAACCAGACTGATTGTAAAGCAAACAATAAATGAGTTTAGATCAAAGTGATATTTTTCAGTTCCTATCTGAATTGAGACCAATGAGCTACCTCAGTGAAATTAAATACAGGTCCCTTTCTTGACCCAACTACTGTTATGAAGGGATCTGATTAAAAACAAGTGAAGCAACATGGGAAATAAAAAGATGTCTTTGTCACAGCGTTTGCCCAGAGCTCAGGTCCACTTGGAATATTCCTTAACCTCTAAGCTGGAATATTTGGTCACAAGTAGACAGTTTAGGTGGAATTTCCTTTCATTTGTCACTTTCTGTTAGTCATTCATGCTGTTTAGAGGTTGCACACAGTATTGTATCATCCCCAGGGTCCTGTTTTATGAGTTCAGTAAAATTAAGCTTGGGGAGTTTTCCGGCCAAAAAATGGAGCTGAAAAGCTGGGGTCCCTTGAAGGAACATGATAATAAATAGGGAAGGATAATATTTCATCTGCAGCTTTCTAGTCCCTGGGATTTAAATTTTTTTATTTTTTGCTTTTTTTCCCCTCTAACTTCCCTTCTCCTTCCCCCTCCTTTCCCCTCCTAAGCCATGGTTTGAAGTCATGCGTATGAACTTCAGACCACAGTTGCCCTTCCAGATGCACTGTACGTGTGGTTCAGATTTTGGGGTGGGAGGGAGGTGGAGGAAGAGAGAGGAAAACAAAACAAAAATCAGCAGTGTTGGAAAGCAGTTTTCCTGCTTAATTCCTTTGTGATTGCCTAACATGCCTTCAATAAACGAGACGAGGGAAGGCTGTTCTTTGTGTACAAGGTATATTGGGAGCTCCATGCTAAGTGCTGAAGGCAAATGACAAAATAACAAGCGGTCTTGGGGACAGAAATTAATTCAGCTAGCTGCCCTGGTGCAGGGAAGAGAGAATGTGGAAGTTGCATTATTAGCAAGGTGACCAGCAGAACTATTTCTGGCAGCAGTGTTTAAGCTCAGAGACACCTAGAGCTAAGAGCATGAAGAGCTGCTGCTTAAGGGCAAATGCTTGTCAGTGGGAGTAGCATCAACTCTCATCAAATCTAGTTTTGAGGAGGTGCTGAGGAGCAGAGTAGGTGACCATCCCAAGAATGGGATTAATCCTTGTAACTGCTTGCACAGTTCCGAGTGAATTTCTGTTTACCTCCTTTTAATCAGGTGAATCAGAGAAAGGTGGTGGATGTAGTGACCGAGACGTTAAGTATGAGAAATGGTCGAGGTCATGAGAGTTGTTGGGGAAAGGAAAAGGCAGCTAGGTTGTTTGGCATTATGAGGCACAATGGGAAATTTGGAGACACGAGAACATCTTTGAAGTCTTTAGTCACTGTGTTTCCAGACTGATATTTTGCAGGTCGCTTGTAAACTGAGGGTCCTAGAGGATCAGGGCTGAGAGGTCAACACTGGAGTGGTTATAGTATGTAAAGCCAGTGTTACTGTTAGCTAGTTGGGCTTTTGTTTTCTAATCCACTGGGATTTCATCCTGGGGGGGAGTTGTGCTTCCCTGCTTTTCCTACATGCTTGCCTTTTTCAACAGAAATGAAAACTTTTTTGTGCAGAGACTATTATGACAAACCCCTCTTTTTTTTTTTTAGATGGGAAACTTTCTTCTAGTTTTTAGTAGGAGGATTGAATAATAAATTTAAAAATGCAGATGGAGTTTTGTATAGGTGGTAAGATGAATCATTGTATGGGAGAGAGATTAGAAAGTGCCAAGGGATTCTGGAGCATGATTTGCTATGAAAGTTGCTGTTTTTCTTTCTTATTATGAGAATTTCTGACTTGTGATGTGACTGTTCTGGCCCCAGGAGACTCCAGGCTGTGGAGAGATCTTCTTCCAGAAATTAGTCACTCTAGTTACACCACATGGGCTGGTGGTAGAAGCACAGGGAGAAAAATGAGAGTCTGGAGACAGAGACTCCTTCCATGGCACAGCTGGATGAGAAACAGCTGTTTGTGGCTGCCAGAGCACAGCAGGGCAATGCTGGCAGGTGTAGCTGCAATCTCTTCAGCCCTGCAGTACTGGAGGTCTGATATATAATGAGAAGGGAGGCCAATTCATTTGAAAGGGGATGGGGAAAACCACAAGCACAGGAAAGAAAACCCTTCAGAGCGATATTAGTATAGACAACAGGATAGATTTTTAATTTGAGCTCATTTTTTTTTCAGAACAAAATGAATTTCCTGTTTTCTGGGTATTCTTTTTCTGAAAAATATGATTTTTTTGGCAGTTCTCTCGGATGTTTCTTTGCAGGAATTTGCTATCTTGCAATATCTTCCTAGTAGATGGTGAGCTATGAGGTGTGGGGGTGCCAACTGAAATGCACTTTACTCCTTGAGTTCAGTGATCCTGGGGCAGCTGTGCAGAAAGGGAGGCTGCCTTTAACATGACTCAAGAAGTGCAGATGAAAGGCATGTTGTTCTTGTCAAAATCTGAGGGGAAAATGAACATTCTCACAGAAGTCTGACATGCTTGTCAGTTTTGTTTGGGGTTTGGGGTGGGTTTTTTAAAATGATTTTTAATTTTTTCCCTTTCTTTTAAATTTTGGTTTTGGAGGGGTAGGCATCTTCCTGTCCTTGTTTAGCATTTTACTGTTACAGTTCTTTATCGTGAGCATGGTAGGAGCAGAATTGTTGCCTATCATGGTTAATTTTCACAATGACTTTGCAAGGCTGAGCAAGCATAATTATAGGCTTTCAAAAGCTCCTTTTTCAGGTCTGGAACAGTGTCAGCCCTAACATTCACACTGTGAGAAGGAGATCTGGGTTGGAAATGGTCCCAGGAACACCCACGCCTCAGGCTGATGGGAGTCAGACCTGTTATTCTGGTGCCGGTAATGGTCACCTGGGGCACTCTCTGCACTACCTTGAAATGACTTAGTGCTATGCTGCAGTGACCATCCTAAAAGAATGAGAAAACTTAGTGGATCACAAGATGATAATCCAGTCTGTTAGAACAAAATCACCTAAAAGAAAACCATGAAGTTTGGGGAATGGATCTGAATTCTTCTCATGGAATGACTTATGACCACAGCTAAACCACCCAGCTTAATATCCCATTAAGTTCTATTCGCTGCAGAATTCCCAGGTGCTTACATTTTAGGGCTAAAATTGTGTGCTGCAAGTAAATTATATTGTTATCTAGGATTCAGGGGAGGGATAGGCTCTCTTGGCTAGTTGAAAGTGCTTTTTTTCCTGGACTCCTTTGCTACTGAGCAGCTTAGACTACATAGCTCTCTTTTCCGGGGAATTTGTCTTTGTCCATGGGAGTAAAGGACAAGTTACATGTTCTAAGCAAGGCTTTATATTCTTCCCAGCTCTGGGAGTAACTTGTTTGTTAATAAGCTGAAGTACAGATGGAAGAAGGTGAAAAGGAGATTCTTCAAAGCCTTTGTTTAGAGCTTTACAGGGTATTGTAATTTTAATTGTTAGCAATGTGGATGCTATTTCATATAAGTAATATGTGTTTGTTTTGATTTGTAACGTGCTGTGGGTTGACAACTGGAATAAAGCTGTGCCAGGATGAAAAAATAAGTTGTACTGGAGAAAAATATCTTGATCCTCACGTGGCAGTGTCCATGTTAGAGCTCTTAGTAGTATATATTATGATTAACCAATCAAATACAATCCATGTTGGCAAGAGAAGAGAATATCCTCTTCTCAGTAAGTAGGACTGCATCTATTGATTGCTTGATGCCAAACTTCAGTGTTTGTCCTGTGCTTACATCCAGGAATTACCAATGTGCATAGCTGCACCAGCACTAGCTAAATTTTGCTAGCCCTGAAGCTGGTCTGTTTATCTATGTAAGGCAGGCCAGCATTCTGGGTTTCACTCAAGAGTTTAAAAGCCACATTGCTGTTCCTTGCCCTCACTGGTATCTGACCTGACCAGCTTTGTGCTAGCACAGATGTGGCAGCTCACCACCACAGCAGAGATTGCAGCATGGCCTCCAACTGCATGGACACTATAACTCTTCAAGTCAGTGAGACCATCTACCACCTTGAGGAGTGCTCATGCTTGGCACTGCAGGAAGCAATGGACAATTCTTGTTTCTGTAGACAGAGGCTCTTTTTCAAGACTAAAGTGAAGAATGTCTGTAATTTTTTGCAGATTAGACCTTATGTTGTACTCTGCAAGGAACATTTTTCTATTGTTGTGGCAGGAAAACATAGATTATTAAACTGCAGATGTCTGAATTGCTTCAAAAGCACCAGTCTGCTGCCTTGTATGTTTAAGTCTGTTACAGCTGTTCAGTTTGGGTTTTTTTTCCCTTAAAAAATTTCAAATGCGGGGGGTAAATAGCAGGGAGAATGTTGATGAGATATTCATGAACTACTCTGCCTGGAGAGCTTTGACTTACTACTCCATAACAAAGTTAAACTCTTTCAAATACAAAAAAAAGGCTAGGAAAGTATCTCTGCAGTGATTTAAACTTGCTATTTTGGTTTTTTTACCATTTTCTAATAGTGTTCTTTGAACACTCCTATGCACTGTACAGGTAGTTAGAATATATTTTTATGTGCAAGTAAATAGTATTTCCTGCGAAGAGGAAAAATGTTCTAGAGTGACAGTTTTGTCCATAAAAGACTAATGAGTGGTTTTTGTAAGTCTTTTGAGCAGAGAAATTGATATTGTTCTTTAACTTAATAATGACAACAAGAAAATCCAGTCCAAATAGCTCTATACCCAAGCCTAGCACTCAGGAGAATTTAGACAAGGTCAATGTATGGGTAGCAGAATATATTCCTATGAACTTCCATTGCACTCAGATGCACATGCATCTGTGTTTTATTTATGCATTAACTAGAGACAATGAGAGCATAAAGGCTGCTAGCTAGAAGGAACTCTTTTTTTTAATCTGACATCACAAGATGTAGCAAATGCACCTAAATATTTTAGTACCTAGTTAATACCTTAGCCTTTGGGAAGGTCTGCTACACCAAGGCTGCACCTGATGTTAGAGACTTGTAATCCCTCTTTAATATTTGTGCATGCAAATCTATACAGAGCTGCTTGCTTCTGCAGTATCTAAATAGTTTTCTGCAGGTAACTGGGATCAGAGAAGTCTAATGTTATTGCTGACACTGAATTTGTGTAAGCAAAGCTTTTTTATGGAACTTTAGCTGCAACTGCTTTTAGGAAATCAGGGAGTCCTATCACAGTTATTTGATAGTATATACAGAACTGTTAAAGATGTAGTAATCTGAAGTGAGAGTGAGGTTTAAACTTGTAGCTGAGAAGCTTGTGTTCTAGATTTGGCTTTGATGCCAGCAACTAGGCAACTCTCTTGAAGGCATGAGTGGATCCCAGGGATCCCTGTGAGGCAGGAATTTGGTTGGACATCTCTTGTCAAAGACTGTCTCTGTGTATCTCCTACCATTCCTTTGATGCAGCTGACCAGAAGAGAGCACCATGTACAGAACAAATGACCCTCTTCTGTGTTTGGTGTTTGTTTGGGTTTTTATTGTTGTTCCCCCCCCCATGTTTTCTCGGCAGACACTTGGCCAGACCTGAACCTATGTAGCTTGAGAGCTTTGGAGGGATAAAAGGACAAATAATGCTGTAGGGAGAGGAACCAGACTGGTTCTTTTTAACTCTGACATTGATGTTACTTCACTGGTTTTGAAATCTTACCTTAAAGGAAGAAGAGTAAATCATTGGAGAACCAAGAGAGAAGATATTTGCAACCCAAGGGGAACCAAATGCAAATTACACTGAACTTCAGTGCAAAAGCTGCCAAACAGATATACAGTCTGTTTCCAAGATGTGTGTGGGTTTAGTTTTTTATTATGCCCATTTGACCTGATGAAAAATCCAAAAGAAGATCACATGTAGCAGTAACAAGGTAAGAGGTAGATCATTAACTAAGGAAATACTGGTGAAAATGAGTGCTTGCACCAGACTGATGTATCTTCCACCTCTCAACTATGCATATGTGTTTATCTGCTTAGAGGATCAGAAACAAGAGAAGAAAGACAATTGCAGCTCTTGCCAAACCCAGGGAAAAAAACAAAAAGTGAGAGAGGGTGGGAGGAGGAAGGCAAAAAAAATCCCAAGGCAGAGTGAATGACAAGCCAAGCAAAAAGCCAACACTTTTGCCTCTGGCAGTCAGGCAGGTTTTGTGAGCTTTTCCCCTTCCCTTGGCCTTAAACTAAATAAATAAATAAGTACATCAACCAGCCTTATTAAGGAAGACTAGGAAGCTGGTGGTTTTAATAATATCCCTCCTTCACCTAGAGCAGAGGTTCCATTCTATTTCCTTTCACGTCCATGGCAAAGGTCAGCTATTGAGAGTGACTTGTCGTTGCTGCTGGGAGCGTCTGTGTCTCTCTATTACTAGCTACTACTGTTTCAGTCCCAACTGTTTGTGTGTTTTTTTTTTTTCTTAAAAAAAAAAGCTTCAGCATCCCAAGCTTATTGGGAGTGGAAATATATCAAAAAAGCAACCCACAAACAAGGTTAAAAGCACAAATAAAGATGGAGAATGAAATAGAAATGGGAGGAGAAAAAAGGAGGGGGGGGATCAGTCCAATTTTCTTTGGAGACGTATGGCATTGTTGGGGCTGTCTGGCAGTGTTCCAGGGCTTCAATTGAAAGTGAATTTCTTTCATTGAATTCCATCCAGAGATATCATAACCTCAAAAGGCTACTATTACCCAGAGGGTTTCAGATGAAACCATCTGAGCGTGACTTTTGAAATGCAAGAAGTCACAATTGTCGTTTGACAACATGGGACCTGTCAAGGCCTCTCTTTCCAGACAGACAAGTTGTTTACATAATCCTTCCACCCACCCTACTGAGGTGAAAACCCTTCCATTGCTAGTGGGTTTTTTTTTTCCTCAGCAGGTGCAAAGTCAAAACAATAATAATCATAATTAAAAAAATCCCTGGTGAACTCCACAAAACCATCCCGTGCCTTGACAAGCAGAATTTAAATATTGGCTTTTTGAATGTGCATTGGAGGACAAGGGGGTGTGGAACTGAATGAACCAGGTTAACTCTTCCTGTGGTAGTGATAATCATCATAACTAAGAAATGGAATAATAAGTCAAAGATTGAGCTCTTGGAGAAAGACATTAAAGAAAATAAAGCCCCAGGCCTTAGCGAAACCACTGGTCAAACATGTGGTCCTCCAAGCTGGTGAGACACCATCGGGCACCCTCAGCTTGCCCTGGCAATGGTAAGAGTGAAACAGAGGTGGCTGCTGTTGGCAGGAATAGTTGTCATGTATCCTTGCCCTCTTGGTGAAGAAATTCCTCCTAGTATCTCATCTGAACCTGAAAGATTATCAGGCATTGGCCCAGGCTGCCCAGGGAGGTGATGAAGCCACCATCCCTTGAAGTGCTCAAAACCCACGTAGCTGTGGTGCTTGGGGCCATGGTTTAGCAGCGAACATGGCAGTGTTGGATGGGTGGTTGGACTGGATGATCTGGGAGGACTTTGCCAAGCATAATGATTCTGTGATTCTGGGACAGTGGTGCAGCAGTGGACAAGCTGATCTGGAAATCTTTTGGCAGCGGTTTGAAACTGGTAAGCAAAATGACAAACTATGCTTTGGTTGTAGTATGTGGGTGAGAAGGTAAATGTCACTTAGGATTCACTGCTCAGCAAAATCCCTGGTGGAGATGCAAATACCTTTGCAAAATGCCTTCAGTATCATGCCCTTCTGGGGTAAAAAAAAGAAAAAAGAGGGTGAATGAAACACTTGCCTTCAAGCAGGAGACACAGATATAGGTGTGACAGTGATCAGTTTGAACTCCTCAATACACCCACGAGTGCTTACTTGTAATTTCTGTGCAACAGAGTCTGAGATCAAGAGAAGAAGTTTGCTTTACGAAGTGTTTGTTAACAAAAGTGTTTCAGATCACATGCAGGACAGACTGGTGGGTGTCAGATGAGTGTAGATATGTGGTGGAATAATGAATATTGTGTGGAAAACACCATAAAAATCCTAGAGGATGATAACATCCTGAGGTCCCCCAAAGCCTAAATATAGGGTTTTTTTACACATGCAAGACAGAAAACAATCTAAGGAGTAGAACTGTACTGGGCAGGGAATATCCAAAGGAGAAAATGATACAAAGTGTACGAGTACACTTGCCTGTCTACAAGGTAGCTTGTACTGTAGAACTACTGCATCTTGAAAAGTAGTCTTGCTAAAAAACTTTCAGATGTACTCCTTGAAACTTCTTGTGTGAAAGGAATTATGCTGGCAACCCAGAAAGGCTAGAAAAGGTGGAAGATCCAAAGCAAGCAATACTCTGGTCATTTGCCAAATTAAAAGGAGATACTTGGAATGAACATCTGAAGTTTGGGAAATCTAATGAGACTTTCCTATAAAGTCAGAAAACAATTTAAAGGAAACTATAAAAATTATGTTCTGTTGGCAAACCTCTCCCCAGCCTTGTATTCTCTATCTAGACACTGGTAATTTGTCAGAGGCTACTCAGAGCTGGCCATCTACTCCAGGTCATTCAGAGGCATCAAAAGGAAAACACAGAAGAATGTTACACGGGAAGAGGATGCCCCTAAGCAGTAAGAGATTATTGATGGTAAAATGCCTCCATCTCTTAGGGCTCCATTAAGAAGCTTTGGAACAAAGACTTCTTTAAGACCATTGCAGAAAAAGAACTGATGTCTGCTCTCTCTGTAACTACAGGGATGCCAAGGCAGATAGGAGTGACAGCGTCCAGAACTGCAAGAGTGAGAGGCTTCTTGGGAGAAAGGAGCTGTAAGCTTATATTTCGTAATGCTGAGTAGTTTTTTGAATTCTAAGTGGAGGAACACATTGATAAGCCCTCTAGTAGCACTGTAGTAAACCCTGCAAAATCCAGGGCTATTGGAAATTAGTACACAAGATAGAATATGGAACAGATGCTGGAGTTCTGCTGTAAAATGAGTACTAATTCTGGGGATGTGTCTGATCCAGATGTCCTTTCATAAAAAAGAAGGTTGCAGCTATCACCTTAGCAGCCACAGTAAACCCGTAAATATAATAACACACAGCAACAGCAGAAAATACATTAGTTGGCATATTTGCAAGGTGTGGTTGCTCTTTTACTCCACCTTTAAGTCAGCATAATTACATTGATTGTGCTTTTTCTTCTGTCTGGAGAGGATCAGGACTTTAGCATTGCTAATCTTTACCAATTAATGAAAAGAAATGTATCTCAATTACAGTGCACTGTATGAGCTGGGTAATGACAGTGTTTGTACAAATCTGAGAGGGTGACTCTGTGCAAAAGAGAGCTATTGACTAACTCTACCTGTTAGCTCCCAAACATTGTTTTTGGGTCTGTGATGATCTGGAATATGAAGATCTATGGGTTTATTTTTGTCAATTGTCTAACAGCAGGAAAAGTTAATTATGGCAGAAAAGGAGTCAACTGATTTTAGTGCTGGTGGAAGTTTGCTGCTACAGGGTGGGAGCCTACAGGTGTTAGGCATGAAAATCCCACAGAGGTTCTGTCTTGTCTCCATGCAGTAAGAATTGTTGGAGTTTAAAAATGCAATATTTCTCTGGGGTGTACTTTTTTTGACCCTATACATAATGTAAGGGTGTTGCAATTAAACATGATCTTTGAACATGTTTTTCAGCATATGTCTTCCTGGCAGAAGAAAAGTGGTATTTTTATATCATGTTAATTATTAGTAGTATCTTAATTAATATATTTTCCAGGCTTGTATACGTGATCTGTCAGTGGTGTAGTAGTTGAAAGCTGAAATGTCATGAGGCATGGCAATAGGTCAGGTGAACTCAAAGAAGTTTATCTGCCTTGAAACCAGATAGTTTTTGTTCTGATTATCCTAAAAGAAATAAATGAGAATTTCTTGAATAAAAAGTTTATTTTTACAGAACCTGCTTGTTTTGCTTGAAGCCCTTGTTGGAAACTTCCCAGCCACATGAGTGCAATATGATTAAATCTTGGACTCCTTGTTATTAAACCTAACAGTGTTTGCTGTGGTTTTACTTTATCTGATGATCCAGAATAACATATAGCGTTTCACCAGGTGCTTGCTTTAGTTCTAGCTCAGCTGTACTCTAGTTTGGGTGCTCTCTGCAGGAAGTGCTTAAAAACAGGAAGGAAAAAAATAATTGTGAGACAGGTCACTGATTCTGTCAGTGCCCTTGTGGGGGTTTGGACAAGAGCGTGTGTCTGTTGGCAAGTACTGCTGGATGTACAGGCAATGCTCTCCTTTCTCCCACATTCCTTAACAGCTGCAAAGCTTCTTCAGTGCAAGGAGGAGGAGATGGTAAAACAAGAGGGAGTACCCTTACAACTGGAGTTGTGCAGAGCATCCCTTCTCTGTGTGTATCTGAGAGGGAGAGCATTGGCTCTGCCTTAGCTAAAGGAACACATCTTTACGAGTCCTTCATGTTCTCACCCAAAGCAAGCTCCCAGGCCACCCTGGGCACTGTGTCTGTGCTGGAAACAGGCATGTGGCAGCTCAGTCATAAAGCAGGGCACTCAATGCATGTGTTCTAGGATGGGCAGGAGATCCAGTTGCTTTCTGCTGTACCTCCTCCAACAGCTCATCTTTGGACAGGGTTCATGCATGTGTAAAGCCTGGTTATCTCTCTGCTGATCTCAGGAATGAAGCTGGCTCCTTATTTCTTGTCTGACAGTGCTGGCATGACAATGTCTGTGGAGCCTATTGATTGATCAGTCATGGCTGAATGAGTGTAACTTCTGCTGGTGGCAGAGGTGGATTGTGTGTGATGCATTTCTTCCCTTCAGATTTTAGAAACCATCTATTCCCAGAGGTGAGAATGAAACTGTTAATTTTGAGACTTGTAAAACTAAGAAGGAATAGAGTGTGATTTATGGCTATCCTTGCAAATCTTTCAGCAGTACCTCTGTGTATTTCTTGATACCTTTCCACGCAATAATTTTGGAGTAAATGGTGCACAGAAGCACTGTTCTGTGTTGCAGGATAAAGTGTGTCTGTCTCTTTGGACTGAGAACAGGAGGGTTTTTTTCTGCTATGTTGATTCTGTACAGGTAGTCTCCTGCTAAGTAAAGTATCTCACAGGAGAAAACTAAATACGTGGGAGATTCCTACATTTGTGAGTGATACTAGCTGGATACTTTACTTTCTGAGCAGAGTTTAGAGACCTGCTAAAGGAAATATAAATGGGAACTGATGGTTTTGCTTAAAAAAGAATCTCTCATTTGCTAGAACATGGGGATTTACTCACCCTGGGGGCTTAGCTGAGCAGGTGTCAGCCTTCAAAAGTGAGAGTAGACTCACGAATTGAAATGAGGTTGAATTAAGTTGAGCTGATGTATCTTGATCTACAGTACAGCCTCTTTGCTATAAATGGTTGGGTTGGCAGGAGTGGCAGCAAAAATTAGAGAGAAGAAAACCAACAGGGAAATGTGTGGGTTTTTTAACTAGAGGACAACACGTCCATGTAGCTACTATCAAAAAATTGTGGGAAAGTGCAGTGGCAAAAGATGTCTGAAAATGTTGCATTAATCCTTATTGTGTGGTGGAAATATATGCTGAGGCCATCTTTGGGTGAGACAGTTGAGTAGGAGTGGTGGTCCTCAGGGTTAGAAGGGGACTCTAAAGGCCTGGCCTGGGTGAGCCATTGGATGGAGCCAGGAGACATGGCTTCACACTGAGTAACACATGTTGAGATCTGACAAACCAGGACTCACATGGAGTTCCATGGCAGCAGGTTACTCAGCTCATTTGATCCAAATTCAAGCCATTTGTGTAACTAATGGTGCTCTCAGATGTTTGGCAGAATAAACTAATCAGCTGTCTAACAGCAGCACAGCTTCTCTGTGCCTCAACATGGATCCAAGGAATCCTGCTGCAGTCGAAGGTGCAGCTCCTATCTCGGAGCAGTTTCGTTAGCTGTGTGGCTTAGTAACCTTCCAGCAGACTTAGCTACATAAACACTTCAGCAGGAAGGGAAAACCTGCTTTGGAAAAGGCATTCTTGGTCACTTTCTGCACATCTGGTTTAATCTCTTGCTGGTGAGGCTGTGTACCAAGCCAGCATGTGTCCTGCTAATTCTGAGATGGTGTGAATCAAATAGGTTCATGGATGAATGACCCTTATATGGTTTGCAAGTTTTGTAAGTCTCTCATGCTAATCCAAGGCCACTTTAGGTTAAGCAATCACACAGAAGGTGCTTGAAAGATGAACCTAACGATATAGTTATAGGAGCTGGTTTTCAACTTTTTAATTTTATTTAGATTTCTTCTCTCCTCTTTCCTCTCTTCTTTTCTCTCCTTTTTTCTCTTTTTTCTCCCTCTCTCCTCTTCTCTTCTCTCTTTTCTTGCCAACTTTTGAGTGGATCAGCCTGTCTTAGTTTATTTCTTCTTAATTTTTCCTTTTTATCATTATTTCTTTGCTCTTGTCTGTTAAGTACTAGAGCAGAGCTCTTTTCTCTGCTCTAGTCACCCTTAACCCATAAAATAAACTTTTAAAAGGTTGGGGAAGAAACAATAATAGATGGTCTAATAAAAGATGCTGTCTCTCCCTACAACCCTTCCTTCACTTCAGGACAATACAGCAGTGTGATAAAATAAACTGCTGTTGCCATATGTTTTGCTGAAGAATTCCGCTGTCTTCCCAAGAGGTGACACACTCACAGTAGTGTTGAATTTGGTATAACTGAAGGTTGACCTTTAGGGCTTTTAGTTTGGAAAATAACTGTTCTGGGATGTTCCTGTAAGTATTCTTTACTGACAGCCAATAGAGATTTTCAGTGAGAAAGGAGTGAATATATATACATATATATATATGTATGGTTATTTACTCGCGTCATCATCAGAACACTTGTGATCCTGCTTGCTTTTTGCTGATCCGTTATTCTTCTGGAGTTGATCTTGCTGAGGCAGCAACAGGCTGTAGGAGGACACTTGAGAGGAGAAGCAGTTGTGTGGTTTCCATGTCACTCTTGCTATCGAGGTGAAGCTGTGTCCACATCTGGTTTGCACTTTATGTGCCACTGCCACTGTAGCAACGCCATGATTTGAATTCTGGAGCAAGTTTGGCAAAACACCTTTTCTATTTTCATTTTCTTTCTTTCTAAGAATATTCTCCCAGCTGGGAGAACAGTGTTTTGTTTTGTATTTTTCAGTTGTGTTCATAGTGGGTAAGAGATCTGTTTTATCAATCACAGCCTGAACAAGACTTGCAATTATAATATCTGTTAGCAGTCAAGGTAAACACTCTGTCTGGTGGTGTTTATCTGTTCTTGCTAACAGGTATTGAGTTCCTGTTTTCTAGGAGTTTTTGGTGGTTCATTTTTGATGTATTACATCACACTTGAGTAAATATTTTCAGAGGGAAGTCACGTTGTATGAGGGTAGCTCTTCATGAAAGGGAATAAGAACAGTCTGTTCTCATGTAAGAAAGCAAACAGACAACTTACATGTGTCTTGGGCCCATCCCTGGAACCGTTCCATGTCAGGCTGTCTGGGGCTCTGAGTAACCTGATCTAGTTCTAGGTGTCCCTGCTTACAGAAGAGGGTTGGACTAGGTGACCTCTAATGGTCCCTTCCAGCTCTAACATTCTATGATTCTGTGACTGCACCCACCTTTGAAGTTGTTAGATATTTTCTAAATAGTTTGTCACACCCAATCTGGAGTACTTTTATTCATCAAACTTTACTGTCAAATACGGAATAAAGGATATGAGGTGGGTGAGAAAAAAAAATAATCTGGATTTGGAACAGGCGTGGGTCACCCAGGATATGGCAATTTGAGGCTTTCCTCTTTTTCCCTTTCACAGGCCAGTTTGTTTCTTCTGCTTCCTTTCTCTCTCCTGTATACTCCACTGGAGTATAACACAGTCTCTTCTTTCCCCGTCTGCGCTGAGATGTTCTTCCCCTCTGCTGTGTGATGCTGCTGACACTGGCCTGTGGTGATTCTGGGCTTTTCTGGCACTGCTCACTGAGATAAAAAGTGACAGCCTGGGAGCCCCCTCGTGTGCTCCAGAGCTTTCAGCCTGTAGCACGAGCAGTATATCAAACACCAGCAGGCCAACCCCTTTTTCTTGCATTAGCCAGTCAAGCATTTTGTGCTGCTGAATGTCATCTTATTTAACATTTTGTTAAACAGCTTCTAAAGGTCTTAACAATATGACAGATGGGCCATTGAATGGATGCTTTAATGGCTGAGCATTAGTTTGCTTTGGTTTGATAGTGTTTATTGTTAGTTAAGTACTGTTTAAATAAATCAGTCTTCCCCTTCTCTCTTTCACAATGCAGACACATTCAAGAGAGGGTTTTATTCATGTGGTGAGAGTGTGTTTCTGTCTGTCATGCAGAGGTCATATCTGTTGGTCTCCTTTCCAGTCAATTTCTGCCTCATAGGATATGACTCCAAGGTCTGGATCATGTCTATAAAGTTTAAGGCATGTTTTAAGGATTCTGCAACTGTTAATTTATATCTTTGATCAAATTTTTGGTGTGGTGGTTGTTACAGGTCCACTTGTAATGCTAGAAGGTAAGACCTCTGGTGTCTTGACCCAGTTCTAGTTCTGGAAAACAGCTCACCAGTCTCTTATTCCCTTTGCTGGCACAGTTATTCTTCATTTCTTTTCCCAGTGTATCCTTCTCATGGATAATCACTTCTGCACAGGTAGTCAGGAATTTTTAATCCTGATGATGTGTTTGCTTCAGAGTAAAACATCAAGATGTGACTAAACTCTCTTCAGTCCTACCCCCTTAGGGGCTGTGCCTGCTCTTGTTTCATTTCTACAGGACTCACTTTGGCACGCTGAAAGCATTGACACAGCTGCAATAATTGCAGTGTGTAGAATTTCCCTCTAAAGGCCTAGAAATTGCTAGGATAAAACTCCTTTTTGATGCTCAGTGATGTTAACTGCTGGGTGCAGGCCCCATCCATATTTAAGGTGGTTTCCAAAAGTATTGAACAGAAGATGCTGTAGATGCTCCTCTGAATCAAGGACACAAGAAAAGAAAAAAAAAAAAAAAAGGGGGAATCTGGTCCTTAAATTATGGAAATTAATAGGAAATCAGTAGTATTTTGTTCCATAGTGGACATCTCTAGTAATACTTTCAGTATTTTATAAGTGACATTTACAACTGCGGGAGGAAATACAGCTTCCTCTCTGAGGCAGTGGCCTTAGATGATGCCATTTTCCCCCAATTTTTGAGCATCAGCTTGCCATTGGACAGATGGGAGCCAGTTTACTTATTTAGGCTGTGAGGCAGAGCCTTTGCCTTTGTACATATAAGGCTCTATACCATTTGTAACTTAGTGGTGTCCTGGTCTCACTTTAAGCACCCAGGCAGTTTTAAGAGACAAATAGCAGTAAGACATTGGTTCTGATTAATTTGCAGACTGGCTTTTTTTTTTTTTTAATAACTCCCTCCTCCAAACTCTCAAAACACTGATCTGAAATAACAAAGTGTTACAGATGAGGTCTTCTGATTATTGCCCTTTAAAGCTTTTTTTCACATGGCCAGGCTTCACAAAAACCTATTTTACTCACAGAAATTAGGTTTCTGGTTAGTAGGAGCCCTAAATAGACATGAATTACAGGAACGTCCTTTGAAACCCCATACAGGACTTGTTTCATTAAATCCCATGAAGCGACCTTAATTTAGTGGAACACTGGATAGGTTGTTCTTTTAACCTATTAGCACTTTGGCCAGTCCCATAAACCGTATTCATGGATGATTCCATCAAGAAGGACAACAGTGGGATTAATATTATTTCAGGATACAGTAAATGCCACAATGATGAAGCTGTTTAAGATCTGGTGCTCACTGTGTCACACTGAATGCATTGACATTTACTCTGCTATCACTTCATTTCCAATATTCTTTCCAAATCAGCCGATGCTAATGCTTCAGCATGTGTGCAGAATACAATTCCATCAGGGCTAGGGATGAGAAGAAATGAGCTTAAAGCAAGTACCTTCTCCCCTATTCCCTCAGTCCCCTCCCTCCTCTCCCCCCAGCACAGCAAACTCCTTATCTCTACTGCAGTCCACTCGGGGCGTGATCAGGAAGGGGTGCCGGTTCAGTTACAAGGTTCTCATCCCAGTTGTGCAGGGGAGAGCCCATTTCCTGATGAGGTGGCAAAGAACTGCTGTGTCCACAGAGCAAAGATACCACTCACTACCTCCCTTTGCCTGCTACACATGGTGCTGTCTTCTATAAGGGGCAGAGGCCACCTATATGCAATCCCCTCCATCACTGTACTGGGACACTAGAAAGCTTTAATGCCTTTCTTCCCCAGCAGCTCTGGAAAGTCAACACAGTGCATTATCCCACAAAGGGGATTTCAGATGGAATTCAGTGGAGAGAAACATGCTGTTCTAGAGAGGTTCAAGCAGGAGCCAAACTGCTCTGACTCAGCCTGTGTAGGAGCCTCTCTATATTGTCAGAAACAAAAATAAATCACAAATTACCTTGCTGATGTTAGCACAGGAAAACAGAAATAGAATAGGGGTTTTGAATGCAAGTTTCCCTAGTCTCAATCTATTAGAGATTAGATTAGTGAAGAGACTTCAGTGTGTATGTAAACAGAAAACTCTGCATTTGGACTATTTCACTCAGAGCATTTGGATCCCTGTAGACTCCTCCTCTCTGTTCCAGCTGAGGCCATGCTCTTTGCAATACAGGTCTACAAGGACTGCATTACAGCTGTTTTGGAAGGGAAGCTGGTCGTTGATTTGCTTCTTGTGCAAATCCTGGAGAAGGATTTTGGGGGAGTGGTGAAGAAAGGACGTTTCAGGCTTAGGTCCTGGAGAGAAGCCAGGAGATAGATAAGGTCACCTCTCTTTACCCTGTGGCCTGTGATCCTGTGCTGTACGAGGTTTTGAGGTCCCTTGCAGGGTACCAACACTTCTCAGCTATTGTTAAGCTGGAAGCTGGAAAACAATTCCCCTGCCAAAACTCCTGAGTCTGTCCCATTCTGCAGGGGTCTGGGTGCCGAAAGAAGACACACATGCATAATTTAGGCTATCTGATTTCAAAGTGGAGAAATCGTGTCAGACTGCATGAAAAACATTTCCCTGTGACAGTTTCATAGCTTTCCCTGCTGCAGGCGTGTGAATGCTTCAAAACAAATATAGACTTTGAGAAAATGGTTTGCACTGTCAGTATTTCTGGTCAGGAATTCTCAGGAATATCTCAGCTGTAAGTGCTGACAGATATAATCCTCCTTGTTGTACAGCAGCAGATGAAATTGTTGTAGTTCTAACACACAACAGAGGCCTCATAATGTGACTGGAAGTCAGGTGTCTGCAGGGGACTTCTAATAAACTTAGTCCTGGCAGTGAAGCTTGACTGTGGCTTTGGGCATTTACTTAATCCCTCTGACTCAGTTTCCTCATCTGCAAGGGCAAACCTCAGAATACTCTCAGTGAATGCCATTAGCAAAGGCAGCAGTTCCCCACAGCTATTTCCTTGTTTAAATACAGGAAGATTGTCAGACTTTGGAACCACCACCACCACGTGGTTCCTTTTTACAAGGTTTTTCAGGTCAAGAATACATAAAACACCTCACACATTTCTTTGAAGTGGCACTTGGAATCTTTCTGATTTTTAAGCTGCATACAGCTTATAATCAGTCTTCTTTCTGATCAAAACATCTGGACCATCCCAAACATATCTACCTTTCCTTGGTGATTTCTCTGCTGTGTTCCAGATCTGCTGACAGACTCCCTTGCTGTGCTCCAGCACAGAGACTGCCTGCACAGCTGTGCCTGAGATTTTCACAAAGCCTAAAAGGAATGAGAAAACGTTGAATTCCTGTGGGCCTTGGCAGTGCTCTTCAGACCTCCCTGAAAATCTTTGCCTAAGGACCTAGCTCAGGAAGGAAAAAAAAACCACCCAAAAATCCGTGTTTCCCCTAGGTGGTAGATCAGTGTGTGGGTTATTCTCTCTGCTGGGTATCTCAAGTCTGATTTCTTGCTTCACATATGCTGCTCCCAAGCTGCTGGCCTGGCCAGGTACTCTGCACCCTCTAGAGAGACATAAGCCTATGCTGAGGGTTCACTGTGAACTGATTCTTCAAACCTCCTACCTTTCCCAACACATTTAGCATTGAAAGCCCTGCTATGTCCTTCACTGTTTAAGGTTTTCACCTCTACTAACACTGTTTTGCAGTGGTTTTGACTTACTGCCACATCAAAAGCTCCAGCTTACTTCAATCCCCTCCCATATTTTCTGTGTTATCAGCTCACTTTGAGTTATTTAATATGAACAGTTTGCTGGATGCTTGATGGTAACGTGTTGTAGAAACCTTGTGGAATTTGATGGGAACAGGATCATTCTCATAAAGGTGCCTGACATTTGTTGGTAAAACAAAAGAAGTAAATTTTCTGAGTGCCAGACCATCCATGGTTATACTTACTGTCAGCAGCCAGCAACGTGGGACACTGCTTCCATATGCTTAATGTTTAACTGCAAATGTTCAATACCTGTTTTCAATAGAACTTCTAAAATAGAGGGGTAATGGGAGGAAAGAATTTGTTTCATCCTGACAGGATGGGCCTTGGAGAACATCTTGCCTTTAAAAAAAAGACAAAAAAAAGACATTGTACTGGTGTAACAGAATCTTGCAAGTTTGGCCACTTTATGAACACATTGTAAATAATTTATCAGCTTCTTTTAATTCCATATTGTGAAGTGATATTTGCAATTCATTGCCACAATATTCTATTGCTTGGTCACCTATTAATTCACAATTGAGGTTAAGACAGCATTTTTATAAAATAAACAATAACCTAGCAAGTTGGAACTGTCAGGAAAACTCAGTGGAGTAAAGAAAAAGAATATTTTTTGAAGTCCAGAAGTCCCTACGTGGGTGTCAGCATCTCACATTAGTTCCTTCCTTTAAGTGCCTGAGTCACACAGTCCTGCCAAATGACTCCATGGGCACTTTTATAAGGGCACTCCAATGTGGAGGTGTTGAAAAACAGTTTGAAATCAAAACAAAAGTCTTTGGTGTCTTTTCAAGAGCTTGAAAGGCAGCCAGGAACTTTTCAGCAAAGCAGCATGTTACTGTATTAACACCAGGGAAATCATCGTGTTGATTGCCACTGGGCAGTCTGTACAAGACGTGCTCCAGAGGGTGGTCTTTCCAACGTGGTTGTGAGACACCTTACCATGTCAGTATGCTTTCTTCTTTGGGAATATAATAATTTCTACTGATTTCTGCTAATTTCTACTGGATAAAATTCTTTCTTGTTGTCTGCTAACGAACTTTACTTCACACAAGACCATTGGCTCGTGACAGCTGCTCACGAAGTTACACTGGACTTTTGTTGGTAGCTGTGCTCCTATCTGCCTCCTCACCAACACGCTTCCTTCACGGATTGCGGGACAATACTTGAAAGATGAACAGCTAAAGGAGATTGGAGAAGACAGGAGATCAAATTGCAGCTTGGCACCACTGTGAAGTGCGACACATTGCTTGTGTTTCTTGCAAAGGGTGAGGTACATCTGCACTGCCTATGTCTTGAGGCAAATGAGAGGGGAGAAATGCTGCATCTGGCAGAAATTTGCTTTTGGACAGAGGATCTCCAAGTGTTAGCTCTTACCCTGGAATCAGTCCTCATGCTTGTTGAGAGCAATTGAGATCTTCCTGCTAATGTGGAGAGGCTTACATTCAAAGCAGTTATAATGCAGTTGTCCACAATGAGAAACAGTTGAGCCTTCTGCACCTACCCAACCTGTGTTTTCCAGTTCTTTCCTTCCTCGTGTGTAGATACTGCTGTTTTGGCTTGTTTCAGGCTTCTTCAAGTTGGCTCTGGTTGTCATGGGTAGAACCAGTGGTGTTAGCTCAAGTAGGAATG
Organism: Galbula dea; assembly: GCA_013399015.1. Taxonomy (NCBI): domain Eukaryota; kingdom Metazoa; phylum Chordata; class Aves; order Piciformes; family Galbulidae; genus Galbula; species Galbula dea. The sequence continues at coordinate 188,754 of VWZX01001062.1, read as the reverse complement.
GCTCTAAAGATCTCTTGGGTTTGGCTTTTTTACATTGTTGAATCAAGTTTCATGTTCTCAAGAGCTCATCTGACCCTAACATCTTGCTCCTGCTAACCAGTAAGCCACCTGGCTCTCCTGGATCTCTTTCTTGTTTCCAAGCTGACTCTCTCAAAGGCACTCCCACGACTCTTCTGCTGATTACATCACGTTTAGCTGCAGAGGTGCACGACAGTGCTCTTTCCCTTAGCATGGGGATGATTTATTTTACAGGGGAGAATCAGGATGATTTCCTACGTGAGACACTCTGAGAATTAATGGGTCTGTCAAGATCTGTAATCAGTGGCTTAGCAGAGCTGACACATGAAAGGACTGCAGTGGTATGTGAACCACCTTCGGGCTTGAAACTATTTCTGTAGCTCAGTCCCAGGGAGCTGAATGAACGTGAACTCTGAATTCAGTTACTTCCTCATCTGCCCTACCCGAGACGCAGCTGCATGCTGGGAGAGATCTTTGCTGAGCAAGAACGTCATGCTGCCCTCACAGGGCCCCCCATGGCAGGACACACTTCTGCCCTCCAAATCCTGCATGTTTGGCTGGAAAACTTCAAATATTTTTGTCCACCTCATGGTGAACCTGTGCTTTTGAACAGTACATCACACAGTATTTATGAAAGCTCTTTTCATACTTCCTAGAAACTTGGGAGTAGATCCTGGTCCTTGTGAACTGATGGAAGAAACTGCTTCTCTTCAGTAGGGTAGAAGCATGCCCAGGGGATTTTTCAGGGTGAAATGCAAAGGGTAAAGCAGGATAGATATTTCTGAGTTCTTTATTTTCAGACAGCAGTTTTAGCCTCTTGGGGGTCAAATCTTGGCTCAAGCGAGATTTCCTATTTACCTGTCCTTGGATGGAGGAGAAAAAAAACAAACCAACAAATAAAAATGTTGTATAGATAGCTAATGGTCTCTCCTGCAATGTCTGTGTGTCTTTCAGCTTACCACTCAAAGGAAAAGCTGTAGACTGTCTTTATATAATTGGAGGAGATGAATAATGTCTATGTCATGCTTTTGGCCACAGTGAGCAGAGATAGCGGTGGTTTATTTTGTGGCTATAACTCTTCCCTAGGCTGTGGGGAAGGGAGGGGTGTCCTGCTCCTGAATTTTGCAAGACATAACCCTAAATCTGCCGTGTCTCTGACTTCCTCAGTATGGTAAGCTGAAGCAAAAGCCCTTCAGTGCAAAGAAATCTACCTATTTTGAATGTTTAATGGCATTTCATTTAACAGTCTCCTTGCTCTGTTTCTTTTGCTCGATGCATTCCCTTTTGTGCAGCTTTTCTTGGTTCCCATGGCTGGATGAAAGCCCAGCCTGCTCATCTTTGTTGGGAGACTTGCCAGGGAAAACCAGTAAGCCAGCAGTACATATAGCAAACCTCCAGTCTGGGTATGCTTTCCCCAGTGGCAGCGAGAAGCTGAAGGTCACCGGCACAATGAAACCTACCCAAGCTGGTCCTTGCAGTCCAGGTTATAATTGACCCTGTCAGCCCCAAAGGTTCACACCCCATCCTTTGGCTGCAGGTAACTCCTGTGGTTTTCAGTTGAAGTCACCCATAGCATACAGCAGGACCTCCAGAAGTTACTGTTAATCATTTACCCACAAACACTCCCAGCGAAGTCACAGGCCAGCTGTAAAGGTTTCCCATTTCCTGAGATGGGCTAGTGAATCTGAAAGGTGCTGCCGTGGATCTGTTTTTCTTTTGGCTCTTCTTTCACCCTGAATTTTATTTGTATTTCCCCCTGTGGTGCTGACAGGATAATAATATTGTAACATCGTCACATCTGGTTAGGGAGAGGGCAGGAGGAGGAGGAAATGAGGAACTCTCTTCTGAACTAACCTCAACTCTGCTCTATAAACAAATGAATGCAGGAAGCTCTGCAGCAAGTGGGCCACAGCCTCCCTCCCTTCTGCAGGGGGATGTCTCACGTGGGTTTACTGCACCCTGAGCTCTCATGAAGTTCAGTGAACTCCAGAGGCCTTGGCACATGAAGGTTCAGAAAGTCAGTGCTAATGCAGCCTTTCATCTGCTGTCCTTTTCCCCCCTGAAGCCAGTGGGAGACTCGGGTGCTCAAGGATGTCTGTTCCCAACTGAATATTGGGATATATTTGCCTTTTGCAGTTTCTCAGGTCACCCATTTGTACCCTGGCAGCAGGAGGCTCCTGGGGGGTCACTAGAAGTCCTGTGAGGAGTGAGGTACTCGGCATAAAACAAGCAAGATGAGACAACAGTAATTTTATTTTGTCTTTTAAATAAAGATAAAACAATGGTAAAATCTTCAAGAATGAGCACTATGCCATGTGCTTAAATCAGCTTTGAAAATAAGGCAGGAGTTTCCAAGTGCCAAAATGAAGCCTCAAGTTTTGCAGTAAGAGCCCAGGCACTGTAAATGGGATATCCTTTGCTTTCAAAGTTGCAGGGAGACATCAAAGTGAAAAATTTTTTTTCTTTGTGACAATAAAAAGGATTAAAAAAATAATTAAAAAAACAGATCCCTTTTCCCACTCTTCTTCATTCTTGGGACTCAATGAAATCTGCTTTTGCCTGCTTGTGTGACCCTTTTTGATCTGCAGTTGTGAAGTGCAGTGTGATTCTATTTTTGGCCCTGCTAATCTTGAAAACATGGCTTCACGACATGGAGCCTGAGCTGGCTCACCAGATCCATGCTGCTGCTGGCAGCTTGAGCTCAGTCCCTCCAAGCTCTCTTGCCAGGCCCTGTTTAGTCAGGTAGAAGTTCAGGCTGTGTGGTGTTAGCAAGCCAGTTTCCTTATCTGAGAAGCTCTTCATCTTCTTGGGGAATATTTTTGTGTGTTCATATTAAGCATGAATGCAGCAAACCTGCTTCTATCTTTTGTGTATCTTCTCCACCCTTCTGCTATGGTTGGAAACCCCTTTCTGATAGCAGCTTCTTTGTCTTTGTAGAGGTAGGATGGTGGTGCTGTGCAGTGAGGCAGCCCAGCTGGGGGGGATCAGGTTACTGATGGCGTGGCAATGCTCTGCTCTCAGCATCCTCAGCCTGAAGAATTGCATTCAGGTGTTGCACATCGGTTTTGAATAAATAAGGGGGGTACAGGGAGAAAGAGCTGTAGAGTGGTTGGTGTTTCCTGCTTTCCTCTGGTTTCTTTTTTTTTGGGCTTCTCTTCCTGCCTAGGTTTGTTTTTGTTTTGTGAAGAGGCTAAATTATGTGCTCCAAGTCCCTGAGCAGAGGAAGAGGAGTCAGCAAGGAGGTGAGGGATTGTCCCTTCCAGCTTGGGATATTCTGTGAGCTGTGTGTGTGAGGAGAAGGAATGCTATGCAGGAACAAGGTTTCTGTGTAAGCTTTCTGAAGATTAATGCTAATCTAGGGAACCTGAAGAGTTATGGGCCTCAGACTTTCCTTTTTCAGAAGGAAGGAAACTTTGTTTCTCTGTATGGAAACTTGCAGAAATTCACAGGGGAAGTCCTAGAGGCCTGCTCCTGCATTTCATTCTCTTTAGTTCTTTTCCCTGTTCAGAAAATATTTGTATTCCCCTCAGATTTTTTTTCTGACAGGACATGTACTACAAATTATGCAGTTTAAAACAGCAACTCCACCAACATATCAACCCAGGAGATAAGAATCTGTGCACAAAAACTTTTTAGAACATAGAGAGCTAGTTCAACCTCCAACATCAAGGAGAGCGAGACTCAGCTGTGTCATGATCCATGCATACTCTTGGGGAAAAGGCAGTGAGTCCAGGGGTAGGACAAGCAATATAATATGATGCTAAGTGGGCCTCTAGCTCTCCACAAAGGAAGCACTGTGATGTTTTTTTGACTTCTGGATGGGTGAGTTGTCTGCTGGCTTCTTTGGTTAAGGGATAGTATATTCCCTGGGAGGACCAGGCTGTAAGGGTTTGGATTAAAAAAGAAAAGATGAGAAAATCAAGACAGTGTTTCCAGTGTTACCATGCACTAGGGAAAGACTCTGATTATCCTGGCATAAAGTCTAGGGTACTGGCTCTGCAGAGCAATGACTCTTTCCACCCCCATGCTGGTCAGTAGGCTTGAGGGTATCTGATACTTTTTAAGTCTGAGTCATTAAGGAGGCCTTTTTACATGTAGTACATGTTAAAGTTGGGGGATAAATGATGAATACTGCTGGAAGAAGGGGGCCTTGAGGCTTTCTGACTGCACCCTTGCATGTGGGTTGTAGACTATTGCCCTAGGAACTAAGATGGAAACACTCAGATCCAGCAATATCTTCTGGCAACTGCAGTGGGAGGTATGTGGGCCACTAAACTCAGTGGTGAGGCACAATTCCTGACAGTATAACACAGAATAGGAATGTATCAAGTATTTTTGGCTATGACTCTTGTATTGTGCCTTTATTGGGGAAATCTTGCCTTTTAGGTTTGCTTCTTACCTGGGGGAATATACATATACATGTAATATTTTTTTTACACAATTTCTTTTAAAAGCCTTCCTGTTCAGGGTGTGCTTTGCATCCTTGCTGTTGGCTCAGTGCTGGTCCCAAATGCCAAGAGAAAAGATATTAAATATTATATTTGCTAAACAAAACTGACACATTCCTACATTCACACATGGAAGCAACGGCACTCTCAATGCTCCCGAGAGTTAAAAATGATCCATTTTATTGAGCGATATAATGACAGCACTAGCTGAGCAGAGCAGTAATTATTATCTCTAGGAGACTCAGGAGATCAATTTTTTAAAAAGGAAAATAGTGTTTTTCATGTATTTCTTTAAATTCTGATGTCAGCAGTTCAAGGTTTGTCAGGCCTAACTAAAAATAGGACTTGGAGGCAGACGTGGTTCAGGGGACAGATTGTGGAGGCCTTTGGGAGGCAATGGGATGGGATGAGAGATTCCCTGTCCATTGGCTTCACTGTGTAGTGAAGCCTGGCAGAGCTCAGCATGTCTGTGCTGGAGGTCTTGGAAAAAGTAGAAGGCTGTGAGTTTAACTTGTATTCAATCTGTTTGGGAGCAGGGATAAGCAGTCAGGTAAACTCTGTTTTCTTTTTTCTCCCTTGGGTTTTCCTGAAGACAGGTGGCCTGACTCCTCTCAATCAGGGTATATGGCAAAGTCATGTGAAGATACAAGGTTAAAGAAAAGTTGAGAGGCAGCAAGCTTCTTGGAATGTTCTGGTTTACATCAGGAGGCATGTGAGCTGTCCTTCCGAGGAAGCTGCAAGACCAAATCTTCAGTACTTTGTGATGCTGACAAAGTAGCAAGTACAGGCAAAATATTAGCAGCCAAGAGAGTAGAAAAGGCCATTCAGCGCTTCCTTTTAAATGCAAACAAAAAGCAAAATAGAAAACAAACCCGAACAAATCAAAATAAGCTCAGGAGACTGGAGTCTTTCCTTTAGCTCAAAGCTATTGCTGCATGTCTGTGCTTCGCTTCTTTCTTACTACATTGTGTGCATCCTCGCTGATGGTATTGAGTGAGGAAGAGGACAGCACTGAGCAGAGCTCCACTCACTAAGTGGTCGTCCTGCAGAGCTGGCTGAATAGTCTTTCCTGGTGCTGTTGCATCACAAATATTTGAGCTCAGTCCTAGTGGGATATAAAATACATTTATATAAATATTGAATTTGGTATTTTCCTGGGAGGACAGAGTCCCTTTAAGACTTGTGTGGGTGGAATATGATGTAATGTGACCTCCTACAATATTGTCTCCACACAAAAAAACCCCACCCCACCACCCCCAAAACTGTTACTGGTCACATCCTCAGCTTATACAATTGGCCTTTCTGAATGATACTCCCTAGAGCTAAGCCAGTTCACAGTAAGTCAGTATCTGGCTTTACGTTAGCATGTCCTGCATTACTTTGACATTCCTTCCTGAGTTCAGCCAGTTGGCTTTCTACCCTTGATGGATATTTTTGACATTTGTCTCTTAAGACTTGCCTTGTCCAAGAGCCGAGGTCCAGGTGTATTCTTGGGAGTCAGCTGCTTAGGCAATAGATCTTGGGGCAGCACTATGTGCCAAACTGGACAAACAGAGCTTTGACTGCTTCTTCCCCACTATGGAAAATCTCCTGCTTGATGACACAATTCCTTCATCCCCTAGATTTACACATCATTAGAAACCTAAACCTGCTCCTAGGTTTTCAAGAACTCGTTAGCTCTTAAAGCATCACCAGCGTGGCCTGATTTGCCACTGGGAAAGCAATGTGATGTGCAGAGTTTCTTTCAAAGTGGAGGTAAATAATGGGTCTAGGACTTCAGGAGAAAAAAGAAAAAGGAGGGAAAAGAAAAGCATTAGCAGAGAAATAGAGTTTGAGTAAATAACAATGGTGCTAATTCCTGGCAAAATAGAGTGAAGTCAGTATGGAAGCAATTAATGCCACTGTACCCATGAAACACAAGATAGCTGATGTTTCAGGATAAAGTTCTTCATCAATCACTGGTTTATTTTATCAGCATTCATCATGCTCTATGGTGTGATTACTTCTGATGCCCTCTGACAAGTGTAATGAGAAAGTGCAGGACCAGACCCAGCCCTGGCGCTGGGCTTGTTCGCGCGGCTCTGGATTTGCTGTAATGTAACACATGTGAAGGCATAAACCTCTCCTGAAGGAACACAGATTCCACCTCAACCCCTGGCCCTGACTGCAGTTAGTCTCTGTGTTCAGATTTATGGGTAAAGCACTGCTGAAACTTTGTCTCCTCTTTTAAATGCTGCCCTGCAAATGATATGCTGAAAAGTCTGAGGTTCCCGTATTGTCTGAGCTGCTCTTTATTGTGTGAATGGCCTGAGTTTTGCTGGCTAGAAAACCAAATGCTTTGCAGCCAGCTGGTATTGATTCTTTACAGTTGTGTTCATACATCAGATGTAGATATTGTATTCCACTTCCCATTACATCTGAAAATGACTGGCTCTAATTGACAATGTGGCATCCACATTGAGATGTTTGCTTTGTGAGAACTGGCCGCTGCTCAGAATTATTTTGTATTATTAACTCCTGTACATCGCCCCTGCTGTTTGATCAGCCTGCTTCCCTTTGTTCTAGGCCATATGTGTTTTCAAAACTAATACTTCTACACCTTTCAAGGGCTCTGATTGTTGTACAAAAGACAATAAATCTCTAGGGGATCTGAGTATATCCTGGAGCATACAGCCTAATGAGAAAAAACTTCAGAACACCTTGGTGTTCTGATATTCTATCTCCCAGCTTTCAAATTCAGACAAAAAAGAGAGAAAGGGAAGGATCTGCTGTGTTGAAGCATTAACTGCATGAGTAACAAGTCTAAATCTTATTTTCCCAAGTGAGACTGAATCTAACAAGGGCACTTCCATTGCTTCTGGATTTCTCATCAGGTCTTTAGATACCTTCTGTAGGTGGGAAATATCCAATCTGTTTGCAAGAGGAGAAAGAACATTGTTTTGTTGTGGGTTTTGTTGTGGTGGTTGTTGTTCTGTGGGTTTTGGTTTTGTTTCAGATAATAAATAGAGCAGGTTCACCAATAGTGCACTGAAGAAGGCTCAGAGTTGCCTTTTTTCTATGAGCCTGTGGAATCTCATCTTTCAGTGTAAGTACTACAGCTTTCTTAGGAAAATGGGATTTAAAAATATGGCCAAAAAGATAAAATTTGCTTGTCCATTGTGAACCAAGAAAAAGTACTACTTAATGCAGAGCTGGTAAATAGGTTAAATCTGATGCAAAAGGCTTTCCTGGCACAGGTAACAATTTATTTTGGTGGTGCATTTGTGTGCAAGCTGTTGCTTTAGGAAGACGGTTTTCATTTAGAAGCTGTTTCTGCACAAAGGGTTTTGTAACAGTGCAATAAAACAATCTTGCCCATCCATCTTGAGCTGGAAAAACATATTTCACTTTTGTTGGAGGAAATACTTTAAAACCCTAGCTTAAAAACAGTGTGGTGCTCTTAGGGAAGCTCTGTATGAAAAGCAGTGCTCCAACACAGCTGGGAAATATATTTGAGTAACTTCTTGGTGCCTCCATGAATATACTATGTGAGAACCTTCCATGCTTCAACCTATTTATCCTCGTCTCACCCCTGTGAGAGGACATATCCTCATTTTTGCGGCTGGGGAGCTGAGTTTCAGAAAAGTCAAGTGACACAAAATTGCCTAGCAAGTCTGTATGGGAGCTGCCAGCTCAACCTGTTCTTCAGAGTCCAGAGCTAGCTCTGCCACCCAGTTCTGTCCAAATCACTAGAGATCAAAAAGCAAAACTGATTAAAAGATAATGGTTTAGTACTCAGCATCTTTGGCATTAAGAAGCCATTACTGTTCCTGGTGGATGCAAGAGTATGTTGACTGTGGATAGTTACATTACAGAAGAGATTACACCCTGAATTAAGACACGCAGGGAATGCTTCTGCCAGATCTCTTTTTCCAGGGCTAGCCATAATCAAATTCCTTTCTTTACTGTTTTTTGTAACCCCACTAATTGAGATCACCTAAAATGTTACCATCAGCTGAAGTCAGTGTCAATTAAATATCCCATTTGTATTCCCTATGAAAACACATGGCCTTCAAAAGTGTTTGATTTTCACTGGACCTTCTCATCTGTTTGTCATTTAAAGTTCAGGCCATTTTCCATATTTCTCTCAAATGCTGCCTCACGTGGAAATCTGGCAAATGAGCTTGCAAAGTAACTTATTTGAAGTTATAAATAATCTAATACTTGCCTGAAGTTGACCCCTCTATACAATAATATACAAATTAATGTCTGAAGCTGAGGGACATGCAGTTCTCTAGTACTGCCTTGTTAGTTGAAGGCAGGGTTGCACTTGGAGACTTGGAGCACTTGTGCTTGTTCCCACTGGTGCAGACTTGGCCTTGAGGCAGGAGGGAGATGGAGGAGGAACTGGGGCAGACTTTGTAATCCTGGCAGCTCTTTTAGGCATGGGATTTGACTCTGATGTCACTCCCAAGTGCTCTCTTGCTTATTTATTTTAAAAAAAAAAATGGTGAGCAGGTAATTGCTTTTTTTGCTGTGATTGCTTTTTCACTGTCACATTTGTTCCTTCAAAGTCCATTCACATTACAGTTTGGGCTCTCTCATGTTTCCTGTTTTGGTAGGGAAGTGTTTGGGAACCTGCTGTTTCATGGGTGGTTGGAGGATGGACAGGGGGCCCAGCAGAGCACTAGGGCCACCCCCACCACTTCAAAACCATCTCGGAGGGATCCAGCTGTCAAGGTGCTGTACATCCAGTGAGTTCTCGGGCATAGACAGATCCCCGTGTGCTTTTTGCATTTTTGGGGTGAACAGAAAGGAGTGGCCTCAGCTGTCCTGTGTCTCTGTAACATGAAACAGGCAAGCAGTGTGACTTTCAGCAGGTTACAACACTTTTGGCTTGCCCAAAATGAAGACAGTCCTACATAACCTGTGCTGAAGTTTCCCCAGTGTCCCATTCCATACTGTATACTTAATTCTGGTGTTGTTGGCTACCTACATACTGCTGTCTACAAGTGTCTTTGAGCCTGGCCTCAGGATGAGTCTCAAACCGTCCCTAAGTAGGGCTGCTTTGGTGTTATTCAACTGGCAAACCTGGTAGATGAGAGGCTGGGCTGTGTCCTGCACTTCCAAAGCAGTCTGGCTGTGAAGACTGCCCCAGGCAGTGCAGCAGGATGGTTGGAATCTATGATCTTGGGAGTCTTTTCCAACCATAATGATTCTATGGGTGTCCTGGACTTAGATCTGCAAATTTGATTTTGAGATTGAAGCTTCTTGGGTGCCCCCATCACCCCCTTCCTCTGGTCTCCTAAGGGATCCCATTTCATCTGGGCAGGGGAGCTTGAAATTGGGGAACAACTTCAAACCTCTTACCAATAAGCACTGGCCATCAGTTATTAGATCTCAGGAGCTGTTTGGATGTCAGGTCGCTCCCAGGGCTGACCAGCTGAGCTACACCAAAGTGTGTGGGCATTAAGATGCTTTTCATTGCACATAAAAGTTGCAATATCTTGTTCCCAAAGTCCTTTCATTTGAATGCTAATCATTGTGACACACTAGGCTTGGTTGTGCTTCTTTTGCTCTTAGACACATCTCGCTTCTGTTGATTGCACTTTTAAGATGCTAGTTAAAGGACCCAAACATTTTTGGAGGGTATTGGCACCTGAAATTAAAGTATATTGTTATCTCCTCTCTTAGAAAGAGAGGACTCTGCGAACATGAAGCTCTTGAGCACAGTTTTCTTTTATCTTTTCTAATCAGCCTCAGACATAAAGTACTGTGAATGACCATATCTGCTAATTAAACTGAGCTTTGAATGACCAGGTTAGCACTCTAGTTATCATTAAGCTGCTACTTGATGAATGGGATTTCCAGCTATTCTTGAGGCTTGCCTAATGCCAGCCAGGTTGCTGGGACCTTGACCTTACCCATGAGTCTGCTTTTGCTTACCTTCTCTTCTGCAGGTGCCCATGGTTTTCTTCAGTACACCTCTTATTTTAGTTGGGTTTTGCACACAGCTGAGCATTTAGAAGAGCGGGTTCCACATCACATCTGGTAAAATGCTAAGTGCTACTTCCAGTCACTGCAGCTACAGACTGCAATAGTATCAGCTCTCCTCTGCACTGCTGGTGTGGAAAATCTTTTCAGAATGAGGCCGAAGAGGTCACTGAAGCCATTTGAAACTGTGCTTTCCATGTTGTGGAGCTTCAGTGACTGGCCAGGAACCTGTGGCTCTGAGTTGCCTTCAGAAAACTTGGCCTATGTTTATAGCTAGGAGAACCAGCAGTAGGGATCTGTGTGCCGTTTGAAAACAGGCTGCTTGCAGGTACTGGCCATAGTTTTTTCATTTCAAGTTGCCAAAGTATTTTGATCTTGAATGCAACACATAAGGAAGTGAAGGGAGTTGTGCTCTATTTCAGCAAAAGACTGCTGAAGAGCCACAGTATAGTCAAAAGCTATTCCCAGGGGCAGACACCTCAGAGGGCTTTTCCAACCATAAGGATTCTGTGATTAGAAGTTAATTAGCCTTCCTTAAATGTAAGCAGTGTAATCACATGACCTGAAGGTTTCCGAAGAAAGCAGCAGGTATCACAAATATTACAATACTAAACACCAGAATTGACTACAATGAATTTCTTTGGCCCCATGGGGATACTTCAAAGACACCTATTTGTAATCTAGGTAAGTCAGAAGTAGGTAGGTGAGCAGGCCAAGAACTTGCTAGGCTCTTTGGCCACCTACCATCCTGGGCATGCCGGCTGATAGTCACCACCATCTGTAGATGGGCAGTTAGAACTCATTACCTGTGACATTGATAAATTTCTTTTAGGATCTTCTCTTAATCCAGTGGCACATCTGCATCAAGTCCTCCTTTCCCTCTTCCAGCTTGAAGAGTCTATTTGTGAACTCAGATTCATAATTAAATGTTTCATTTGCAAAAGAATGGTTCCCAGGAAACTATGAGCTCTATTTCTGGGCTCGTGTTAGCCTTTGTCAGACATTACATAGGAGATGTGTTCCTCTTGGCCTGCTGCTTCTGGCTGTTCAGATGATCCTTTGGATTACATTTCCAGCCCATGTAGATAATTGAATTTCACATTTTTCTAAATGCCTGCATGCAGGAAAGCTAACCTTAAATGAGCATAATTAGAATTATTTATATACTGTAAAAATTTAACTGAATCAGAATTACTGGAAAATGTGATTTATTTTTTTTTAAGAGTACATTTTGCTGTAATTGAATTAAGTTAAAGCCTTAATTATTTTTCTGCTCTTGCCTTATGCAATCCTTCTCCCACTTGACCATGATGGTTGCTTTGATTGTATATAAAGTTCACTTCTGCAGAGATGGCTTATCCTATCCTCTTTATCACTTTGTTTCAATGAGCTGTTCCTCCAAAGCCCCAAAGTTCTAATAAATTGTGTTAGCAGGCTTAAAAACTTGGGTGAATTATGTCTTCAGGTTGCTGATGCTAATGGAGGCTTCCATGTAGAGAGCTATGAAATAAACACAACTGCAGTCCCTGTTGCTCTAGATACCATTTATACTATTAACCACTGCGGTCTGGCTTGCCTGGGAGATAAATGTGATCATTGATGAGCAATTAGGAAACAGTTTGATGGCAATCTGGGCTTTCTTTTGCAGGCTAGCAGGCCAGAGCAGCAGCCTATTTTCTGAAGGTCAGAACATGTCACGAGGGAATGAGCTCACACTGGGATGAGGAGGCAACAAACACCATTTTCACTGGTGTATTTTGGTGGTGTGGGGAAGTGAGGAGGCAGAAGGCTCTTGATATCACAAGACTGATGACTCTTGACTACAGGCATTTTGATGCCTGAAGGCTGTTCACCGGCAGTTTTATTTTTGTGTGTATATATAGTTTAAAGACTGCTCAGTCTGGGTTTCAAGGAAGGAGAATATTTTGGTAGTAATACAATGTAGTGTCTATGCTTATGTGCCTTTAGGTGTGTTCCAATATATGCAATGACGATCAGAGAAAAACAGAAAAAAAAACCCCTCCAAGCTGCTTGCTTGGCAGTTTATTTCATTTTTAAGATAAATAAGTGTGGAAATACTAATTGCAAAACCATTATGTACTGAGCAGTCACCCTCTGCTCCAGAAATGAAAAAAACAGAAGGATGAAGTAATATCAAAATTTACCTTTGCTGCTCTACATAGAAACGTAGAGGACAGGTTTAATGCCACACTCAGTATGGTGAAAGGCTTGGAATAAACTGAAATCAGCCTCAGTTGTGGATCAAGCCAAGGCTCAGATATGGGCCTTCAGAAGCTCAGGAAAATACTTGCACTGAGGCACTCAAATGTTGTGCAACCTGCATGGTATGTGCACCCAGAATACAGGTGTTAAATACTTGGAGATTGTCTTAAACCCTGGAGCACTCTGTTTGGCCTCTCTCTGCCAAAAGGTGTATTAGCCCTAGCATCTACAGATCCAACAGAGAAGGTTCTCGTTAACCATGTCAACACTTAACTCTGCTTTCAGTCTTGCTAAGTTCTTGGCCTTTTTGACAACAGGATTTTACCACAAGTTGTGCAGAAAAATATCTGCTCTTTTTCAGTTTTGAATTCTCTCACTTTTAAGGTTATGATCTGTCTCTTACTTGTGGGTGGGAAGGCAGAGCGAGGGCAGAAACATCAGTGTTTTTTATGATGTTCTGTCCTTATTAGGCTTTTGTGGTGTCTTCCATGCTGTTGTGTCTCTTCTAGCATAACCCTCTGAGGCTTTTGGGGCACCATTTAGCATGGATCTCTGCAGGAATCATAGTCCAGCCCCTTTTGAGGAGCTATATTCTGGGGGGAAAAAACCCCACTGGTTTGTGCCTGTTTTCCCCCAAGCTGCTGAGCAAGCCTCACGCTTGAACCTTGGACTCAGTCTCCTGAGTGGCCTGGTGGCTGTCAGGCTGCTCAGGTTGGGTGTTTAAATCCAAACACCAATCCTACATCTCATGAAGTTTTTAGCATTTGACAATTCATCTGTGGGTGGGCTAGATGAAAACAAAACGTGATGGTGGCAGCCTCATGCACAATAAATGATTTCACTCCACCGTGTTCTGTAGCTGGCAGCAATCCTTTGACTTCCAGCAACAGAAGAAATGGGACAACTGGGCTGGCACCAAGCTTGGAGAGCAGTGCCAGTAACAAGCCTGACTCCTCCGAAACCAGATCCTGCCCTGACCCTGATTAATGGCTTGGGAGTTGTTCACACAGCTGAATTCCTGCCGTCAGCGCATCCCGCGCTGCTGGCCAGGCCAGCCAATAGAGACAGAGGAGCTGGAATCCCTGGGAATTATCCCTGGGGCTGGATGTAGTGTCCTATCAAATGATTATCATGTGATAGGGCTCCCAGTGCTTTGCAGCTCCTCTTGTTCCCCTGATGAAATATTGATATGCTTTTAACATTTAAGGTTATTCTTCTTGTATGCTTTACTTTAGGCATCTCTTTTGCTGCAGCAATCGTGTACTTCACAGATCCACCATACCCTGTGTAGAGAACAGAGCTTTCTGGCTTCCAAGGCAGGCTTACAATGAATGACCTTAGTTGAATCATTATGCTAAGTAACCAGCAGTGCTTTAAATACACTAACAGAGGCTGAAGTGTAATGCAGTATGAAGTACATGGCTTTCCCCAGAAGAATTCTCTCTTTCATCTCCAAGTTAGTAAGCAGAGACTGAGGACCTGCTGTAGGGCCTGGCTTGCATGGTAACTTGCCCTGAAGAGCCCCCAGCAGCTGGACCGTAGCAGGGTGGGGGCTATCTTCAGACTGCTGGCTGTGAGAACAGAGAGGTAGCGAGAGCCATTGGCAGATACATAAGGAAGCAAGGGGTTATACTTAATTCAGTGATGCAGTTTTGATATCTAGCCAGGTATATTTTTAAGTGTAATTCTAGGCTTTTCAGAATCTGATTCCTTTCCTTTCCAAAGTTCTCTGAAGCTCCTTAAGAGGCATGAAGCAGGTTTACTTGATTCTATTCTCATGTTAGTACTTGGGAAGTTCACACCTTTGAGTTTTCTTCCTTAATAGGATGATATGCACCTTATAAAGAGATGGAGATGTTAATTTCTGATAATCATCTGCTTTTAAGAGCTTGAAATGAGACTGAAGCCCAAAACAAAACACAAGTGTTAGGAGACCTGCAGGCTGGCAATATTTTTACGAATGAGTGAATCCAGGCTTTCCTCAGCATGGAACTTGCTTAGGACAGTGATTCCTTGCACACAGGTATTTGGCTGTGCAGGTTTTAGCTCTTGCCAGCTTTTCTTTGGAAAACAAGTTAGCTGCCTTGATGTCTGAAATTCCCTGGGGAGTACCCAAAGAGAGCTCTTAAAGTAGTACTGGTTTGCTAATTAGTAAGGCCAACTGTTGTCTGGCTGAATTGTCTGCACTAACAACAGGCTCCCTCTGCCTCCCCTCTCCAGTGTTAATTCTAATGCTGACAGAGCACACTGTGATTATGCTAATAATTCTGGCTTTCCTACACAGGGACATATGTGAGGTGTGCTCTGCTTCCTGACCCTTCCATTCTGGTCTCCCTTGTCCATGTACAATATTCATAGGTTTTATTCTTTCTCTGAAGAAAGGTCAGCCTAGCTGGCACTGCTGCAGAAGGCATTTCAGGGACAAGGAGCAGAGGAAAAATGACAGCTGTAGCTGTAATTGTTACTGCCTAGTTAAGGTACAGATAGGGTCCTTCATGGAATGGCACTTGAGCATCTTGTGGTCATTGTTGTATCTTCCTTGCACAGAGGGGAGACCATGGTGTGGGTGAAGAATTGAAATACACAAAGTGGCAAGTGTTTTGCTTGAGGTTACTGGGGAAAAATATATATAGCAGAGAAGACATTGAGCAGGTATTAGGAGCCCATAACATGTGCTTTTCTCCTTCTGGCTGGGAATGTGCCAAGAGATGTGTCAGTAAAGCCTTCTTTTCTGAAGGTGGAAGAGAGATTTCTCCCTGAGAAACTGGAGCTGTGATTGAACTTCACAAGAGAGAAAGGTAGCTGTTTTCCTCAAAATAGAGAACCCAAAAGACAGAGGCTCTCTGCTGCAGAACCCTGGCTGAGGCATAGGTTTTGTGCTTTGGGTGCATTTCCACCCTTCAATAGATGGTGAATCATAATTTTGTGGAGTATTAGGGTTAGTATAGAGGTTGAACATTGCTAATGACTGCACTGCAGAGTGAACAGGACTGGTTTTCTTGCAGCGTAATTTTGAATCCAACTATATCAAAAATAACCTCACACTGACTGGCCACATCTGCCTCCACTGAGCTGTTTTCCTGCAAGCTGGGTGAAGCCCAGGCTCTGGTCTGCAGTCCTGGTACCACACTGAATCTCTGCAACGTCATCGCTGCACTGCAGAGGAGAGCTTTCTGCCAGGAGAAAAAGAATGTGGCATGAACTCTTGAAATGCATGCTGCTGGGACTCATTCTGCACATGTGTGCATTGGCACAGGGCAAGGAGAGGAACGCAGCTGCAAGAAGATGATTTGACATGAAACAGGCTGAGAGAAAACAGCAAGTTTTTGGGTTATTCTGCTTTGTGTAAGTCCAAGCTACCTGCAGGCGGTGGCTTCCACCTTTGGTGAAGCTGACTTACCTGTAGGAGACCTGGCTTTGTTCCTAGCTGTGTTACAGACTTTACTGCCCACTTGGAAGTCTTCTGTTGCTTTGTATACCTGACTCATCTCATCTGCAACATGGAGGTGGTCAGTGTGGAAGGAAAGTGTTAGTTTAAAGGGAATGGCAGGTGGGCATGGAGTACATAGAGGTAGCATTTCCTCCTGGCACAATGTTGTGCGAAGCACTTGCTGCTTGAAGAGATGCTGATGCAGAAGAGCTGAGCACCTCTTGGTGTCTGCTCCCCAGACCTTAGTGGTCCCCACAAGCTTTTGTAAATCACCTTGAGATCTGGTGCTTAAAGTGTACTTGAAAATGTAAATGATGAGGATTATTGAGAATACTGTGGAGTTCCTCTCCTGATGGTAAATTCATGTGTATCATCTCTGTTGGGATGATGGCCAGAAACAGTGGTTGTCTTGTGCCCCAGAATTAGTACTTATTTTTTTGGTATCAAGGTGCAACAGGGCAGCCCAAATTACAGCTTGGGCATTCCAGCTGAGCTGTGTTGATTCTGTGGCAGTTTGAACCAGATTGCTAACAAAATAGCTGTTTGTTGCAGGTTTTGTGTATGAGTTGCTTTTTGTTGTTTCCTAATGTTAAAAACATAAAAATGAGAAGCTGAAAATAGGTATTTATTTGATTGACAGTAATGGCTCTGAGAGAAGCCATTTAAATATTATTTACATATTCCTTGAAACCATAATAAGCTATAATGTCAATCCAGTGTGGCATTGTTGTTAAATCAGTCTCCAACAGGCTATTACTCATAGTAATAGTCTGCAAATTAAGCACATTTGGAGAACTTTTGTAAGACCATTACTGTACAAACAAGGTAGCCAAGGTTTCAACATCAGCAACCATCATTTGAAATTGAAAATGCACAGTCTATGTATGTGGCTAATGTCTCTGCAAACCTCTTCAGTAAGAGCCAGACTCAGCAAAGGCTGAATGAGTCCCTCCTGATTTAAATGCTTCAGCACATAGGACTTCTTGTTTTCTTGAAACTTTTGCTTTGCTGAACTCAAACTAACACCTAGCCTTGTAGAATAGAGAGATAGAAAATGAAAAGATACTTTATCTTCTCCCAGAAAAACTTTGTCCCTAAGACAGACTTTGGGTGTTGAGATTGGTAAGGCTTGGATGAAAGGGGGAAAGCATGTGCTTAAACAAGGACATATTGGCAAGCTTGAAACGTTTGTACTGGTGGCACATGACATTTTGCTGCAAATGGTCTCTGAGTATGTAGTTCCACAGCAGTAAATACTCAGAGCTGGGCAATTTAGCTCAGCTGGCCATATGGTTTTGGAGAAAATGACTGTGCTCCAAGGCAGGTGCTCTGCTTCCTCACTAAGATGCAGAACATCAGAGTGATTTTGTCTAACCCCTTGTGTAAAAAGACTTGAGTACAGATACCACTGGATGATGACCCCCTTTTATCTGTGCAAGGCACTCAAAGCCACCTGCCTGGCTAAAATAGAGCTTCAGGAAAAACAAAGCTGTATAATCCAAGTTTAAAAGGACAGATGGGTACTATTCCAGAGCATATGATGAGAATGAGGCCTCCTAAACATCAATAGGAAAGAAACAAATATTAAGAAGCTAACTTGCTGTGCAAATATTTCTAGTTAGTCCTTGTGAAGTGCAGCATGCCCAGTGTGCACAATCTGGAGAACTACAGGCTGTCTTCCTCAAAAATCCCCCTGTGAGACTAGAGACATTCTGAAGGAACAGCAAATCTGCTTTTCAGAAGTTCCCTCCCAATGCTCAGAGTTAAGGTTTTGTTGTAGATGTTCCTGTCAGTGTCTGAGGGACAAGGAGTTGAGTCCCACCGGAGGGTGGGAAGCTATTCAGCTTTCTTTTTTTTGTTTCACTGCAGCCATCCCATGAGGTTTGGCCAGTCCATCAGCATGGGTTTGTGTGAGGGGTTCCTAAGGGTGGCTGTTGAAAGAGCAGCTCTGGAGTGTTAAGCAAGGTGTGGATAAAGCCACTGTGGTATGTCAGCTGCTCGTTGGGGGGTGATGATAGGGTCTGATACCGACACCTTACTGCTGCCTTGCACTGACTCTGAAAGTTCACTTCTCAGGCTAAATTCCTGTACCTTGGGTAGCTTGTGATTCCTTCAGGATGTCCTGATATAATTTCCAGTTGTGTTGATCAGGAAGATCCTGTATCCTTTGGATTTTATGGACATTTGAGTTTAAAATACACTTGGTTCTGTTTTGCTTTCTATCTGAAGCTTGACTGCCTTGGAACAAGCAGTAACCAAAATGTGTTGTGCATAAATGTATACCCCCATCAAAAAAACCCAACCTCCCAAAACCCCTGCCTTTGACACTGCTTTTGAATTCCTTTCTGCCCTTACAACCTCCTTTTGATTCCCAATCCAGGTCTGCCAAAAGACTTGGATTCCAATAGAGGCATTTCTCAGAGCATTAATACCCAGATAAATAAATGCAACAGGCAATCACACTGCTGTGAACTAATGGCAGGACACTTGGAAGTGCTGCATTTCAGAGAATGGTGTCAGCTTCAGAAAGGCATGCAAACTGGTTTAATCAAATGTTACATTTTTATTAAATTCCTGACCATTGGGAAGGAGATTGCATAGGAGAATTTAAAAGATTGGGACTTTCTGGCTTTATTTCTGCACTGCTGATAAGCAGTAATTTTTGCAGAAGGGGAAGAAGTAATCCTCTGCAATAAAACCATTTTCATAATACCATGGGAATGAGTTATAGCTTGAGGTGAGGCACAGTTTCTAATGGCTGCCTAAGCTTTCATCTCCATCTTTCATGGGCTAGTCAGACATTTTTATAGTACTGACACAAAAAGAGAGCATTTATGTTGCTTCCATTCTCCATCTGTCAACAGTTAGGTTAAAGTGCCACTACAGGAATACTTTTCATCTCATTTCCATTCCAACATGGTTCATCAATATACAGTATTTGAGCCATGCCAACTCTCAGGGTCCTAATCACATATTTTTATGCACCATTAATGGTTAGCAAATAGGAAACAAAAGTCTGTCT
This sequence comes from Galbula dea, assembly GCA_013399015.1. NCBI lineage: Eukaryota > Metazoa > Chordata > Aves > Piciformes > Galbulidae > Galbula > Galbula dea. The sequence goes on along the minus strand of VWZX01001062.1, from coordinate 169,640 downwards.
TTTTAATGTGGAGAGGGTGGTATGTACTTTCATGCTGAATTTCCCTGATGTACCTCACTCAGTTTTCTAAACTACCATGAGTTGGTTTTGAGTGAATAGTCTGAAAAGTCAGAATAAGTTAGGCTAAGAGAGGAAGTGGATCTTCATTTTGCTTGCATGAGATGCATCCATGGGCACCAGTAATAGATGCAGATTTGTGCATCGGGTAGGAGCAAAAGGTGAAGAGGGAAGCATTGCAATAAACCTTCTACTCTCTGTGTTAGTTACTGTTCCTCTCAGCTGGTGAACCTGGCACAGAACACAAAAAAGTTATTCTGTGCAGAAGTTAGCAGGCTTCCATGAGAAAAACTTTCTGCCTTAGTGCAGTTGTAAGGCTGGACAGGCTAGATGTGTTTGCAGTCAACTGAAGGGGACAATAAGATGGACAGATTCCCTCCTCCTGGCCAGGGAAAACTCTGCTTTTGTTAGTAACTGTAAAAAGATCTGTATAACGAAAACTCCAAGAGTTGTCACCTTTCTTTTTAAGGGATGCTTTCTGGGTTTATTTCTAGGATTATTTTCTTGCAGAACAGCAATCAAACCCAAATATCTCCAAACCAAACCCAGCTTCTTTCACTGATGGTGAATAGAGCAGCAAAGTTACTCCAGACTGCTTCAGTGTATCCTGCTTTGCCGTGTAGTATGTGGCAAGAATATCTTCTCTGTGCTGAGGAGGAGATGGATGGTGGATGGAAAACTTATTTTAAATTAGAAAAAAGAAAAAAAAGAAGTTATAGTCTGAAGAGGGGGAAAACAATCTGTTCTTAAAGGGATTTTCGTCCAAGTACCCTTGTCCCTCGGGTATGCAATATTCACTTAGTGTAAATTTCTTTCAGCTTTCTCTCAGATTTCAAGGGCCTCATTTTTCTCTAGCTAATATAGTGCAGTTCATATACTGTATTTTATGGGTGACTGGCTTCCAGAGGAAGGTAGGTGTGAAAGACCAGGCAACCATGAAACTGAGTTATATGGAGTAATCACTCCAGGGGAGGAGGAGTGTTTAGTCCCTTTCCTGGCACAGTCAGATGAGGCTTTCACGCTCGGGGAGTGATTGGAACGATACGAAGGAGGTATCGCTTGATTTTTGTTTCAAGTTGTTCTCAGGTTCATTGACTGAGATTCCTGGCTTCTGGAAACTTAGTATTTCCAAGCAATCCTGAGGATGCTGTTGACCACTGGGGTGGGTATTGTAACACACTCCCTCTGCCCTGGCTCGAGCTACAGGATGAGCTTGTTAGCTGTGGTCCCTGTGTGTGCAGGTGTGAAGCTCTGTATCGTGGCTTCACATGAACAAAAGGCTTTTTTTTGTCTCCACAAAGTGTGTTGTGTTGTGTTCCTTGCTGTCAGAGTATTTGTGTAATTAGGTCTGTCCAGCTGGTGCATGCCGTGGTGCTTCTGAGCTCTTAAGCAGTTGAGATACAGGTCTGAATTTTCACAGAATTAAGAGATCAAATCCAAAATTCCTTGGACTGTTGTGTTTTGGTTTTTTTTTTTAATGTCCACTGCTCTGACTGCCTTTGTACTGCTGATGAAGGGTGATGAGAAGGATCAAAATGCCTTAAAAGTGCATTTCTTTGGGGGTTTAAGATGTTTAAACTGTGCATATTTTGGCAGGTCTGGTCTTACAACTTTCTTTCCTGCAGCTGGGAGCCTTCTGTTCCCCCAGCCAATCTTTCATTGTTCCCACTAAGCAGAGACCTGAGTGCTATTAGAAACAGGAACAAAAAAAGTATGAATTTTATTCCTCTTTTATTCACATCTACAGCTTTCTGTCTCAGTTGTGCTTCTTCAGTCCTCTTTTCATATTGTTGTTCACCCTCTGTTACCTCCCACAATGATGATTAATGGAATGCTCTATACTTTTGTTGAACTCTTGGTTTTTCCTCTTAGTTCCTGATTATTTTAATTCTGCCAGACCCTTTTTCATATCTTTTCCTCGCCTGCCTCTAATTTACAGTATATCATTTCTCCTGCTCCAACCCCTCATTTCCATTCCTCTAACGTTCCATGTTCTTTCTTGGAGCCTGGGCTGTGCACACAGGCCAGTTAAAATGAAAATATACTTCCCAGATTTTAGTAGCCTAATTATTTTATTTTAAATGAAGCCGAGACATCAATCAGACTGTTCTCTAAATCCCAGTCACATCAGCAGCCAAATGAAAATATCAGTGATTCTCTCCATTCCCAGCCTACTTGCCTTTAAATGGTATTATCACAGCAAATATTAGGAGTTTAGACATGTCCATAGTCTTTTGCTGAAAAGCTCTTGCAAACAAGACAAGGGAGATGCGTCTGAAATCCTAATATCTCCTGAAATGATATTAAGGATGAGCCTGGCACATGTGAGCCTTTGGAGAGGAGGCTGAGGATCCCGTGAGGTCGAGAGTGGGAAACATTTGAAAGACAAAGAGCAAATCATAAGAATGGCGAGTTGAGAAGGAGGAGTTTTTCAGGCTGAGCAGTGCAGGCTCCTGGGGCTGGTTCTCAGCTCTGACACCAGCTCACTTCTTGGCTCCAGCCAGAGGTTTCTGAAGAGCCTCACAGGGCTTCAGCGTGTCCAGGAATCAGGTCCTGTGCTCTCCAAAAGCCTTAGCTTTTTTCCGAAGTCATGAGTGCCCAGAGCTGCTCAGTAATTAGTCCTGGATGCTCAGCTCTGCTGAAAACCAGATCCAAAGTGCCTCAGGTTGCTTACTGAAAATAACCCCCAAGAAATGTGTGGCCACATTGGAAGTATTTACCTTTCAGGCCTTGTAATAAGTTTCTCCCCCTTCATTTTTCTTTCCTGTTAATCAAGAGAGATGCTGCAAAAACTGAGTTACATAGGTGAACAATCTGTGTTAAGGAGATGCACACTTAGCATACAATGTGCTTAGAGACGTCGCTTGAGCTTTTGAAGTACCTGTGTTATAACTTGCTGCAGAGGCACATAATGGACATGTAATACACCTTGTGATTTCAGGCTTTGCATTGAAGGCAAATCCGTGGGGTCCCTTTGTGACCAGTGGGGAGGGGTGCTCTTCCAGAGGCTGATTGGGTGACTTCTCATTAGAGTCGTTGTCTGAATCAGATTTTTCTGATCATTTTTACTACTCCCAAACCCTCTTTCATATCCTTTCCTGGTCTCTTTGCAGTTTGCAGTCTATTGTTTCTCCTTCTCTGACCTGTTTTCTCTGTAACTGTGAGCACAGAGGAATTGGAGAACACTAGTGCAGGCACTTTAGTAGTACTCTCAGTGTAGTGAAAGAGAGTTTAAATAGGCAAAATGACAGGGGAAGATGAAATCATTTGTGGTCACTCTGTCAGGGAGCTAGGAGTATAATCTCCTTAGGTCTAGCCCAGTGTTTATTTTTCCAGTGCACTCTCCTTATAACTATACACCTTCCTGACTGTGTGTATCAGTAGCCAGTCTTACATTAGGGATACATTTCTATTTTGTTCTCCTGAGAAACTTGTTGTTTTGGTTTTTTTTGAACTTATCATGGAATGAACCAAAAAAAGTCTGAAGTTGTTACTGCTTCTATCTCCCCTTTAATACATTGCTATTTCTGTTTTTATTTCCCCCCTTTTTTTTTCCTTCTGCAAAACTCCAAGGGGATGAGGATGCATGAGAGGCAACGTGAAGAGCTTTATCAAACTTCTGTCTAATAATAATGAGATTTGCAGTGGGCTTCTAAAGGACACAGATCAGAGCCACTTACCATAATGGCACTCCAAAGTAATGAAGCTTCAAGTGGTTCTTGTTAGACGTGAAGCTATCAGAGAATCTGAACTCATCTCCTATTGCTAGAGAAAAGGCACTCATTGAGGCTGGGGAAAGGTTTCTTTCTACTTTTTATTTCAAACCCAGGCGAAGCAGCTTTGATGTCTGTGGTGTTTGGATTGGTGGCACTCCAGGTGTGCATGCTGGGGCTCTCCCTCCCATTAAACCTTTAAATAAAGATTCTAATAAATTTCCATTAGAATCAGTAGTAACCACATTTAATGAGCAGTTTGTTTGAGTGTTAACAGCCTGTTAGCTAACAAACTCGTCATTAACTGGCCCAACTTGTTTAAATAATCCTTTAGCATCAGCCCTGTTTGTGTTAGAGAGCCTGGGTAAAATCTCTGCTTCCCTTTTTATCTTCTGATTTTTTATTTTAGGTTATTTTTTAGATGAGAATATTATTATCCAGTTTGGTCCTTTCCTCTCTGATTGTTCCACTTTCCCCTGCTAGTATTTTCTCTCTGTGCACAAAGACAGCAGTTTTATTTTCACCTGTATTATTTTTTCCCAGGTTTATCTTAAAATCTCTGCTTGTTCAGTGAATTAGGTGACAAACCCCTAGAGGTAAATTCAACTATGGAACATAAACCTCACAACTCAGTGGAGGTGTGGGCTGCATCCTGATTGTGTACAGAATTCACATGAGCTTGGGGAACCCATTTGTGTGCTGTTAGAGGAGGCAGAGATCACGTCCCGGTCTTGCAAAGATACCAGCAGGACTTGGGTGGCGACTTCACATAGCAGATGTGGGCAGCCCTGTGGTGGATAGGAATGGTTCATCAAAAGCAACTGCTTTGGAACTTGAGAGTGTGGGGTGTATTATTATTATTTAATAGTAAAAACTTGAGTTCTCTCAGGTCTCTGCATGCTACCAGGCCACAAAGAACCGAGGAGCGAGTGACTTGCGTTGCTTTATTTCTTGGCAGTTCTTAACCATGAGCCAGTGTTAACATGTGCACATTGCAGGAGTGCTATCTGTGTATGCTCTACAGCAGCCACATCCAGCAGTTTGAACAGATGCAATGCAAGTCTCCTGATTTTAGGATGTCATCTGCTTCTTCCATTTGCATCCTGTTACAATGGGAAGTGCACTGGAAGAAATTCAGCACTTGGGTGATTTACTGTTGTGCTTTAATATTGTCAGTTCAGCTGTGTATCATCTAAAGCTCTTCTTCAGCAGCAGACTTCCACTGTAAACAAACTGTCCAGCTTGACTGAGATGTCTTGTGGAAATAAACACAGGGCTTAAAGGGCTGCATATGCTGCTTTACAAAGAGACTACAGATTTGAAACCTGTGCTGGAGATTCTCAAATTAATCTTTAGGTAGAGATAACGTGTTTCAGCCATGGGATTATTGAAAACCCTTTGAGTGGCCTATTGTAAAAACATCCAAGGGCACTCTGACTTTCCAGAATGGGGAGGCTGGAGTTTTGGCTTTGTAGACATCCCATAAAGTAACAACTTCCAAACTGCTGCCTCTTCCATGAGAGTCAGAAGTGTAAGTTCCAGGGAAAAATCAAAGATCTGAGTCCTGTTACTCCAGAAGTCCATACATATAAAGAAGTCTTTCAAAAGATCATCTATCTTTAAAGCCTTGAAAGAAATCTTGAAAGGCCCCTGTGAAAATGGCAGATGTGGCAGAAGTGTGTAATTTAATAGGTTACTCTGAGGGTGGTGGAGCACTGGCCCAGGCTGCACAGAGGTTGTGGAGTCTCCTTCTCTGGAGACATTCCAAACCCACCTGGATGCCATCCCGTGCAACCTGCTTTAGGTGACCCTCCTGTGACAGAGGGGTTGGAATAGGTGATCTCCAGAGGTCACTTCCAACCTCTAACATTCTGTGGTTAGTTTCTTCCCTTTTGGTTTGGGCAGTCACCTGGCTTTAAATGACAGAGAGAGAACTGAGATCTGTTCTACAGCTGGGAGCAGAGGAAACTTGCAGTCTCACCTCAGCAAGCTGTTAGATGATATTGGATTAAGAACCTGAACAGTCTCATTGGAGCACGCCTGTTCCGAGGTGCATGCTCCATTCCTGAGACCTAAGAACCATTCTTTCAGACACCTACAGAGGTGCCAAAGCAAATCAGAAACAGAGGGGGCAAACAGGAATGCCAAGTTCAGGGTGTTATGCTGCTTTCTGTGCCGTCTTATTCCAAGCAGAGAGTTATGGCTGCTGCTCGTATATTCAGGGTCTCTGCCACTGGAAGAGGAAGAATGTGGTAATTATCATGACTGAAGACTCATCCTCTGTGGTTTTGTTGGGGTGTTTTTCCTTTCTTTGTTGACAGTCCATCAGCAAGTGCCTTCTTCATGCCAGACTGTGATGACAGTGGCTTCTCTCATTTTACTTACAGATCAGGGATGGGAAAATAATTCGTAATCCATGTGGAACTGAGATGAGAGGAGGAAAAGGGGAAAGAAGTTGCTTCCTGGTCAGTGCTGGTGGGACGATGGTAAGTGCTGTCTGTGCCTTTCTGCAGAGCTTCTGCATTAGTGGTGGCTTGCATCGAGCAGATGTTTGGGCTATTCTGGTCACTCTTCACCTTTGTCTGCAAGGTGCATCAATCACTGTAATTATAATGGGACGTGGAGCCAGCAACTGAAGGAGAAAAATCAACCCAATCCTAGGAACAATCTTTCCTGATGAATTCTCCCCCCTAAATCGAAACAATTTGCTGGGTAACCCAGCTGGGGTTCATATGCTTTTGATTACTGTGGGCTATTTAGCTTTACAAAATGACATGCTGCTTAATGGACTTTTAATGGTTATAGGTTTCTCTCTCTTTTTTTTTTTTAATGAGCTTCACCAGTTTGTTACTAATGCCCTGTAGAAATCTGGCCAAGGGCCAGATTTTGTGTTACAAATGTTCTGGTTTTCAGGCGGCAGAAGTGCAACCCATGCAGCCAATGGGGATGGTTGTGTTACCAATCAGCCTGTAATGCCATTAAATAAAAGGGAAAAAAGAGCTAATTAAGTAGCCTGCAGTCCTAATAATGGCACACACAAAGATGATAGAATTAACACTTTGCAGCTGAAGTCTTGCAAGAAGTCCAGGCTGGTGTTCAGCCTCTGAAGGAGGAGTTTCTTCAAGCTCCCCGTGTTCTCCTTGGTTCCTGACAGGTTGATGTGTCAAGCTAAGGTTACACCACCTCAAGGCTCAGATAAGTTTATGTCCTTCTCAACAAGGAAGCAGGAACTCTCCTAACATTTTGCTAAATATAAGGGCTTATGTTTTCAGCAGTGACTATGCCTCAGCTTTCCCATGGTCCCTTGGAAAGGGGCTTGTTTCTTTTCAGAGAGCGAATACTTGGTGCTTCAGAAAAGCATGGGAGCTTTTTGGGGGTGGTTTTTGAGGGGTGTTTGTTTGTTTGTTTGATTTGCTTGGGTTTTTTTGATAAGTTGGAGGAGATTCCTCTTCTGCAGTCACTGATGCTGGAAACATGAGCTGATGGCACCAGAGGGTCTTGATGGAAAGTCTGGGCATTGCTTTGGATGTGTAGAAATTTACAGTGAAAGAGGATTTATTTTAGGCTCTTTCATGGTTTTAATTTGATGGTAGCACAGATCCCTTTATGTTGTCTATTACCTAATAAGTGTGATAGTTCTTAATAAACTTATACTTCTGCCTAAGCTCTCTCTTGAGCTTGGACTGTCAAAATGATTTGGGCATGAGCCCTGTCTCAGGCATCAGTTTTGGGTGGGCCTTAAACAGAGGCTTTCAACTGTGTTTGCCCATGGCATGGACATGCCACTCTGTGGACAGGCCAAGCATGCAGTATCTTTGCCATGTTCTCTGTTGTGTCCCAGGAGGTGATGCAGCAGCTGAGGTTCAAGAGAAGCCTTGTTCATGCACCTTGCAAGGTCTGAGCAGTCTGGTTTTTGGAAGCCAGCCTTGCTGTAGTGTCAGCTTGCTGAAAGGGTCAAGGACCATGCAGAGCTTTGACTCTTTGTCCTCCCAGCTCTAAAGGGCTGTGTTGCTCTTCTACTCTCAGTAAGTAGCTGGAAAATATTGGGCCACATCCCTAGCTGCTGTAAGTTGTCAGGCCCTCCTGCAGAATTGGTGCAGTTGTACAAGTTTGTACTGAGTGAGCATCTGGGCTCTGGCTTCCTCCAGTGAATAGCAAGCTCAAGTACCAGCTGGAGTAGCACCACTGGGAACAGTAGTGCTGTTTCAGGTGAGAATCCAACCTGCAGGGTATATACTTAGAGAAAAAAGTTGTTGTGATGTCTTGATGAGATTTGGCTGTTTGTTTTCCTGAGAATAAGAGTCTGCATTTCCCTTAATTAGGAGGTGAATGCTTTTATGCAGGAAATGGAGGAGAATTGGTAAACTGCCATCCCAGGACAAAAACAAAGGAAGAGTAACAAGCATTCAAGCAGTTCTTTGGAAAGCAGTAGAAAGTCATAAAAAGACAGGCTTCCAGCTTTCTGCTTTGAGCTCAGGGCGTATTGAAGTCAGATTCATAGCTTTTAGGACAGACAAAACTCAGCTGACCTCAAACTGTGTTCTTGCTGGAGCCAGGTTTTCTCTTGGGTCTTCCATTGGACTCAGGTCACATGTGAAGATTGTGCAGCTGGAGTCCAGGCAGGATTTTCCAACCACAACTAACAGGAGAAACATCATGTCTTTGTTTTGGTCTTTTTTTGGTTTGGGCTTTCTCACCACCAGGGTCTAGGATGCTCTTGGAAGCGTGGCTTGAGTCTTTGTAGTTAGTATATGCAGCTTCAGCTATCAGAACATACTTACAGCAATAACATAACTGAGAAAAGGAATAGCATAAGAGCAACTGCAGAGGTCCAGTATTGTTGGCCTGAGCTGATAAATGTGCACAACCTGGCTGTAAAGTCAGTCCAGAGAGTGCTTCCAGACTGATTTCAGCTCCTGAGGAACCATCTCCAGTTAATTAAGCCAACCACCCTCATGGCAAGGTCTGAATCTCCTCCTGCTTACTTTTTGCTGCTTCTGCCCCAGCTGGAAGACACACGGAGATGTGACTTTCCCTTACAGGGCAATTTTTGGGTAGGAGACCTCCTACAAAACCCAGTTTTGGCTTCTTGCATGTCAGGGTGTAGCAGTGGCCATAGACACAGCAATATTTCACATTTTACACAGAATGTGGCCATTTTCTGTCCTTTTCAATCACTCGTTCTCCTCCTCTCACTTTGAAATGGTTACAATGTTCTTAAAAGTTGACATATTTATTACATTAGCAAAGAAGTCTCCCTTTATTCACAGAACAGTGTGATTTTATGGGCTGTGAACAGAAAAGCTTTGTGAAAGCCTGCTAGTGTTCTGCCATGTCTCAGCTCTTATTTGAACAAGGACTGCTTAGTTTCACCCTGTAGGCATCTCGGGCTGCTTCTGAATGATGAGTTGGATGGTGCTGGATGGCAGGATGGCCTTGGGCAGGACTCTACCCAGGGGTCCAGTGCTTTAGTTTGGAGATGTTCTGAGGGCTGGCTGAAGCTGGTGGCCTTCCTGGTGCCTGTGGCAGATTTAGGTGGTGAACCTACCAGAAGCCCAGCTAGGAGAGCTGATGTTTCGTATTAGCAGCCTCTCTGAAGATTTGTGGGAAAAAAGACAACCCCAAAGCTCTCAATGAAAACAGGAACTTTTTGAAGATAATTTTTTGTTGCTGCTTTGTGTGTTTTTGTTTTCTGAATTTTTTTTCTCTTCCTTCCTTTAAAACCCTGCACATGACTTTATCTGTCAGGAAAAGAAATAATCTGCCACTAAATTGTTGCTGTGACTAATACTCTGTGACAAAACATCGGGAGTCCTTCAGCTCAGGGAAAATGCTCTAAAAGCCCTAAACTGGGGATCCTCTTTAGCAGAAAAAGAGATGGGCCATGAAGATCCTTCCTGCTTGTTTCACTACAAGCAGTGTTGGTACCAGCATGAAGATTTTCAGTGCTTGATATTGCTGATTGAATGCTATCCATGTGGGGAAGCAATACTGTACTTTATCACCAATGCTGTTGTTGGCAAAGGGCTTCCTATTCCTACTGAGTGCTTTATCAAATATGAAATGAGATTAGTTTCAAGTGGCTTTGAGGTTTGCAGTGAACACTGCAGTGTGCAGGCTTCTGTCATTCCCCCAGAGGAACCTAGGAGTTTGGAGATTGTTAATGATATTTTACAGTAGTCTAAATGCAGATGGTGGGCCTAGAAAGTAGTAGTGGTGGGGTTGCTATTCTTGCTAGTAGAAACTTTGTTGTTGTTGTTGTTATTATTTCTAGTAGAAACTTAGCATTATTCCTTCCTCGAACTGGTAGTTGTAGATGGGTGAAAACAACCCTGAGACCAGAGCTATGAAGACATTGACCTTTTCTGTGCCCACTTTAGTCCCTGAGCCCCTGAGAGTGGGATATATGTGAGGCAGGCATGGAAATCCTGGAGACCTCTCTCCAGCATCGAGGTGAGAGCCCTGTGCTATCTCCTCCCTGTGGTGGCTCCATCTTCATTTGGTTAAAGCTGAGCAGTGCGAGATCTCAAACAAAAATAGTTTGGTGCTGAATGCTGCCTCAGGAGTGAGTGTGAGGGGAGGAATGGGGAATGCAGCACTAAATCCACACATCTGGGCTCCTATCTGGGAAATGCCACAGATTCCTCTGGGGCTGAAGTAAAGATGGAATCTTTAGGGTGCTGAGCTGAACCTTGAAAGCACCAAAGCTCTGAGCTGTGCTTGTAACATTTGTGTCATTATCCCTTGGCTCTGAAAGCAGGCTTTATTTCCCTGGCTTGCTCCAGCAGTGTTTTCTAAATCTTCCCTCATTATGCAGCTCTAAAGACAGGGCAGCCATGGTCCTGCTTCCTCATTGCAACTCCAGTGCAGTCCAGCAAATGATAAACAAAAGTCTTTTGTATGATATTAATAAGCTTTCAGCATTTCTCAGTGTGGCCTGTTGTCATCAGGGTAAATCATGTATATCAAAAGCCCTTGTATGTGAAAGTTTGTTTTCATATCTGGCCAGCTTTTCTCTTCAGACCCTTTTATCATCTTGTAGTAAAAATATTTGTTTATTTTGCCAATAGTGCTTCAGTCATGATAGAGGAACTGCTCCCATGAATAGAGCAGCACTTTTCTAAGGAGCTTTCTTTCAAATCATTTTGACTGGCCCCTCCTAGCTGCCAGTGGACTTTTGAATCCTGTTTACATTAAAACAATGCTAGAAGCTTCATAAATAAGCAGGGGCACACATGCCTCAAAGCCATCTTGTAAGTGAAAAGTGAGAGTTGTCTCCACTCAGGCTCTTCTGTTTTACCTAGTTCACTGTGGTTTTGAGCTGAATTTAAAATTAAAATTCTATCTTCCTGCTTAATGCATAGATCATGTCCAACACTGAAAGGTTTGAATTAAACCACTGAGGTTCTGCTATGTCAATATTTTAGAACCAGCAGATATTTGCTAGCACAAACAAATACTTCTCCCTCTCTCAAGCTACAGGGGTAACATCCTGTCAATACCTGTGAGTAAATAAAATCCTAAGACCAAGCAACCTTTTATGTGCTTTGAGCTCTTGCTACCTTTCTGTTTGCTTTCTGGCTTTTCCTGTGGCTGGCTGCAAATGCCAAGAGATGGAATTAAGGAGATGATAGAGAGATTGAATGTGTTGGGTTGCCTAAGGAGTACTTGTCAGAGGTCTTTAAAATCTCTCAAATCTCAGTTTCAGTGTTTGCTCCTGGGCTCTATAGGAAAATTTCTTGTACATTATTTTTAACCCTTTTACATTTATAAAATTCCAGCAGCTTACTTGTAATTCCCCAGGATGAAGAAGCACCTAGGTGACTCCAGAGTTTAAAATCTCCTGGGTAACCCTGAAATCAGAATCAGAATCAGAATTCAACTAGCCCAAAGTCCACACAGACTCTGAGTGGTTGCTGAGTTAACTGGACAGGTAAGAAGCTGCATCTCTGCACTTAATGTGGCCATGGAGGTGACAAATTACTCATCCCAGGTTAGACATTGGTCTTGGGAGCAAACCTGTACTGTCACACCTGTGAGACTGACATCAGCAGAGCTATGCACACAGAGTTGTGCTTACCCAGGAAAATCTGCTTGTTGGACCAGATGTCAGTTTGCTGGCCATGGGCTTAGCAGCTTCATTCCCTGTTCAGTGCCACACAGTGTGTAATAAATGCCTCTGGACGGAATGCTGGGCTTTCCATTTCCTTCTGGGAAAATGCCTATAATTTGGAGGAGATTCCTGTAATCAAAGGACATGGAGTTCTTTAATTTGCACTGAGCTCCAACCACAGAAACTTGATAAAATACTTCTAACCTAGACTGTTTATCTCCCTGCCCCCCCAGGTGAAACAATGACATCTCTAGCTAGCCTGACATCCTTTCCTGGCACATCCAAAGGAGCAGAGGGCTTGGAAAATGGCTCAGCAGTTGGTTTGAACACCCCATGCCTCTCTCGTTAAGAGAGAGGTTTGGAAACATTTCCACAGCTCTAATTTGATCTCTGGGAAACTGAAAGGTTAATTGCACAATGTACAGGGGCAAAATAGATTTCCAAGAACATCTGGCACTATATTATTGAGTCTGAAATGAGATTAAAGCCATTCTTCTGGGACACAAGCTCTTGCCAGCCACCATGGGGAAGGTGTACAAACCCTCTCTGGTTTCAGTGGAGACATGGTGTGGGTTTTTATGTACACATAACACACACACACGTGGTGGTGGTGACTTTTTTTCCCCTTCTTTTGTCTATAGCCTGTGACACTGGTTGGACTCTATCAGAGGTCTTTTCCAACCATCATGATTCTGTGACACCTGGGCTTGGTTTTGCAGGCTTTGCTCTCACTTAATTTCCATGAGTCTCCTTTACAGAACATTTTGCTTCCTGCAAGAAGTCTGCATTGCAGGGCATATGGATTTCCCCCTTCTATTTAAAAGTGAAAATTTATCTAGGCATCTTCCCTCTCTTATCTGCCACCATCCCTCTTTGCCACCTAGCAGTAACCTGGTGCTACAGAAAGAAATCACAGAGGGGGGAATATCAGGGGACACAGTAATAGCTTTTGAAAGGCACCAACATTAAAGGTCAAGGCAGACTTTTGCCATCTCTTACACACCAACTTTTCCTGAAGGTATTTAGGAGTGTGATTAGGGATGGAGGAAATGATTGGAAAAAAGTGAGCTGTGTTTGTCTGAGACAGGTGAGGAAAAAGCCATCTCAAAGAGGTGCAGGGGTGGGAGTGGGTGGTGAGGAGGTGACTCACTTCATCTCGGGGAGTTTTCCTTTGCAGTGGCTGGCTGTGATCTATTCTCTGTTTCCCAGCCTCTCCAGCGGTGAAGGAGGAATCAGTCAGCAGCAGAAATGGTAATGAATAATGATGGCAGGATCCTCTCTTGTACTGGAGAAGTCCAAGTGAAGAGACCATCTCGGAGCCATCCGTTTCCCCGAGCGGATGGCTCACTATTACTGCCTTATCTGCCTGATATGTGACACTCTGGTATCTTTAATATGTCACAAGTTCTGACAGATTTGGCAGGTCTTTAGCTCGGAGATCAGCTGCAGAGCTGCTGGGTTGAGGAGACTGTAGAGGGCAGTCTGAGACCGCTGGTGATAGGCTTGCAACTGCTGGAGGTGTGCGTGGAGTTATCTGCCACCCGTGGGGAGAGTTCTGGGGGGGCGGGGAGTGTGGTGGCGCAAGAAGAAACCCATAATGGGGAAGCTGGTCTATCCGAGTTACAGTAAATGTCTATTTGGCTTCGGCCAAAAGAAATTCTTTACAGGACTTTTCCCTTAAAGCACCCCCTTCAGCTTGCTCTGTTTGAAGGCAGCTAGAGCTGCTCCTGACTGGACAGTGTGTTTTCACACTGCAGTCACTCTTCGAGGGAGAGAAACAAGTTGTGTAAATCCTTCTGCTGACAGCCGAGATGGTTTTGAGTCCCTTCACAATGGGTTTGACTTCCCCACACCGTGAGTGAACGTGGCAGTGAGCAGGGTGGTGTTCTCCAGACACCGGAGGCTTTCCTGCTCGCCGGTGCCCAAAGCGTGTGGAGCTGCCAGAGCAAGCGGCGGTGCTGGATGTGATGCCCCTGCGAGGGGAGCCAGAGCACAGTCTGAAAAAGAAAAAACACTGCTGGACCTTTTGCTTACCTGAGGTGGAGCAAAGCAAGCTTGTAGCTGGGCAAAACTCTTCATTTACTGTTATTATTTTTTTTGCATACTCTTAGCCATCTGTGAACTATGAGAGTTTGGGGCTGACCTCATCTCCTTACCAGCCCAGGTAATTCAATCCTGAAACGGGAGATGTGGGAAATGTGACATAGCCGCGGTGGTGCTGTTGTGTGTCTCAAGGCAAGGGCAAGGCTCATTGGCAGCTCTGTTCAAGGTGGCTATAGGACTGGTAATAGTGGGGTCACCAGGAGAGGAGCTGCTCAGCACAGTCACTTCTCTCTTGATAGCCTCTTCATGGGGCACATCTGAGGTGTCTGAGATTGTAGTGAGAAAGCAGCAGCTCTGGGGTAACTGCAGTGTCAAAACAGTCTCCCTTTCCTGCATGAAATCCTCTGTAAGAGAGCATCACCTGAAGTGATGAGCTGAGGGAAAGGATCACTCCTGCCTGATTCTGAAGTTCCTGACAATGAAGTTTTTGGCCACTCTTTGCTTTCTACAATAATCAGAGGAACAAAAACCTATTAGTGGATATACTGCTACCTAGTGTGTTTCTCAGGATCTGATCCTACAAACTTGGTTTCTGTTACTTACTCTTCTGAGTAGTCAGGGTCAGTCAAGCAGAGCCTGCCCCTGAGAACACCTTCATGTATATTTTTATTCACGTTAATATTGTCTTAAATTTCACTGGAACAGCTTGTGCTTGTAAAGTCAGAGTCTGCAGAGTTTGGTCCAGAGCTTAATTTGGTTTTAAATACCACTCCTTTCTTAATACGTCTCTACAAGGCAAGGTTTTATGTAGCTGCCCCTTTGCTTACTGTATGCATGGTGCTTCTTGCCTGTCTTCTGAAGGACTTAGTAGTTGCCATTGCTAATTATGCTTCACAGAGCTCTCTTGGAGAGGATGAGTAGCTTAGAGCCTGTGTAAACTGAGGCAGAACAAAACCAAGAGGCTGTTTCCCCTTAGGTCTCATGGCAAGCCTCTGTCAGAGCTGGGAACCCAACTCGGCTTTCCTCATCCCCAGCCCTCCTCTGTAACCATAGGCAAGCTGGAGCAAATTAAACCCAGGCAAAGGAGGGTACAGCTCCTGGAGCAAGCAGGGAGAATTGTGCCCATTGCACGAGCTCTGCCTTTGGCCCCTTGCCTGCGTCCTCCTAGAATAACAGACATATGGAACACGTTGCCAAGTCAGGCCCTTAAATCAAGCTTTTAGAAATGACTTCAGGAGGAACAGAGACATATTTTATTTCTGCAGAGAGAGGGGGGGATTGAAGGAGGTGGTGTTCAGTTAACCCCAAAGGGGAAAAGTTTATTAGGCCAAGTGGCCTTTTCCTCCCTTCTAATGCCTCCCGTTCAAAGCTCAGAGCTCACTTTGCTAAAAGATAACAAAATCCCAACCTTGCTTCCAAGTCCATGTTAACGCTTTCCTTTCAGGTGGCTGGATGCTGGTGGGGTCCTGAGCTGTGTCCCAGCTGTTAGAGCAGCTAAGCAAGAGTCTGTGGTCCCGCCCGCGCAGGAGGTGGGAGGAGAGCTCCATTTTTAGGCTGGAGAGCACATATTCCATGAGGACCTCTTTTGCAACAGAGTAGGGGTCCAAGAATCCACTTAAGGCAAAAGAATGCTGCCATGTTAAACCCTTGGCTGTAAGCCTCAGACAATTGCCAGCATCAACAATTGCTTTTCCCATGAAAAAGGACATTTTCTGCTCTGGCAACGTGAATGCTCTCTATCGGAGTGGAAAAGCTGCCATGTTTTGCAGAAGCAAATGCCTCTTCCTAAATGAAGGCAGACTGCTGATCCAGGGCTTGGCTTTGCTGTGCCAGCCTTCACTGTGTTATGGCATCTGCAAACCCTCTCCTTCAGTCTCTTTGCTACTGAGCCCTGACAAGCTACTCTCTGGTTGCCCTTGCCCTCCATCTACTTCTGCTTGATCTCATCCTACTGAAGATGAGCCTTGGTGTGGAGGGGAGAATTTTAAGCCAGACTAGGTTTAGGAGGCTTTGCAGCTCACAGCCATACATGTGTATCCCCTGGGCTTTTGTAAAGTGGCAGGGAGTCAAGATGGCTCATGGCAGGAATGAGGTGGATTGGTCAGTTGGCTTTTAAAGCTAAGAAAAGAGGGAAAGAATCTAATCTGTGCATGTTAGGATCTTGTAGATCCCTCAAATATAAACTACAGAACTATGTAAAGTCAATGGTTCCAAGTAGAACTAGGGAAGGCCTACATGTTTAGTCAATCTCCAAAGGACTGTTTGGAGCAGTCAGATCCTCTTCCCTGTTTTGAGACATGTTCGTGGTTGGAAAAGACCTCCGAGATCGAGTCCAGCCTTCTACCCAGTGCTACCATGCTCACCACTAAACCATGGCCCCAAACACCACATCTATATATTTTCTGAATGCTTCCAGGGCTGGTGACTCCACCACCTGCCTGAGCAGTCTGGGCCAATGCCTGAGAACCCTTTCAGGGAAGAAAATCTTCCTAATATCCAACCTGAACCTCCCCTGGTGCAACTTAAAGCTGTTTCGTCTTGTCCTATCACTTGTTACTTTTGTCATACTTAGTAGATAAAGGTTCACTGTTCTCACAGAAGTGGCTGTATCCTCACCTGAACAAGAGGTTTACTACTTATCTTTCTCTGTCAGAAATTAAACTCAAACCCCAGAATTAAAAGTCATTCATTCAGGATCTCCATATAGTCTGCCTATGTGACTACAGTGTGGAAGTCAGACTGCACAGGTCTTGAATGGAGGATACTCAAAATGAGCACTTCACAAGGGTCATGTTGGCTGAGGTATGCTCATATCTGCTCTTTGGGGAGCCAGCCATGTGTTAACCCAAAGTGGTTTTGGGAATAGCCAAAAGTGTATTTTTAAGGCAGCTTAATCATGACCAAGAATGCATTCAGTTGTTCCTAATAGCTTCTGCAGAGCCTCCCTTTCTTCACTTACTAAAGGAGCTCTTCCATGATGAAGACAGGTTGATGATGAGAATCAAGCTGCACTGAGCTTTTGGCAGAGACATCTAAAGCCACACTGAACTGTTACTTACCCCATTCAGTAGTTTAGCAACTGAAAGGGGGTTTTTTTTGAGCACAGCAAGCAGCAGCAGTTTTCATTTATGCTAACACCTTTCTCAAGTTCTTCCCATAGCCACCTCCACAGCAGATAAATCTCCCCCCTGTCCCTATGCCAAGGGAATAATCATTACTACATCCACTGTGTAGGTGGCTAAGCATGCACAGGTCTAGTGCCTTCCCAGAAGCAGAGAATGAAGACCAGTTTCTAGGCTTTGTGCTCCTCTCTTCTAGCTGCTAGAACTGAAGCAGTCTTTATTTAGAGTTTAAAGCTCAAATCCACCTGAGAACAGGCAGAAGTCATCTTTGTCATTATCAGAGCTGCAGAATCAATATTTTTTTTCAGTAAATGATTTAATGATCTCTTCCTATTTCTTGCTGGCCTTGACACTTGCAGGTCTGTTCCTTATTTACAAATACTTGCCCAGTGATTGAAGGAAATGAATCCTGAGCTGTATGCAGAATAGCTACTCTGATGAATAGCTTTTAGTGGCTTGTGTTTGGATTTGGTTGTCTAGCTCATGCAATGCTTACCCTGAGTGGATGACAGAATCAATATAGACAGAGAATAACTAACAGCAAGTTTACAGCAAGCAGAAGAGAGTATTGAGAGTGTATATTCCCATGAAGAAAATGTATCCCTTAGATGTTACCTTTGTTCACTCTTTGTAGCACTCTTCTCAGCCTGCCCTGCTTTTTCTCCTAAGTGTAAAACGCTGGAGGGGAATAAACTGAGGCTGTCGGTAATAGAAGGCATGACCCTCCTGAAGGAAACATCCCAACTCCCTGCAGTTATATGGCTTTGAATGAACACTCTCCAGTTACTGCTCAACAGAGGTTGTGTTGTGTTTCAGTTACTCTGCATCTCAGAATAAAAATGTCCTTAGCAGTGCATTTCAAGTTTGTTGTTTAGGGAGGTTATCAAACATATCAAACATACTTGACCACTTTCTTCTCTGGCCATGGAGCAGTTTGTTTTGGCAATGTCCCGAAGATCCTTGGTAAGTATTGACTTAGGTGCTGATTGATGCTAGCTGAGACTCGGGCTCCCTCAGCATTTTATTCTTCATTAATGTTCTGAGTGAATGTTGAAACCAAAAATAAGGAGTTCAGGCTTAAAACTGAGCATGTTCTCTAGTGCTGCAGAAGTCTCCTGTTGGTTAGCTGCTGAGTTTTCTGTATTCTGAGGAGGAATAGCCTAACTCCAGCTGAGTATCAGTCTCTCTCTCTCTCTCCAGAGTGTCTCAGTGAGACCATCCATCAGTCAAGAGTCCGAGAGATCTGCATGTGACTGGTTCTTGTTCTGTTCCTATTTATGTGTGTTATGGTCTTTTATGTCAGCAGTGATATAAAATGGTCTCCAACAATGTGTAAGTTATATACAATCCTACTGCAAAAGCACTTCTCTGCTGCTGAATTCTTGCATGCAGGGTTCAGTCCTTTCATTTGCACAATCAACAATCAGCTAACTTAACCCCAACCTGAAGATACAGATTTTTAGCTGACAGGGGTTAGAAATATTTCATGCTAAATAAATAGGAGAAGTGACATCCCCAGCTGGAGATGGAGAATGCAACCAAGAATGTTCTAAATGAACAAACAGTGCATCCAGTTGCATTTGACTTCCTTTTGAAGTGCTTTTAAAGCAAGGCAGAGCGGGAAAGCCACTGCCTGCAGCTGCAGTGGAGACATGAAGAAAGCAGCTGCAAGGATTTGTTTTCATGTTTCGTACTTCCCTGCCTTCCAGCCGGGAATGCTGGAAGGGAGCTGCTGTCAGATCGCTCACCTAGGGGGCACAGACCAAGCCTGCAGCCCTTGCCGAGGCAAGAGTCCTCCTGAGGGCCTTCAGGCAGCAGCTCAGGTTTTCTGGGAAGGTACAGGCTTGGCTTTCAAAGGAAAGGTTGGCTTCTGAGCACAGAGAGCAGGAGCTTGCCAGCTGTGAGATGGGCTGTGAACCTGGTTGTGTGTGCACTTGCTGCAGACTTTCTGGTGGAACTCAGAGATTTCAGTCAATCTAGGACTAAGCAAACAGTTTACCCTGGATGGCTTTGTACATGGGATTCATGAGTTCCCCAGGGCCACTCTCGGTGTAGCTGAGTGCAGTCATGGTCTCTGCTGTCTGTCCTGATCAATATCAGTTTCTCTTGCTCAGCTTACCTTCAGGAAAGCCCTTGTGAAGGGTCCCAGCCCAGGCAGAATTTTCTTCTGAGCACAGCTTGGTCCTGACTTGAAGGACAAGGAGTAAGCAAGATAGCTGTCTGGGAATGTGAGTCTTTCTCTGTCCTCACCTCCTAGCAGACAATTTCAGTGAAATGTGGTAGAGAGAGGTCTCAAAGTTATGTTATTCCAATATGTCTTATCAAAAACAAGCAGCAAGGTAGAGGAGAGTTCCCATTAGTGTCTTCACTGGGGAAAAGGCTGTGGATTGAGCTCATGCTGTATTAAATCCCACAGCATCCACATGAAAGAGCCTTTAATAATGTCCCAAAATGGAGGAAGTTTTATCAGAGCATACATCTTTCTAAACAGGAGGGAACCTGACCATGAGAAACAAACCCATAGAAAACCAGATTTCATGCATTTTTAGAAGTTTTAATTTATTTTTGATCTGGGGAAGTAAAGTAGCTGATGCTAATCGCAGCTCTGGTCCAAGAGTGAAATCCACATATGGATCCACCTGTGGGCTTAAGGCTTTAGAACTACTGGATCTATGGGTTCTGGAATGGACCCATTTGTAAATAATGCTTTCACTGGTGGCAGCAGCTTTCAGGTAAGGGAAAATTCTGAGATTGCAGTGCTCCTCAGCTTCATCTGGGATGAATAGATAAGAAGGTGGACTTCCCACAGCAGGCTCTGCTAAAGCCAGGGAGCAGTTTCCTTCATGGCACTCCTTTCACTCAGCTTATGCTGAGAGTTTCCTTTGCTGTTCTTCAGCTTCCCTAATTCATTTTTACCTGAGCCTTATCCAAACTATCTGAACTTCTGCTTTCACAACTGCTCAGAGAACCTCAGACTTTCTAATGCAATTTCCTTCTGTGTCTGCCTGGGCCAGTAACACCTCCAGAGCCTTTCCTAAGTGTCTGGATTTCTGCTTCTTGGTAATTAAGGTGTGAGTTCATTAAGTTAATGATTCAAGAAAAGTTACTAAGATGTTTTTAAATCTGCATGAACTTCTTTCCAAGTCCAAATCTTGGCTTCAGTTTGAACACCTGAAGAAAGCATTTAAGGCTTTTCCTCCACCCCATCTCATGGGGAAATCTGGAAGGGACTTTGAGGCTAAACATACCCAGAGTTCAAGGTGTTCCTGTTCTCAGGCTGGACCCAGATTTTGAATGTTGAGCTTAGAATGGCAAGATGAGGTAAATGTAGAATTTGCTTACAGTGGAGCTGCCTTTTGGAAATTGAGCTGATGGCACCAGGTGAAAAGGGCACCAGAGAGCTGATTTTCCCCTGTGGCATGTGGGGGTAAGGCTAGAGTGACTTGAATGCCCCAGGACTTCGCTGACCTTGCTGGCACTTCTTGTGGTTTATGTAGACATTAAATACAAGAATAAGAAGGGCCAACAGTTTGTGGCAACAGTTTTGCTTGGAGAAGATTGAAATCCTGGCTACTGTAAGGGAATTACAGGTCAGGGGATGTTACACTGGCACTTTAGAAAAGCCACAAGTACTGGGTTTGTGATTACACAACAAATGTGTGGAAGTTTTGTAAGCAACCAGTTGTAGGTATCAAGTTATGGAGTAACTACAGTCCATTTCCTGCACAGCAGAGTAAACAAATGCAGTAATGAGAATGATAACTGAAGTTCTGGAATGGCTATGACCCATATTGACCCATGTAACAGGAAATAGCAACAGAAACTCTTTTGGAGGAGTTGGGCTTCTGCCTTTAATCTTTATACCTTGTCTAGATGGTCATTAGCTATCATCTTTAATATTGATTGCTGAATGTCAACTGAGCAATGTCATTTTACCAGGTATTTTTCATCCTAAACCCCTCAATTATTAACAACTTCATTTAAAATTCTATTTTGTTTGTTAGGTTTTGACCCTCAGCAAACTTCTTTTTAAATGGGCCCTAAAACTTCACAGATTTCACTGGTTTTGTTTTGCTTGGGCTTTGTTTGGTTGGTTGGGTTTTTCTTTGGGCTTTGGTTTTTTTTTTTTTGAGGTTTTTTGGGGGTAAAGGGGAAGATAATTTTTGTTGCTGGGTTTGGATTTAGTCTCTTTCCCTCATGTTGTGGGTCATTCATAACCCCTAGCTGATGTGTCTGCCCTGGGTTGGATGCTGTTCCTTGGCACCACTCAGCCAAGAAACCTTCTGGCAGAGCTTATGCTGCAGAACACGTGTGAAGGCTGCAGAGAGATGGCAGCTGACTGCATACCATAATCTCCTACCATTGCAGGTACCAAAGGGGGGAAAAGTGGGATGCTACAGAAGAAACAAACATTTGAAATTGGATTCACACTGTTAGGATTAATGATAGGAGGTAGAAGAAAACTGGAGCAGCATTCCTAAGCCAACACATTTGAATGATAAATTGCATTAAGGCACTGAAAAGAACAACAGCTGCAGCCCATGAAAAGCCAAATTTATCTAAATTTCTCCAGCTGATCAGTTAAAATAATCACTGAGACTTCTACTTTGCAATGGCTTTTTCACAGAAAACCAGAGCAAGCAGAGAAGAAAAAAAAATCCTGACTGTAGAGATACCTACATTTATCTTGCCAAATTTTTCTAGCTAGTAGACCCTGGTGTTACAGATTTACCTGTTGCTGCTAGCAATGGGGATTTCCAGTGGAGCTTATTTGGGAATAGACATCCTTTTCCCAGGAAGATGCAACTTTAACCAATTGACAACTCCTGCAGTTGGGAAATTCAGTATCTAGATGAACTTTTTGATGATGTGTTTGGAAGGTAAGCTCTGCCAGAATGCCAAGAGCTCACAGGGGAAAATAGGTGACTCTATGGACATGGTGGCAAAGGGCCATCTGGATTTCATTAGGGCAGCATTTATAAGCCTCCATCAAGATCAGCTCTAGGAGGGATTGTTATCTCCATGGAACAGCAGGGTGACTGAGATGGGGGTGATTAAATCATTTTGCTGAAGTGTGTTTAGGTCAAGTGTAGCAGAACAAGGATTTGAACCCTCTGTACTAGTGGGTTCCCTCCAAGATTGCCTTGTTTTCTCCTTTCAGAACTAAGAGACTTCCCCACCCTTCTGTGGTCCCTCTTTCTATCCATATGTGACCTAATGCTAAATCATTCTTTTGCTGTTGATGCCTCCACTGGGATCTGTGATGTCTGCAAAGTGCTTTTCTATTATGGTTTAATGTACCCAGGTGTGCTGCTGTTCCACAGAAACAAGGAGAAGGGGTGCTGGAACATGGTCACTAAAGATGGGGTATGTTCATTTCTGTTGGGAAACACAGAACTGTCTGATTTGATGTCACATCCATAAGTGTCCTCTTGACGTTACTTCAGAAACTTCAGAGCATATCTGGCCCAGGCTGCCCAGGGCAGTGATGGAGTCACCATCCTTGGAGGGGTTCAAAAAACATGTAGATATGCTCCTTAGGGACATGCTGGTGATAGGTTGGCAGTTGGACTTGATGATCTCAGAGCTCTCTTCCAACCCTGGTGATTCTGTAGCCCAGGAGGATAAGGAGCTGCACATGCACGGGGAGGCAGAACCCCCTGTTACCTCTCAGACAGGATCAACATTATCACCTCAGCCTGGTGGGGCTTGTTAGCTCTCCTGCCTTGCTCCAGAGGAGGCCATGGCACACCAGAAGATGCAGGAACCTCACCAGGCTGTGCCAATATTGCTGCTTGGACAGCAGGAGGCTGTCGGGCAGCTCCACAGAGCTCCTGCAGTAGCCAGGTGGGCTGCACATCATCTCCTGCCTTTGGGATGGACAACATGAAGCCAATGGGGAAGAGAGGGAGGAGGACTGGCTCCTGGTCTTCCTGAGGGAGAGAACAGAAACAGGGTGCATGGAGGGAGAGGAAAAGGAAAAGCTGGTGTTTCTCTTCTTTCCCTTAAATGCCTGAGTGAGGGATGAGCCCAGGATGAATTCCAAGTAAAGGAAGGGAAGTCCAAAGCAGAAATTATTCTGAACCTTGAGAGGAATGGTCATGAGATGCCTGATAGTAACCTGGCAGCCTATGTGGGATGGTTGGGATTGCCTCCTGCAGCTCCCTCAGGCCTGTCTTACACATCCTATGCCACCTATGTGCCTGGGATACCTGCTCTGAGCTCCCAGATGAAATGGTCCTGCAAAGCCAGCTGTGTGTCCAGCACTGAGAACAGAGCTGGAAATGATGCAGGCTTATTGCAGCTCCAGAAGTTTTATGGGAACAATTTTATCCTAAGGATATATTGGTTTATGGCATTAAATATGGGGTTTTTAGGGATGTACCTATGTGCATGTGTGAATTTTTTGGTAGCTGGCTTTTAGCATTAAGCTTCCCAATACTGTGCTTGATTGCAGGTACTAAAAAAGTGGAGTATAAGGAGGTCATTTCCCTTCACTTGGATATTTTTCTACAGAGTACAGCTGTAGATCACTCTCAGAAGCAATGTTCCTGTGGTATTTGTTCCTTAGGAAATGCTGTGTTCTCCTGTGTTTCCATCCATTACCAGCCACTTACCCAGCATCCGGCGCTGGGGCAGCCATACAGGGTTGTTCTGGTTTCCCAGTGCCAAGGGAGAGGAAGGCAACCCAAACCTTGACCCCCTTTCCCTCTGTAGTCACCCCTTCAAATTCCTGCAGCAGTGGTTTCATTTCCTGACCAGCCCAGTAAGGCCAGGAACTGAAGAGTGAGTGTTTAACTGCCTTTTGTTCCAGCCTGGCTCCTGTTTATTTTATTTTCTTGGGTTTTGTGTGTGTTTGGATTCCATTCTGCAGGGCTAACAAGGGCACATTGAAGTGGCAACTCCACAGCTCCTCTGCAATGTTAAAAATGGCCACGTTGGAGTTGCAAAGTCAAGGAGGGTGTCAGCTCTGCCTCTGGTGCTGTTTCATCAGGGAAATTTTCTGCTGAAGAACATAATATTCTGTTCTGTTGGACCAAGCCTGCTTAACGTGATCAAAGGGAGGAAATAGTTGTTCTCTTCAGGGTAACTGAATTAAAACAACACATATTTTGATTTGCCTGTGTTCAGATGTGATTCAATCTCGAGGGCAGATTTTAATCTAGTCTAAACGTGTGTAACTCCTTAAACTTCACTGAAGTTCTGCTGAGTTATGGCAGCCAAAAACCTGCCTTTCAGTGCTCCCTTTTCACCAGCATTTGAATGATTTGAGTGTCATTTGCAGGAATAAACTTGAAAGACAAAGTATATGCTTTGTATGTTCATTTGTGTGAGTTGAGATGTGTGCCATGGTAGTTTGATTACTTAAGCCTTGTAATCAGATATGATGATGGTCACAAGATAGCATTATGTTAAAAAACAGTCTTCCTGAGAGAATTTGTCATTTTTTTTCCAAGAGAGCTGACATGTCTTCTTCAATGAAAAAAGCTTTTCATCAAATCAGTGCTGAAAAACAAAAACCCAAATGCAAAATAATTCAACATGTGAGTTGTTACTCTGCCATGGAAAAGGAAAAGGGGAAAAAAAAACCCTCACACACAAAAAGTGTGCTGGAACAAAAAGTATTTTCTGACCAGTCCTACTTAGAAATTCTTTTCCTTAGCCTGTCCAGTGCCATTCCTCCCTTGCAGGAATGCTTGAGTAGCTGCTAGCTTTGTTCTGCAGGTCCTAGTAACAATGCCACGTGATCCCTGGCACTGGCCAGTCCACCCTGGACCTTAAATTCAAACTCTGGACCGTCACAAAGATCCCTTTGTTAGCTGTCACAAAGGAAATCCAAGTGTAGTTAGGATTAATAAACAGCCTGCAAAAACTGGTGAGGTTGGAGCTAGCCTGCTCCTCTGGCCAGCCTTGAGCTGTTGGGTCACTCCTTCAGGTCTTGCTGCCTGCAGCATTAGGGACTCTAAACCTTTTCCCTGATGGAGACACTGTCCCTGTGTTTACATCCCTCTGGGCACCTAGTGAAGACAATCTGCTTTTGTCAGGTGCTGTATTTATTTTTGTTTTCAGATCATTTTTGCGTATCAGTTGGAGAATCCCTTTTGCTTCAAGTTTCCAGCTGCTTTAACTGTAACAAGTGATAGGACAAGAGGAAATGGCTTCAAGTTGTGCCAGGGGAAGTTCAGGTTTAATATCAGGAAGAGGGTTCTCAGGCATTGGCCCAGGCTGCCCAGGGGGGTGGTGAAGTCACCAGCCCTGGAAGTGTTCAAAACCCATGTAGCTGTGGTGCTTGGGGCCATGGTTTAGTGGTGAGCATGGCAGTGTTGGGTGGGTGGTTGGAGTCTGTGATCTCAGAGGGCTTTGCCAGCCATGATGATTCAGTGGTTCTGTGATTAGTTTCTGTCAGACTCTGCTATTTGCAGTGTGCTTTCCTAGTCTCTGCATGCTTCTGCTGTTAATGTGTCTGTGTAAAACGAGGCATTCCCTCTCATCTCACCTTTGCTTCTTCAGATCATCATATTTACAGGTACATTAATCTTTTCATTCGTAATTCTTCATATTTTTGCTGGAAAGTAAGTGCATTTGTCTCTGGGATGATTTCCTTTGGATGTTTCAGTACTTGGGATTATTGGTTTTTTCTCTGACAGGAGCATTCACATCTATAGAGGTAAAAAAGTTTGGACTTAGATTAGTAACAAACCTTCTGTGAATTACTGAGTTACCTAGCTGGGTAAAAAGTTTGAGGGGAACTCTGATGGGCATGTTTGAGCACAGCTATTAGCTGGTCACTAGGGCAGGCTGAGCAGTTGCACATGATGGGATTTTCTTGGCTAAATCATTAGTGGGAATTAATTTGAAACCTCTGTCTAAAAGAAGTAATTTCAGTGCTTACCTCAAAGCCTGCCTGAGGAGGATCTGAAGTACACATGGACACATGGAAATACTCATTGCAGAGCTAATGGATTTATTTCCTTAGCTTGGGTGCAACCTGTTAGTCTCTCAGCAATCCAAGCCACTAATCTGGGACAAAAAAAGCTCTCAACTAATAGAGGTTTTGAGGAGTCATTGCTGCTAAATCTGCAAGTGTGCAAAGTTGAGGAAAAAGGAAGATTGAAACTGCATCTTGCTGAATCCTAGTTCACCTGTGGCACAGCAACTGATCTTTTGAAGTTTGAAGGTAGGGGAAGATCCATCTGGTCAGACAGGATTGTGTCCATCCTTGTTCACTCTGATGGCTTCTGTGGAGCTGTAGTAAATGGTGTAAATGCTCTCCTAAAGGTTTTGGCTCTATAGCTGTTAACTAACTGCTGTTCACTGTCACATTTGTGTACAGCTGAGGAACAGTGACTCAACTGGCTATGCATTTGGGCATGTAGTTTAAAAATGTGGAACATGAATTTGACAATTCACTTCAGCTGTTGTTTTATTCACAACCCTTTTTTCTGCTCAGCTGACATTCACAGGATACCATTTTTCTTAAGCTCCTGATTAAGGAATTCAGAGATGCCAAAATTCAAAGTCCAAGTTTAATGAACGGAGAGGTCAGTGCTGACCACCTAATTTAGACTGAAGCTGTGGGTTAAGGTGCTTTACCTGCTTAGTCAGTCAGACAGCAGGAAGGATGCTGTGTCCTTTCTGTGTGTGGTCACATCCTGCCACAGTGAGTGAGAACTGAACACTTGCAGACAGCTCTTCATCACTAGCTGGTAGGAACAGCCAGCTTTAAAGATTGATTTAATATTTGTTATGAATTATCCACTCAGTACTAGAAAATGAATTCTTAGGCTACCTAGTCATAGTCATTTGGATGTGTACTTCCAAGAAACAGTCTGAGGTTCAGAGAAAAAGAAGCTTTTTACTTGGTTCTTGAACTTGATGAATGGGATTTTAACAGCATTGCTTACTGCTCTACCTCTGGCCTTTATCAGGAGATGAATTCTTCACTCCTCTGATGTCAGTGTCTGGCTAACTTAAATGGGGTCAAGATTTTACTCTGTGTTTTCAGAGATAAGAAGTTATATTAAAATGACATACATTTTGCAAATTCCAGCCTCAACATTTGCTGTAGTTTACAGGGGTTGCTGGGGATCTCTTTCCTGGCAAGCTGTTTTGAGTCAAACACTTCAGACAGCAGCCTAGCAATATCACCCTCGGCCTTGCCCATCTTCCTTATTGGATTAGTTTTATTGATTTTGAACCTTTGATCCTTAATATCCCACTGGCTAATACAGTGATCTAGCTACATGACAGTATCTCAAGAGCAGCAGCTTGTAAATGAAGTACATCCATCTTACAGTGTTGTGTAGCATTACTGGGTCTGAAACAACATTGAATTTTGCATACTGGGATACTGGGCTCTGCTTTATTCTTGACCAGCCTTACACAGCTTTTAGAAAGCAACCACAGCCAGAAGTTACACCCTGAAATAATCCTGCTGTGTCTCATTGCTTGCTTTTGGCCAAGTGATCCTTGGTCTAACTCCAATCAGGTCAACAGAATGAGTGACTTTTATCCCAGTAAGTGAAAAGAAGATGGGTTTAGCCTCTGGTGGAGCCACAGAAAGAGGAACACAGTTACCTTTACAGGACTTTATCAGCCAGTGCTCCTCAGCTTCACTGGACTTCTGCATGTACTGGCTCACTACTGCTGGGGCTGAGCAGGAGACTGAGTGTGACCACACACTGCTTTCACTGAAGTGCCTGCTCTCGTGGGTCTGGAATCCACACCATCCCTCTGTTTTCAATTTGGATTCCTCTCCTTAAAGATAAAGCAATAACCTGATTTCAAGTAATATAAACTCTACAAAATTAAATCTGCAACGTGGACTTTGAGTACTGCTATCCTGGTTTGCCATCTCACGTGGAAGGGTCAAGGGAAATGAAAGGAGAAAACATTGATTTGAAATGAGATCTGCCCTTATGCCAACCTCTCACCTTCCACAAACATATAACAACTCATTTCCAGCCCAGGAGTGCCTAATGTTACTCCAGCCTTTTTGGCCCCGGGGGATAGAGCCCGTGTGTGGTGGTAGAGGGGGGAAGGCTCTCAGGTGCTGACCTGAGAGAGCTGGATTCAAGAGCCTGGGTTCAATATTGCCTTTGGTAATACACAGCTTCTCCTACATATTTAGTCTCTGCCACTGGCTATCAGATGTGCCCCCAAAGACTGTGTCAGGATGTCAGGTGTAACAAGTGGAAATCGCAACGAGTCAATTTTGCATCTTTCTTTTTTTTCCCCCCTCCTCTTTTCCTTACATGCTTGTAGAAAGTGGCAGTTCCTGCAAGCACTTTTGTCGAGGGAGAATGTGCCTGTGATGCAGATTGCTTTGATTCTCTGAAGAGTTTCACAGACTCTCAGCCTGGCCCTGCAGGGAATTTTACTTTTCAAGTCTCTCTGCTGTGCATGCAGCTCTCCTCTCATCTGGGTTGTTTTATTAATTAAGATCTTTGTGTAGAGTATCAAAGCTGGGGAGATACCTGCTAGTTTACAAGCACTCAGCCTAGAGGAGATCTAGCTCTCCAGAAGAGGAATAAAACTCTTTGCAAGTGTACATGGACATTAGGAAGTGGCAGATAAGAGAAGGCTAGAGGGATCAATAGGAAATGGTATGGTAAATTATTTACTGTAAGGTTTTTGGAGTGTGAATGAGAATTGATGTCTGGAGATCCCCTGTGGCACTTCTGCAGAGCAGGCTCAAATTCTGTTAAACCTGACCTATTTCAACAGGTTGAATTTAGCATTTTGCTGGATGAAAAGGCAGTGTGAAATCGAGAATGGGGTTTGTTTGTGGGAGACACTGGCTTTGTGTTTTAAGTACACTTGAGGTGAAGTATGTTGAATAAATAAGAGCTATTTAGGGGCAGAATGGCAGAGTATTTTATTAAACAAAACAGCAAGAAGCTTTGTCATTCCAAGCTGGAAATGATGCCTGGCTGAGCCAGTAAAACATACATCAAAGGTGTACATATGGGTTACATTTTAATATTCTTTCAGTATTATTATAAAGACCTGTTACTAATTTTAAACTGCATTGGTAAAAACTAATTCTTTTTTCTTTTTTTTTTTTTTTGTCTTTTCTTCTGTATTGCTAGATGATGTAAATCACTAATGTCAATTCCATGCTGATTTATGCCAGCTGAGGAGCTGGCCATGAGAGACATTTCCCCTCCCTATAATCACCCCAAATAGGGAAGGGAGAAGAGGAGGAAGGAATGGTGTCATCTGGATATGTGAATAGTTTGGCTGTAATACAGCCCTGGAATAGGCTCTGATACAAAGATGGAAATGTGGGGATTATCGTAGAAACTCTTGAGATAATCCTATAAATAGCAGAGGAAATTCTGGCTAGAAGCTGTCTATTGAAACCATTTTGGAATGAGAAGGCTGACAGGAAGAGAACTTAGAGCCAAAACCACAAGGCAGATCCTCACCTGGTGTAAATCAGCATAACTACATTAATTTCAGAGGCATTGACTTGAAAGAACCGTGATGATCTCCACCAGCTGAGGATCTGCCACCATAGGTACTGGGTGCCAAATGCTCTCCCTCACACCCATGGAAATCTGGAGTGCCTCACCCAGCTTGGTGGCCTTAGTCTGGATTAACGCTGCTGTAAAGGGGTGTAGGACACAGTCGTTTGTGTCAGGAGAGTGGAGACAATTGATTCATAGGATGTGAAATGTGTGTGTTTAGATCAAGGAATGCATTTAGTTGAGAGATTGTTTTAGTCTGGTAGTGCAGATGTAGGCTGTTTAACAACCAGGGATTTCCTGGTTCAACCCTGCTGTTCCAGAAAGGTGTTGACTCCATACAAGCATTCATGACAGTCTCGGCCCCACAGCGAGCACATCAATAAATAAGCTAATAAATCCTCCAAAGGGGAGAGGAGAGCAGAGTTCCACTCTCTGTATTCCCTCTGTTGTGCTACTAGTGACAGGAGTAGGTAGCCACCACAGTTGGCTGAAGGATTTGTCCCTGTGGTGTAAAGGGAGGAGTGGAGTCAGAAATGGGGCTCAGGGGTGTGTGTTCACATGTATGGACTGAGGTCAGGCCAAACTTGGCACATGTGAACATGCTGATGTGAGAGGAAGCCTTGGCTCTTTGGTCAAAGCTGTTGCTAAAGAGCTGAAACTTAAGAGTATGATTTAATTGGTGAGAATGCCTCTAGAGACACATCTGAGAGCCTCCATTTGCCAGTCTCTTCCAGCAATGGTACAGGTGCTGCCTCCTATCTATCAGCTTTTAGGGGCTAGGTCAGGCCCTGGAAAATACTAACTCTATGTTAGCTAAATAGCTAAATGTTAGCTACAAAATATTTCAAACCAGGTCACATAAACTAGTTCCTGTATGGCTGCTTCCCATCCTCTGCAGCCAGGAGCTGTGTGTGTGGCAAGAAGGGACCTTCTTCAGCTGAAGGTTGCCCTGGCAGAAGCAGAAGAATGCATGGCTCTGCACTTCTAGTCATCAGTTCCTAATAAGTCTGTTGTTAACCTTGCTGCATTCCTATTTCCTGTGAAAGTGCAAATGTGAGGAGGATTTCAAACCATGGCTAGTTATCCTCTGCCTTTACCTGTCCTGCTCTGCCTCTCTTCTTGAGGTGTTACATCTTCTACCTGCTTGCATCTTGTAACTGTGTTTCAAGGCTGCAGTGGAGTTTACATCAGCTGCTTTCATCAGTGTGCTCTAAATAGCATCTAAACCAAATGGTCCTGGTCTGGATTACTGAGGCTATGTGGAAACATGAGAAGAACCAGAAAGATAAATATTTCATATTGTATCCAGAGCATTTCCTGTAATTGCTCTGTTTCCTGCTCTACTTCCTACAGAATTTGCCTACCCTCAACTGGCTTTTGCCTCCCATTTATTGTATTAACCTTTACCCAGTGTCCCTGGGCATCCTCTGTTCCTACCTCACATGATGCCTACTGTTCCTTCTGGGAGTGGCACTGATTGTGACCATGCCATAGTCAGCTCAACTGCTTTTTCTTCCTGGCAGTGGGAAATAATAATAACAGTAATCACAGAAATAATAATAAGTGGCTGCTCTGGATTTATTTCAGCTTGTTCTGGGGGAAGGTTTAGATCCCAAAAGCACTATGCAAAAGTTGTGTTTCTGTAGCTGGATCTCTTTACCAAGTCTGATTAACCTCAGTTGGTGAGGAGGGACTCAAGGTTGGCACTTCTGTTTTCTTCAGGCCTCTCGAACCATTTTACCAGTCTTCTGCCTTTTCCAGTTTTGTTTCTCAGCTGCTGTTGCCTTGGAAGGATCTATGGGCTGGAGCACTGGAGCCAGTGATGGCTGTTATCAGTAGAGCCACTGAAGGTATCAGCAATATTGCCTAGTGAAACAGCTGTACCTCGTGATGGTTCTTAGTCCTGACATGGCACTGTCTGAGTTTTGGGGCAGGACCGCGTACAAGTCTTGCACACATGCAGCAGACACACCTTCCACACTTCCATACTTTGGAATGAAAATTCTCCTCCTCTTTCCTGTGGAAGTTTTCAAAACACTTCCACTCTCTCTCCAGGATTTTTTCATGTCATACCACGGACCAAAACTTCTGCTCCTCTTCTGATAAATGACTTCCCTGATGCTTGTGAGCTCTAGCACTGTGAAGCACAGGCTGCAGCAAGCAATAAACAATAGTGGTGCTAATATTTTGTTTGTATGAAAAAAGGAAAGCCTTTCCTGTTTGGGGTTATGCCCTCAGCAAGGATAAATGGTGATACTATTTGCTGAGGCAAATTTGTAATCATGGAGATCTTGGTACAGTGGGGTCACAAATGGAATAAGATTAGTGATGTATTTATAGATGTCTCATGGAAACCCCTCTACAGCTCTGCTGTGTCTATGTGGCAGCAGTTTTCCATGCAAACATCACACCAGAAGTTATGGGCAGTAGCTGGAAAGGAGAAGGCAGGGGTTAGGAGCCTGGGCAAGGCTGGACAAAGCTCTGCTGCTCAAGAAGGAGTAAGAGAGACAAAAGCAGGATAATGATAGGCATAATGATTTGCTCTGTGAAGCAGCCATGCAACAGATCTTCATCATTTCCCACTGCTGGTGAGGTCTTTCACCTTAGGCTTTATCCTGAAGGTGAACTCTCAACAGCTGTAGCACAACAGTGCCAGGTGCTCTTTGGGTCTGTAGATATTGATTACCTTTCATGCAGCAAATTACCATTGCAGCTCCAGAAAAGTGTCTGCTGTTTTTTTTCCCAGAGAGTCTGAGCTGTTCTGATGGGGAAAGCTCTACAGAGACCCAGAGGCAGAGCTTTAAATACAAGGGGAAGCTTTCAGCTCTGTTGGGAAGATACATGGTAAGATTAGGAGTCATAATTTTGTCTCTTTGCATTCATTTACTGGGTTACCAGATCTGAAAGCCAGACCTTTAAAGTCATCAAGGTCTCACAGTAAAATAATTTCCTAGTTATTTTTGTTTCAAGCACAAGGTTGTTAAATGTAAGCTGTAAGGCAAAAAAACAAGGCTTAAAATAAGTATAAAAGCATGCTGTGTCTGTTTCTTCAGAAAGGTTTCTCTATATTGTGCTCAGAGAAGCTCTTCACTGTAGGAAGAGAGTTTCTGATCTCCTCTTGGTTATGTATTTCTCGTGGGAAACGTGTCCTGGCCTCCTCCTCTGCAGAGCCAGTCTGTTCCCAGCCTGTACCCTGTCCAGGGGCTCCTCTTTCCTGAGGGAGGACTTTGCATTTGTCCTTGCTGAATGTCACAAGGTCCCTGTCTGCCCTTCCCTCCAGCCCATCCAGATCCCTTTGGACTGCACCACCCCAGCCAAGGGGTGTAGCGACAGATCAACACTTTGGTGTCACTGCAAATACGCTGAGAGTGCTCTCCATCGTCTCCTCCTGGTCACTGAGAAGGCTGTCAAACAGCCCAGGTCCCAGGATGGATGTTGAAATATAGCTTAAGAATGAAGCATATGATTAGCAAGGCCAGAAAAAAGTGATCAGGGAAAGCATAATAAACCAAAAGAACAGCTTTTGTGTCCTTTACCAGAGGGCTGTGCAATTCCTCTGTCACTCTTAAAACAGTTTTTCTTCTGTTTTTCCCAAACATGGGAAATCTATTTCCTAAGTATTCTGCAGAAGAATGTCATCCTCATCAGCTGCTAAAGGAAAACACTTGTGGTACAGGCAACACAGCTAATATTTAAAATCACTGTCACTGATCATCTTCCTTTGTGTCATTCAAGGCCTTGAAAGCTGCTCTCTGGGCAGGGATCAAATGGGTAAATGATATTCATGTTACAGCCAGTCTGTAACTCTGATTGTCACTCTGATTTGCAAGGAGGGAAGTGTAGGCATTCACAGCAACCTAAGCAGTATTTTCTTTTCTCTTTATTATAATCAAATGCTCACCTTTAGATTAAAGAAAAATAAGATATAATAATGACTAATGGGTACTGATCTTCTGGATTAGCAGTGGTGCATTCATTATCTCTCTGAGCAGTGACTGCCATCTTTTTTGGGAGGGATATCAATTTAAAGGTCAAGTGCTTTCATAAAAAAAGGTGATTATCCAGTATTTCATATGTTGAACAAAAGCTTAGCAGGATTCATTGTGTGTCAGTTTCTTTTGTACCTAGGATCTAGGCAGCAAAATGGATCACTTAATTATCTGCCTACCTGTCTGTGGGGGAGGGATGTGACCAGCAATAGGAGCTGCCAAAGAGAGGCTTTGCCTGTCTTGTGATATTTAATCAATTGCTGTCATGATTGCAGGTTATAAGTTGGCTTTTTGAAAACAGGCAACTCTAGTGCCAGCAGCAAGGGATGTGGTTATAGATGAGTGATTTTATTGGGAATGGAATGTGGAATGAAGATGAAAAGGAGAAAGGAACAAAACAGGGCCAAACTCAGGGCTGATCTCCTTTTCTTTCATTTCTTGTGCTGTTCTTTTACAACCTAGAGAAGTATTGAGTTTCTCAGATGCATTCAAAATGGCTAGGGCTGGATTTAGAACAGATCCAAGCAAGTGAACTCAGAAGCTGGCTTCATCTTGGTTTCAGTTACCATTATTTTTTCTAGATGTCTTTTGTTGGTTCTTTTGCCAGTCAGATATGACTGGAGCTGTCTTAAATATATGCAGTCAAAACTTCTAGCAAAAACATCTCATTTCTACTTTCTCAACTCATTCTTCTTCCCTCTTGTAAGATAGATTTCTTATAGCTGAAGAAATTCTCAGTTGTGAGTGTGGGTGAGAGCCTTAGTTTGTGCATGTTTCTGGACTTTTTTGGGGGATTACATCCCTTTTTCTCCTGATATACCTACCATTTGGCAGATAATTCATGTGTGTTTGGTCTACTGCATTTCCTGCTGGTGCCTTACTGCTGGGTGTTTGTGGGGTTCTGCTGTCACTTCCCATAGCATTGATACTCCTCCTCTCACAGGACAGGAGCTTTTAAAATCGGGGACTAATCATTGATGCCCAGTGGATACCCTGAGAGTACTGAATCCTTAATAACCTTTCTTGTTCTGCAAATAAAATTCTGTAATGCAAGAAAAATGTCTGTGTGTGAAGTAGAGCTACTGCTTGGGCTTGTGTACAGACAGAGATAACACTGGAAAGGAGGAGGTATATACCTGACCACCTGTTGGGAAGGCTTTTATCAAGTGCTTTTATAAATCAAGTGGTTCTTGACTTTTTTTTTAATGTAAAATATCTCTAAAAATACAATGTCCAAATAAGGAACCAATCCTATTCCTGCTGTGGAGAGTATCTCACAAATACTCCAAACATCCCAGCTAGGCTGGAGCTGTAATGCCTGTCTCATTTCTACAGACTAGCTATAGTAGGTAGGGGGAGAGAGTTTTAGAACATCACAGATTAAGATGGAAAAAAAAAAAGAGAAAGAAAAAAAGCCCCTAAGTTTACATTATTGTTATTGTATATTAATCCCACTTGGCACATGAAAGTTTTTCTTTGATTATATGAGAGCTGAGTACCAACACAGTTAAGATAATTC
The DNA here is from genome assembly GCA_013399015.1 of Galbula dea. Taxonomy (NCBI): domain Eukaryota; kingdom Metazoa; phylum Chordata; class Aves; order Piciformes; family Galbulidae; genus Galbula; species Galbula dea. The sequence goes on along the minus strand of VWZX01001062.1, from coordinate 134,611 downwards.
ACTTGGTGTTCGGTGCCAAAAAGCTGTGTTTGTTTTGGGTCCCTGCAGAGTGTTATCACCTGGTGCCTAGGTGAACATCCCCCTTTTAAACAATAGCTGGAACAATAGGCATTAGCTATTCTTGAGCTGTGTTGGGTTTTTTATCTTTATTGTTAAAGGGTTTTCCTTGTGGCTGCACACATGGTAAATCTTTAACTTCAAGTGTCCTTCTGTGGTGACCAACTAAAATATTAGCAAAATGAATGTTTTATGGGAAAAGGTTGGCAGAAGCCCCAGCAGAAACAGGTGGTATTGGGTTATTTCAATATAATGTAATGATGCAGCCAGGTTTCCATCTGGACAGCATGTGGTTGGGTCTACTTAGAGGGTATCAAAGACTCTGAGTATGCACCAGGGATGATGGTGGTGCACAAAAGTGTAGCTGGATGGCTACTTTGCAAAATAACAGTCAGGGTTCTAGGTCCTCTGGGTTAAATACTTTTACTGTCAGAATCTGAATTTCTTCATAAAATATTAAAGATGAAGCAAAGCTCTGCCATGCAATCCTGAGCTGTGTAATTACAAGGCAGTTCCTGGAAGCCAAGGATTGTTCACATTATAGCTGGGCGTTTATTATAAAAGAGTTCATTACCCTTGGAAGCTCAGACATATTTCAAAGAGACTGCCCTGGAACACAGGCACTTTCAGCAAGCTTTGCTATACCAGGAAAAAAAAAAGCCCCAAGCAAGCTGATCAGAATATAGTCAGGAAATGGGAGAGGAATCCGTGGGTGTGTGACTGCTAAGGGCTGAATCTCTGCGTGGTGGGCCAGATACGCACCTGGAGTACGTGGCTCCATCCTCACTGCCTTCTCTGTAGGCATGCTGAATTGCACCAAGTAAGGCATTGCCAGCCTACTCCCAGAGATGGTTTTCCTTCTGGCTGGCAGATGCTCTCCCAAAGCAGAGGACACTTTGCAAAGCTCCAGCACAGACCATCTTTACATCTGTGTGCTCTCTGGGCAGAGAGGCAGGCTCCATCCCATCACCATCGAAGCAGAGGCTTACCTGGGGACAGGATCTAGCCTGTTGCATTTAGGGGGAGATTTGGAAGATACCTTTGTGGAAGATCTTTTTGTGGGCAAGGGTATAAGAAAGGGAGTATGGGGGGTGAGAGACAGAGGAGGAACAAACTCAAAGTGGCTGTCAGCAGGGACAGAGTTGCCACAGAGCCGTTTCCATCCCTTGGGAGTGTGGAGCAACATATCAGCTCTATCCCATGGGAAAGAGAGCTGTTAATGAACACACAGGGCCTGAGTCTTCACTGCCTTTGCATTTTATCCACGTTTAGTCCTGGTTTACAGTATCAATCAGCTTGATAGCATTTGACACCCTGTGTCATTTGCTCAGCACAAGTGTAAATCATAGCAGCAGGGCTGAGGAAAATTAAGCCCAGGTCTTAGGCTGCTGTGAATCGTGTAGCCTTGTGATCTTCTCTGATGATCCAGTGATTTGCACTGGCTAAGAATTAAGCCCAGGCACCACTTCTCTGCTGATATATCGCTCCTATGTATGTATGTGTTAACAATCTCCATTTCTCTTTTTCCTCTGCTCGTGGATGACCTGATTACACTGGAAACTCTTCTTTCTGCCAGAGTGAAGAACCACCCAAAACTGTAGGGTGCTGGCCAGCAGCACTTGGCAGGCAGAGACCAACATGCAACTGCCATTAACTGGTAGTACCAGACAGGGGTGCCAAAAGCCATGGAAAATAGAAGATGACATCCAACAACTGATGAATACGATGATTAAAAGATCAGCAAAGTATTTAACAGTAATGGGTAGTGGACAGTTTTTGGAAGAAACAACCTTTTCCTTTCCATTCAGTTTATATTAAAAAAACCCAGTAGTAAATGCACCTGACACTGGAGATCATACCTCTTTGTGCCAAATAAAGATCCCTTCCCCATTTCCTTAACAAATCCAGCCTCTAGATCTCATTTATAATGCCCATATGGGAAGGAAATGGAATTAGAACAGATACCAAAGGCCAGACATCTCAGGTATTGATCCAGACCACTCAGGAAAATGAGGAACAAGTGCCATCCCATTTGAGCTGATGTTATCTCGCTCATATCAATGCTGTAACTTGCTGCCTCAGGTTGCAGGGGTGCTCAATGAGCTTTGCTGGATCACGGTGCTGGATGGTTTTCCTGGAGCTGCAATGACTTAGCTAAGCCACATGATGGTCTAGCCTGAGTTCATAGCTCAGTCTAGCCATGGTTACAATGCCTCCTGTGGGGACCGTGCCTTGCTCTACTGTGTTTCATTTCAATTCCCTTTGAGATCTGTGGATGAACACACAAGTTTTGAGTTGTGGCCTTCTTTTAGGTGAAATCTTTCCAGCAAATTGAGAGGACTGATGGATTTCCAGGCTCCTCCCAGTTCAGACCTGTAGCTGCTCAGGCCATGCAGCTTCTCCCCCTCCTTTCTGAAAATGAAGAGACAAAGCTAACTTGTTCCTCCCCTTGTCACGAGACTGGAGTTGCTCAGGCAGCAGAGAGTTTATCCAGAACCAATTAAGAAAGGGAAAAAAGCAACAAAACAAGTTGTAAATGGTTCTTGAAGTCTCCACAGAAGCCTCTGCTGAATGGCTTGTGACAACAAACAGGCTGGAGGTGCAGAGGTTAGGGATCATGATGCTCACGGCTGTTCATCTGCATCCTGATTACTATGATGATTTAATTCCAGGCTTCTTGCCTGCATGGGCTGCTTTGAATAATGTTGTCTCAAGGATGAGAAGAAGTATGCCTGGTCTGAGGGTGACCATGTAATGGTAGGGAGGAGGAGATGACCAACTGCCAGCCTTCCTTAAAATGCCCTCTCTATTGCCTGGAACAGCCCTTTGCAGTGCTCTGTGCCTAAAACCAGGCTGTGACCACAGTTAAACCCAAAGCATGACACTGCATGCTGAGGGTTTGGGAATCCTGAGAAAGGAAGAGGAAATTTGGTACCTTCACTCTGGCTCAGGTAATTTTTATTCAAAGGCTCCTGTCTGGGGAGGGAACGAGTTTGCTTCAGATCTGGAAACAACCAAGAAAGTTCAGTGGTGCCTCTGAGGAGGCTGTCAGGTGACAGTGAGCAAGTGTTGGGAGGAGGAGGGAGAAGGGGGAATCAGCAATCCTCTGGAGGAGCAAGAGCCTTAGCTGTAAAAACAGTCCTCATTTTTGGCCTAGCATCCCCCCTGCCACACCTGTATTAACAAGAAGAGCAACTCCTTCGGGTGCTGAGTCAGGCTGAACGAAAGTCGTTAGCCTCCTCTTGTGAGGAAAGAGCAGATGGTATCAGTGCAGCTCCAAGTGTGTGGGAGATGAAGTCATGGAACACACATCAGGAGAGGGAGATGAAGAATCTCTGTTGGGTGGCACGAGTGAATGAGCTAGCAGGCAGCACCATAGTTTCTGCTGGCACAGCATCTTCTCTGGTGCTGTGGGACAGGAAGCCTGGAGGTGTTAGTAGAGGAAACGTGGGTCCCATTCCTCATGATGTTGGCCCTTGCAATGGAGCTGGTACTCTGGTGGGGTTTGTTTCAAAGGTGCAGCTGGTTATGCAGTTAACAGAGACCCAGCAGATCTCCATCATGACAAAGGGACCTGTGACTTTGCAGAGCTTTTGTTTTCCTTCCTGACCAGAAGTTGGTCGTGCTCTGTTTAGGACATAACGTGTTAGAGGTCATGACCCCCTAAAACACTTGGTCGAGCTCTGGGTCTCTTTATGAAGTGAATGGTCCAGAAAGACTCTTCTCACCTAAAAGTGGCGGAGGTTCCTCAGCTATCAGCTGACCTCTCTTGCCAATGCAGATCACAGGAGGTCCAGGGCTCTTAGCTTGTGGCCTGATCTAGAACAGAATTATGCACAGAGAGAAGGCTGCCATTTATGCCTCTGTGTGGGAACATCATGATCTCATGGCCCTTGGAGCAGAGGCAGGAAAGAAGGTGCAGCTCAGGAGGCTGATGCTAAAGCACAACTCACAATATAAATGCCTAAAAGGAGCAGACTCCTCCCTGGATTTGTCACGTGTGCCTGCTGATTTCCTTGGGCCTATTGGTTGCTGGGCATCTTGTGCCTCAGCATGTCTGAGAACTTCCCCATAAAGATCTTTGACAAAGGACCCAGTAGCTCTCGGGGTGACAAACCCCATCTCTCCCCAGAAGTGTGTAGGATGCAGGAGAGTCTTTTCCTCTTCCCAAGGGTGACCACCTTCCCAGCTCCCAGCTGCCTTTGGCTTTGAAGGCTCTGCCCTCCTGTTCTGACAAATGTAAAACATCTGCTGTTTGCTGCATTGAGGTCGTGCCTGTGTCTGCCACCATGGTGCAGGGGGCTGCACCTCAAAGAACCTTTGGTTCATTTTGGGTCTATCTGGAGTGGAGAAAGTCTGGGAAGCTGGCCCTGTTCCAAAGCAGTTCATCAATCTGTAATGTTTTCAAGAAAGTTTTATTCTGCTGCCGGGTCTCCTAAAGAGTTTAAGGCTGCCCTGGCAGAGGATCAAAACCTGTGTTATTTGGTACTGTACTGACTTCATAAGGCTTTGCAGCATGGACTCAATTAAGTCTGAAAAATCAGGGAGGTGTGTCTTTCTGGTCTGGACATCAAGTGCATAAGTGTATCTCGAGTGCTCTGGAGTTGAACACATGCCACGGTTTGAAGGCCAACAAAGACCCGTACCAGGTTACATATCCCATGTCTCCTGGAAACAACCTAAGTTATATCTTCTGCCACCAGAGATGCTAGTAAGTGCTTCCAGTAAAGGAGCATTTAAAGGTGAATCCTAAAAGCAAGGGCAAAGGACTGTAGAATATGATTATTATTTATCACTGGATAACATTGCACAACTCTCTGTCTTCATTTCATCAGGGCCCTGGCTGCGTGTTGAGAGACATAATAAAAACAATCAGTATATTCTCATTTTTCTGTGTGAAAAGATGAAGTCATGGCATATGGTCAGCTCACCAGTGCTGTTAATAACAAACCACAGATAATTAAGCACTGATTTATTCCTTGATGTAAGTGAAACAAATTGCTGTAACGGCTTTTGCTGAGGACCATCGAGTCAGATGGATTATGTAGGGGAAGTTCAGACCCCAAATTATTAGAGATCATCTTTCAGCCTGGTGGAGGTTTATGGGAGAAACAATTAGAAACCTAACAGAATGTGTCCTGTATTCTCTTTGATGGAAGATCAGATATTAATCTGGGGAAAAGTCTAATTCTCAACACAGCTGCTCCCCTTGCTCTGCTGCACCAGATTTAAGCTGGATAAAAATGGGAACATGTTTAAAAAATTGATCATTGCTTATAATAGCAATAATCACCTTGAAATTGGTTGTTACTACAGTTAATGAACAGAGTATTAGAGCATAAAACACCCTCAGATTCCCTCAGGCCATTAACTAACAAGCTGGTTGTTAACTGCTGGTCAGACAGGATCTGTATTTGGTGACTCTTTCAAAGACAAGGAGTGGATCCTGGGAAGCTGTGGGGTGGGATGGGCTGGGCTGCTTGCTTGGGATAGTGGCAGGAACAGTGTGAGACCTTGGACAGGTTATCTCCATTATGAGACTCTCCTTTCCCCATCTTTGTAGTCCAGTTCCTCCAGAGCATTGTTATCCATCCGTGGGAGAGCCATGCTGCTGGCTGGAGCTCCCACAGAGCTTGCCCAGGGGAAGGTCTTCCCCAGAACAAGGCAGGGCAGCCTGTGGTGGGGTGCTGAGGGCCTCATGCAGGCAGGGAATCAGATAGCCTCACCTTGCAGAGGGGGACCTTCACCATCCAGAGATCTCTTGTTTGAGCTCAGCCAGGTCCTGACACGATGCTTTGCAAGTTCTCTCTGGTCTTTGACTTAGAAACTTTGCAGAGAGATGTCTGTTGCAAACAAGATAGGAATGGTTCAGTTTCTCATCTGAGCTCTGTGTAACCTGTGTTCCTTGTTTGTGTTGCTCACATAGTCCCTGACAGAATCCTCTGTGCTGTAGTTTGGATGCTCATTGCTTCCTGAGCTGTGAAAGATTAAAGGGCTAATAAAATGATATCACTGGAATTGCCTTTGCTAACCTAAAGATTCAGCTTTGCCTATTGGGGTTTTCTGGTGTTGATAAATTTATGGTTTACTGGTCAAAGCTTTGGTGTCTTTGGAAAACCTCATGTCACAGAGCATTTATGACTAACCTGCTGTCTTGATCCCAGGAGTCTGAAGTAATAGGAGCAAATGTTGCTCTTGCACGTGCTATACTGAGGTATTATTTTCTCAGCAGTGGTGAGGCCCTTGTTCCTGGGGAAAGAGCTCTTTCCCAGAGAGACCTGAAATTGGTGACAGCAACTGTTTTTCCCATGACATGTGACATGTCCTCGACATTAAAACTGCCCCTGGAAAGGGGGGGTGACTCTGGTTACAGTTCTGAGCACTTGATGGGAAAGGGTAAACAGTTTTTTTTCTTGACTAATACCTGGCTTTTAACACTATAGAGGTTCCTCTGCAGACCACCACAAGCTTTCTATGGGGCTTAACAGCAGGTTATATCATCCTGCAACTTCAAATAGAATTATGCTAGCCCAGAAAATGCTTTGCAGACAGAAACCTCCACGTGTCAGCCTATGGTTCTGGTGTCTCAGGTGCCAGCAGGACAGGCTGCTTCTGCAAGGAGTTTCAACTCCATGCTCTGGAAGCTGACTCATTTCCAGGTTGCAAACAGCCTGTGGTCTGCTGCAACCTTTTAAGCTTGCCTAATCAAACTGAAGAGAGGCAACCTGATGAATGTAATCTCTGTAGAGTGGGAGACTTAGAACAGCTTCTGTTTATGATTGGTTTTTACAACATTCTGGCATGAGTTAGCATAACTCCTTTGGCCTCCTTCAGGGGCCATGTTCTCCTGCAGGGTCTGGCAGGTCCCCCAGAGCTGTGGGCAGGCTCCAGCAGAGATGGCAGACTGAGCCCCCATGGCATGGGGGAAGCTCTGAGGTTGCCCAGCTTGGCTAGGGGAGCAGCACCCCATTTGGTGGCATAACCTCTTGCAGCTGTGTGGGAGCTGTGAGCAGGGCAGCAGAGAGCAGGGACAAAGAGATGGACAGGTGCAGCTAGGTAATTCCTTAGGGGCAGGGGTGGTGGTTGGAGTCCCAGCTGAGGGCTATCAGGGCCATCAAGGCTCCTTCCTGCCCTGCCTATAAAAAGAGAAGACATTTTCCTCAGTGAGTGTGCTGAAGGTGGGCAGGCTGTTTCTAGGCCTTGCTCTAGGAAATGTATGAATTTTGACTTTATAGCATGAACAGTGTCACTGAGGAAAGTGAGAGCAATCTCCTTACCTGTAGGTGTCTGCAATGATCCATTGTGCATGTGGAGAAGAAGTGAGCAGTGGACTGCAACCTCCGTGGGACTCTGCCTCTCCACCTCCCCTCTGGGCTGCAAAAGAAGTGGTGAGTCTTGAGTCTTTGTCTTCATTATGTCTGGTTTTATTTTACCAATACCAAGTGAAATGATGTGAGGTATTTTTCGTAGAAGTCTGGATTTTGCTGGCCTGATAAGGTAAAAATGAAGCCCATTCAAATTCAGTTCATCTTAAGCTGAAGCTTGGTTGGTTTGTGTGTGGTGTTGGTTTTTTTTCCCTTCCTTAGTTTTCATTCAGCTGCTAAATTGCAAATAAATGATACGTGCAGTGCTACCTGATGGCTTGCTGGAGAAGTAGTCTCCTGAAAAATGTAGAAGCTTGTTTTGTAAGAGATTAGTGGCTTGCTCTGTGGAAGATAAAATGTTTCATCCAGAATTGAACTGGATGAGAACTGTAGAAGGATTGCAGTGAGGTAGCAGGTTTTATCCCAAATCCCACAACGTTCTCTCTGTAGGTAGAGCTGTTTGTGTTGCCTGCTGAGCTCCCTGTGCTGATCCAAATCCTCAGCCTCAAACACCTGTGGAAGTATAATGATGTTAAAATGTAAACAGGACTTTGTTTCTGTGTTACAAGCTACCTGAAACTGTTCAACTCAATGGGTCACTGACTTTCTGCTGGGTTGTGCTGGAGGCACTGCAGTGCTGCTGTTAGAGGAAATCAGGTGTGTTCTGCTTCCCACAGATGAGTTGTGGGGACAGAGCAAGGCTTTTTGGGGTTTTTCTGTTTGCACATGTGGAAAAAAGCACTTCCAGGCTTAAATCTACTTCCACTTTTCTTTCTGAGTGTGAAGTCCCTTTGCTCCTAGCCTCGTTTCAGTAGGGCTGTAGCCAGAACACCCTTTGGTGTGAAGGAGGCTAGTTGATCTTGGCTTCAGCTAGCCTGCAGGTAAGCTTCACCTGGGTGCAGTGCTCCAGGCCTTCAGGAGAGTACAATGGAGGGAGCTTTCTGGAGGTGGTGAAAGCTCAAGCAATACCTTTGCTCCTCCTGACTCTTAAGAAAATCATTTGAAGTGTAGCAGTCATTCCTTCTTATCCTCACAAACATAAGAAACTGGCATTTTACTACTCAGCTTTGTTTCCTCTACTACTGGTCTGCAAGGAGGCATTTTCCTGGAAGGTTACTGAAATCTGGAGAGAGGAAAAAGCAAATCTGAATGTTTCTCTTTACTGTTGTGTTTCAGCACTGTAAAGAGGTTGCCCTTAGTCACTCTATCAAGGAAGCAGCTTTCTGGGAAGAATTGGTAGCATAAGAAATGACATCATGGGCCAGAAAGGAAATTCAGGAATTGGAGTAGAGACACCAGGGGCCACAGCTGGAGGGATGAAGATATGGAGGCTTGCATTAGTTTGAGTTTCTCTGAGTAGAACTGAGAGAGAAAGAGATAAGAAGCAGCTTAATGTGGACATCATTTCCAGAAACATAGTTTTCCCCAGAGGTTTAAAACTTTTTCTGTGTGAAATGCATCTTAACTGGAAGAAGAGCAGGATGGGGCCAAATTCTTCTGAACCTCTTCAGAGGTGCTCATGGTGAGGCTTTGAGAGCTCAGGTAACAAAATAGGGGAGAGATTTCCAGAAGAGAATAGGCTCTTACTTCAGCGTGCAGTAAGCTTGCTTTAGCAAAAGAGGTGACGAGCACTTAGGAGTTCTTTCTTTGACCTTCACTGCAACAGTTTTGTGTTCTGGCTTAGACAAAGCCCAATTCCCACTCCAGCTCTGTTTTGGGAAAATGAGCAATTGAAGGAAAATCCCTGTGTTGCTGCTCAAGAATCCTGATGCTAGTAATGCTCTTTTCAAGCTGCTCTCTGAGTATTTTTCTTCCCCAATCACTTTTTTCTTTTTTGGGTCTGTTTCAGCTGAGCTTCATTGTGTTTTCACTGGAGGTTTTGGCTGAGCACCACTCATCCTTACCCAGCCCTCACAGTTAGCAGGGTTGAGTTAACTCACTTGTGTTCTCCATTGTGCAGTATGTGGCCATTCCCTGGAGGCTCTCCAGAGACCTCCCTGTGCCATGTGTCTGTCATAAGTCAGTACCTGCTGCTGAGTGGCTGTGGCTGATGGTAGCAAAAGGCAGTTGTAAGGACAGACTTTATTAAAACTAGCTGCTTCAGAGAAACTGCAGATCCAGATGATATGAAATTCTTGCAGTAACTGGCCTCCTGGAGCAGTACATTTGTTCCTGTAATAGGGTTTAGATTTGCACTTTATATTAAAAGTTCTGCTTGTAAATAGTTTATTGGAAGTTAATAATTAAGGAGTGCCACAGGTATAAAGAGCTTGGCCTGAAGCACAGCCTCTGCACAGAGCTATTTGTTTAGATGCACCTCACACTTGGATAGCTTCTCTTTGTGTTGTGGAGTTCCTCACTTTCCACTGCTCTTCACAGAACTGGCATCTTGTGATAGTGCCATAATGGAAAAACTGATCCAAATGGACAACAGGGATGGGAAACAGCTTTAAACCCCCAGATATTTACTACCCTTGTTAGTTTGTCAGCAAGTGAAAGTGAAATGTGCACTTAACTGATCTGAACTTTCTCACTCAATTTCTGTACCTCTCTGTTGCTGCACTAGAACACTTCGTGTGGTTAAATACTCTTGACTCCTAGGCATGTTGCACACATAGTGTTTAAAGGCCTTTATGGAGATTGGCTTTTGGGGGGTGTTGAGAGAAGAGGAAACCTGCCCATTAGCTCTGTTACCGAGGTGTGCTGGCTCCTGGGGTGTTGCCACTGCTTCATGGGTTGGGATGGGGAGGAACAGTGTAAGAAGTCCCAAAGAACCGCCTGGGGTTGTGTACCTGCAGCCTAAGATGGACTTCTCCCCAACCTCATTAACTAATTCATTAACTAATTAAACAAGTCAAAATAGAGTTATTCAGGCTGCATAATATTGCTGAGAGAGCCTTCAGTGCAAACATGAGCATTTCTGCAGAATCCAGAACCATTAGACAACAGGAGCAGGATGCCCCAGACTTTCCTGTCTTTACCATTTCAATATGCTCTGCTATTTCACATTAGCACATTTTATACAGTGCCTCTCCCAAGAGCCCAGGTCTCTGTGTCCCCTCTGGACATCACACCTTGCTGCTTGCATCAGTTCTTTTTCACTCTGCCAAATTCTGCAGTGAGGGATGTGGGAAAAGTGGCATTAGCATTGTTGACACCTTGCTGCTCTGCTGCAGCTTTCCTGCTGCTTGTTTGCAGGTCTGTGATACTCCAGATTTTGAAAGGACTTTTTTTTGTTGCTGTTCCTTTCAGTGCCAGGAGGAAGTTAGAGAGAGATGGGGTTGGTCTCTTCCACTGGGTTACTAGTGACAGGAGAAAAGGAAATGGCTTCAAGTTGTACCAGGGGAGGTTTAGATTGGGTATCAGGAAAAATTCCTTCCCTGAAAGAGTTGTCAGGCATTGACCCAGGCTGCCCAGGGCAGTGGTGGAGTCACCATCCCTGGAGGTGCTTAAAAAACCAGCAGTGATACTTGGGGACAAGGTCTGATGGCATGGGGGCGAGTGGTTGAGGGTTGGACTTGATGATCTTGGAGGCCTCTTCCAACCTTAATGATTCTGTGACTGAATACTTGGTGCTTCTCTACCTGTGCTGCAGGCTCAGCTATGGACACTTTCCTACCAGTTTGGTTTAACGTAACTTGGCTAAGAATTGTTTTTCTTAAAGCTGCAGAGCTGAAATCTTTAAACAAAAGGTCACTTTTTATTTGTGTGCACTTTGTGAGCATGCTGTTAGAGGATGTAATAGCTCTTTGGATCTGAACTTTTTATTTATGCTTAGCTTTCATGTAGCCATATGCAAAACATTGGGGATGATGCCATTGGGGAAAGGGGGAGTGAGAAATAGCCTTCAGCCTGAGCTGGGCTCTCAGCTGTGTAGAACACCATCTGAGTGAATGGCAACTCTTGTAGGTTGTCTCCCTCTTGAAGGGTCTCTGGAGAAACTGCCAACAGCATTAGTGCACCTGAATGCACTACAGTTCCTGGAATTCAGTGGTCATGGCTGCGTCTCATGAAAATGAGACTTTCTTGGATGACAAACTGCTTTGTAGGAAGGGAAGTGGGTTCAGGGTGTGTGTTCAGTGCTTTTCGCTGGTGTTTACCACCACCTGCACTTCACATTTTCATGCAATACTAGAGAAGGATTAGTGTTCAAGAGCCACAGGGCAATGCTGGGCCAGGCTCAGGCTCATGTCACCCTGCACTGAGTGTCAGGCATAGGCAGATAACTAGGAGGGGAAATGAATATAGAACCCTGCTGCAGAAAGTCAACTCAGACATCACAGCTTTGTCCTGAGCAGATGTCTCCTTCTTAAAAAAAAAAAAGTGTTGCTGTGAAAGGAAGGCACTGAAAGTGTGCTGAAGGCAGCTCTGTGTGCACTCAGATCACAAAGGCTATTGCATTGCCAGAGCTAGCTCCAGGTCTGGGGTCAGATTTGCAGTGGTGTAAATCCTGGTGATTCCCCAGCCTGAAGAGAGCTACACTGATCTGTTTGGGTCAAGGGTGGAGCCTGTAATTATTAAGCCAGGAGAGCTTATCTAGGTTCTCTGCTACTCCTTGGTGGGTTTTATGGGGATGTTTTCATAGTTACACAGATCCTTAGGGGAAGCTCCCTTCTGATAAGACTTTTTAATTGGGTTTGAACTCTTTACTCCCCTGTAGCCTTTCTCATGGGGCAGTGAAGTCCAAACTTACTAGTAAGTGATAGAGCCACTCAAAGGGGACACAAACACTCTCATACACATTGTTCCTTCATATTGTTCTTTGCAGTGTCTCAGCTTCTTGGCCCCTTTGCTCATAGCAAAGGTTGTGTGCTCTGTGAAACCCCTCTGCTGCCTTGCAACCTCTAGCCTGTACTGGGCATTATGATGGAGAGAGTCGTAGCCTTCCAGACTGCCAGATCATTTCATCATGGCTTTCCCAGGGTCCATGAGGCTGCCTCCAGCCACAAACTGTCAAGTAGAACTCATCTTCCACCAACAGAGTGCTCAGCAAAATAGGGAGCCATCAAAATTAGTGGTGGAGGAGGCTTACAGAAAACCATCTTTTCTGTTTCTGCAGATGGAGGACTGCACCATGCTGGATTTTTTTCATCCTTTGTCTAGGTAGTTTCAGAAAGACTCGATCAATAGGTCTCAGCTCTCTCCCTTGGGAGGTTATTCCACAGCCTAATATACCTACTTTTGCTAAGTGTTTCCAGATATCCAGCTCTTCCCCCTTATCCCTCTGCTCAGTTTCATCCCATCATTTCTAGTTGAGCCAGCTGATACAAAATCTTTCCCACCCACAGGAAAAAAAACCCAACCCAACAAACCCTTTCTTTGGGAGGAAGAAGCCTAAGCTTGATTTAAGTTGAAACTTCTCCTTTCCCAGTGTCTGAGGAAGCTCCTCTTGCCCTTCCCTCTCTGACAAGTGATGAGAGGGGTTTGTAGCTGGAGGTGCTCCACACAAACACCTAGAAGAATCTGCCTGGTGACTGTTATAGGTGCTATATCCTACTGTAGCACTAAGGAGTTATGGAATAATGAGGAGTGCAGCCTGGAAGGCACCATAATGTCTTCAGCCTTATTCTTCTGCCAGATTAACTTCTCTGTGCCAGTCTTGCAGTTGAAGCCCTGGAACACTAGCTCAGTTTCATTGGCAGCACTCTACCAAATGCACTTGAGCCTCTCAACAAGGTGAATGTGACCTCAGTTGTACCTCTTCAAATCAACCCACAGGGAGGCTTGTCCTGTGCCAGGGAGCAAGGTCTGCTCTGCTGGGAGGACCTTTGCTTTCTGACACCACATTTCAGTCTAAGGTGGATATAGCTAAGCACTGAAACAGGACAGCACTTGGGATTTCAGGCTGGGGCTGTTTCTAGAGGTGATTGCATCCTCTCATTTTTGTTCCTTTTTTTTTAAGGCAACCACAAACTAATAAAGCTGCTGCTGTCCTTGGAGCTGAGTGAAGTCTCCTGAGGCAGGAGGTGCTGGCTCTGTGTGTGGTTTGTTTTGTTTTAAATAGAACTACTTGGGTTTTCATTTTGTTGCTGGCAACCCTCTGTCAGAGAGCACAGATCTATTGATCAAGGCATCTTCAGGGAGTGTCCCACATATCTGAGATCGTGGGGGGAAGCTTTGGGGGTTGGGGCTTTTCCCTCCAGAACTTGTACTTTTTTAATGCACATGACTAACTTTGAAGACACTGAAGTCTAATTCAAAGTGGTTTAATTCTTCATGCATTACTGATAGCAGAGTGTCTGGAAAGGAACAGAAATGGTCCAGATCCCTTTCAGACTGTGGTTCAGGAAGGTTTAGCTCTACTCAGTAGTGCTGCCTGACCTTCTGTATCATGTGTTGCACAGGCACATGCCCAAGCTGAAGAGAACAGCAGAGCCTCTGCATGCTTATCTTTCCCTCCCCACACAGTACTTAGGGCCAATGAGCACCTATGTGGAGAGCTGCTTTGTGAAGGCAGTAGTGGGATGGAGAACAACAGGGTAGGATTTGAGTAACCTTTTTGTCAGGCAAGAAAATGGTGCTGTCTTCTTGACCTTCTCCTGAAAGCAGATGTCTAAGGCAGGTGCCACACTGGTCAGCACTGTCACTTCCCTGCTCAACCCCTGCTAGCCTTTGATGCCATCTAGCTAGGCATGGATGTTCTCCAGGCCTGAGGGCTTCCTGAGTTGCCCCTAAAGTGGGGCTGATCAGCAGGTCTCTGCTCTGGGCTGTGCAGGTAACTCTCCCATTTCCTCACCTGGCTTTTCCTATCTGGCCTCAGCTGAGCTTGCTACAGAGTAGGCTCTGGGATGAGGAAGCCTTGCAGCCTCCAGGTGCTGGAAGCTTTGAAGGCTCTGGCTGCTGGAGGAGGAGGAGTTGGGCAGCTTTGAGGTGGTGTAGCAGGTGTGGGAATAAATCATGTAAATGAAGTGGATCAGGTTTTGGGTGCAGGTAGGTGTAACTTTGGCTAAACACTGGTAAGGAATCGCTTCACCTTTTTGCTCTGAGCTCTACTATTTGTACAGTATGATTTGAGCCTACCAACTCTGACTTTACTCCAAATGTACTAAGGGGGCTTGCTTTCTCTCCCCTCCAGCTTTATGCTCCTTTTTCCTTTCTGTGCCTCTCCCTTGCAACGTAAGAGTCAGTGAAATGGTCTCCTGGAGGAAGTCTCTGTCCTCAGAGATACACTTTCTGTATTTAATCATCCTTGGAGCTTTTATTTTGCTAAAGGACTAAAGTGGCAGCCTTTAGAGAATAATTATATGAAACACCATGTGTGAGCAAAGTGTGAAATGTCTCCAGTACGAGCTGAAGCTATAGATATTTTTATTAAATATTAATGCCATGCATTTCTGAAGGGTTTGCCAAGCAGATGTTAAGCTGGGCTTTGTGGTGATTTAATTGAGCAAGGAACATTTCCTGCCATTTTTATCAATGTCAGGCTTTACATGACATTTTAAACTAAAAATATAAGAGAGAAAGAGAGAGAGAAATAATTAATAATCGGTTTCCATTCATGACTATCTGTTAATATTTCCCTTCAGAGGATTTAATGTTTCTCCTGAATGTTTTTCTTGGAGGCCAATGTGAATCTGAGCTAACCTAGACTCTGTGCAAGTTCTTCCACAGGGCCTCTCTCTGGAGTCTGGCCCACTCCTGTTCATGCAGTTCTCACTTATGGATTTGTAAAAATGTGGTGGTGATGATGATAAAAGCAAACCTGAAATTATTCTGAAGGCTCTGACTATCTGGAGCTCTGAAACTATCTGTGGAGAGAGCCCTTCTTTCCTCCTCAGAGCATCCACTCAGTCCTTAAATGTCACAGTGGGATCTTGCACAGAAATTACAGATCTATTAAACACACTGACATGACTCCCCTGCAAAGTGCAATGTCTTAATGAGATTGAGCATCATAAATTGATTATATGCAACTTGCTGAGCAAAACTAAATAACAAAAATAATTAGAGGGAGAAAGGCAGTTGAAATGTCTGTAGGTCAGGTGCCACATAATGCACCCATTCATGGAATAGCACAGAAGGCTCCCTCAAGTATGACATTATTTACATGGAAAAAGTGTGGTCACACTTTTCCCTAGTGTGGGGTGGTTTCCAGTTTAAGAAACTCTGGAGGTTGTTGTTTTTTTTCCCCCAGATGTAAGTGGGCTTCTCTCAGTTTGTGTTCCCTAGAGCCAGAGTCTGCTCCCTTGCCCTATGGCAAGGTGATCACTGTGGTTAAACTGACCAATTCTTGCTCCAACAGGAGGAGGGGGGAAAAATAGATCATAATAAATCAAAGCATGCTAAGGCTGAGCTGAAATAAAACATCACCAGCTTGGTTTGTGGGTTTCACCTGCCTGATTCTAATGGCCCAGGCTTCCCATCAGCTCTGGGAACTTCTGTAGCCACAGCCCCAGAAGAGTGTCCCATCTTCTCTCCTAATTTCACAAAGAATATGTTTGTCCCAGCCTCTGAGAGCATCAGTGCCAGCAGAAATGCCTCATGTGCATGAGCTCTGGGCTTCTGCAGCTTGGTCCCAAGGCAGGACAGAAAAGCCCTAAGAGGATTTGCATCTCTGCTGCAACCAGTGCAACTTTTACCTGCAAGCCTTGAATGGAGTGCGGCAGGGGCAGTCCTCTAATTTCAGCAGTTTGAAACCAGAGCAATCCAGAGCTGTTAATCTAATTCATGAAACACACTTTGAAAAGGAGCCTCAAGCAAAGCCTAGAGCCTGTGATCATCCACAGTGGAAAAGTTGAGACTAGAGGTAAAAACAAGTCAGAAAAAGGCAAAGATGTCACAGCCTGGGAAATGATTATTTCAGCATTTGTTGCAATGGCCATGGATGTGCTCAGGCAGTTGTGGAGGGGTTTGCACTGAAGTTGGTAGCCAGATCTTGTTTACAGCTGGGGGGTGTGTGATATTTTTTTGCACAGATAGGGTCATAGCCACTTTATACCTGCAGAGGTTAATGAGAGAAACTCTAGGCATGAAAACCACTTGCATGTTTACTTTTCTTTTGCCAGAGTCCATACTGAAGGAATACCAATAATTCTTGGCCAGTGCTGTAGCAAGGAAAGAAAGAAATGCCATGTTTCCTTGTCCTGATGTGACTGCATGCTGTAACCTTCATTCTTCAGCTTAAATACTCCAAGATGATCAGAAACTGGAATCTGAATGAACCACTTAACTCTGATGTGATGAGAGAATGTGACTGGCCTTAATGTTACAGAAAGATGTCTGTACTTGGTGCCAAATTCTGTCATTTTAAGCTTGCTTTCTCCTCCTGTTGCTGAGTGTTCTGAAGGTCTCAGTTTCTTCCTCTGGATAAGGATCAGACCTTCCAAAACTTGAATGCCCCAATCTCTTTCCTACACAGCCACATTTTTGGCAATTGTGAATAGTAGCTTGACCTGAAAGCTGTTGCTTTGGGGGAAAAAGATCCTGTTAAGACTGGACAGAGAAGAGGTTGGTTGAAGCAGTGACCTGCCTTCTGATGAGGTTCATCCTTGTTGTGGTGTGCTGCTGCAAGGGGAGGTGTGAGGCCAAGGTGTCTGCAGGTAGCACATTATTGAGCAGAGTGATTAAGTCCTGGCAAGAGACCAGAGCTTCTCTGGATCTGTCAGAAGAAAACCTCCACCTTTGGAGCTCACTTCCACTTTAACTGGGGGGATAAAGTGTGCTCTGCATAGGGAACACATTGACATCTCTCTTTTTGCTGTGATGCATTAATCAAAGGGGTGTTTGACTTTTAACTAATACTGTCTCTTAGTGCTGGAAGTTGGGCATCTCCATGAGAGAAAAGCAAGCTTAGAACAGCTTGGTTTAAAACTGCTCTCAAGAACCAGACTGGGTTTTTGACTGGTCTTGGGACTAACAGAAGATTGTAGAACTGCAGCATTATTGAATCTGATGTAGCTGGTGTTATCCTCTTGAGGGGGGGGTGGAAAAAGGGGTCTCAGTTGGAAAATTGAAGTAGAGCTATACCCCCAAGGTAGGCTTTTGTTCCTCAGCCCCAGCTGCCCTGCCAAGGTGACTCTGAGGCAGATGCTCAGGCTCTCTGAGTGCATCTCTCTCCAGTTCATGCCACCTTGCCTCAAGAGCCTTCTATTTCCCAAATACTGTGAAACATGTTTGCTTGTTAAAATCTTTGTTGTGGTTTTGAGCACTGTGTAATAGTCAAAAGCCAAAACTTAGCATTTTCCTAGAACTACTCAGCTGCATCCTTTTGACATGATTTATTGAAGGCAGATACATCAACAGTTAACACTGGGTTTGATTCCTCCCCCCAGCAAATGCTGGTTCCAGCTCTTCTGATTCTGATGAAGGCTGGCTTTGCTGGCAGCCTGTGGCTGGCACAACTACAAAGCTGATTTTTGGGAACCTTAGAGGTTTATTTAGATTCTTTAAATGTTTTGGCTTGATGGTATCATGGGTGTTTTGAAACTTTGGAAGCCTTTTCAATTCCTAACAGCACCAGGCAGGCAGACAGGCAGAGAAACACAGAGCCTGGGAAGATTGTGCCATCTTTGCTTTGTTCTTCTCCCCAAGAGAGCAAATCAGACCAAGCACAAAAAGAAATAATGATAGCAACTGGTAGATGGGGACCACCTTCTCCTCCCTTGGGAGAGGATTGAGAAGGAAAGATGATGCTTTGTGTGCCTCCCTTAGTGCAGTTTGCACTGGTGGAAGGGGTGGTGCTGCTGTGGCATGTGGAGCCTGTGCAGAAATGCTGATTCTCATGCTCTGGCAACCGAATAGGAGTGCAAAAGCTGGCTGCTGGGGCTCAGCTTGCCTTTTGCCCTCAGGTAGCTCAGTGCCTTTCCTCTGTCCCTGGGCCATGTGCTGCTCAGATTTGCGCACACAACATTTCTGCCTCCTGCTGCTTTACCATTGTTTTTTTGGTCTATTTTTGTTGTTTGGCTCTTCTAGAGGAGGGAGGAGAAGCATGTGGAGGAATGTTAGGGACTGGAGTAAGGGAAGGGCATGTGGAGGCAACACCCTTTGGCAAGATGTTCTCAGTGTGCTACACCTGAGTGTTTGGTACTGGGAGATTATGTGGAGCTGCTGCTTGGGCTGAGGAGAGCCAGAGTTTTGCTCTAGTTTCTGTAGTTAAACCAGAGCTGCATGGGGCAGGACAGGCCTGAGAATAGAAACAAGTGGCTGAGGCATTGAAAACCAAACTACTCCTCACCTTTGCCTTGCCCTCAAACTTCCAGGTTTCTTCAGATTTTAGCAAGGACTTTCTGACAGTTAGCTCCAGTGACCACTGGATGTAGCTATTGCTTCACGGGAATATGCCCAAGTAGGCACCTTTCTGCCTCTCCTTTTTGGGACGTCTTGACAGAGGTCCCTTTTTGCATGCAATTTCTGCCTCCTCTTTCCTTTCTCTCCCCTTGTCTCTCTCTCTCTTTCCTTTCTCTCCCCTTCCAAAGGCAGCACCATTTTTCTTACTGTCTTAGCACAGACTTGCTGGGGCCTGAAACTGGGGAGAGGTATCACCCGGCACTGCTCAGGTCTAAGCAGCCCAGTGTGGTTCACAACCTGCTTGCCACCCACCTGCTGCAGGATCAAGGCTCATCCAGACTTCCAGGTCAGGATCTGCAGAAGAAATGTCTCACTTTGGCTCCACTTAATTTCTCTACCTGTAGAGAATTTCCAAGGCTGCCCACACAGCCACTTCAATTCTCCCTAGCTTACTGGTATTAGAACAACAAGGTGTAGCATTGAACCCTAGCAAATGGGGCTGGAAAGGGCAAGAAGTTATTTAGCCTTGTCTCTTTCCCCAAGGCAGGATCAACTAGATCTAACCTTCCTTGACAGATATGCAGCAAACCTGTTCTTCAAAACCTCCTGGAAGAGAAACCTGATACCCTTGCTCAGGCAGCTTTGCCAAAGCAGAACCATTCTTACTGCTAGAAAGCCTTTCCTCAAGACAAGCCTGCATCTCCCTTTGTAACTTAACCCCTTCCTTTCTTGCCTTATCCTCAAAGGAAATAGAGTTTATTTTCCTCTTTGCAGCAGGCTTTGGCATGTGTCAGGGCAGCCATTGTCTCTCTCCACATCTCCTATGGACTGTGTTCCAAGTATCTTAGCGTCCCCCCCCAGGCCAAGGCTGTGTGTTCTGGATCTCGACTGCTCTCGCTGCCCTCCTGTGAGCTCTCTCAGGCTGCTAGACTGGAGAAAAGCTGCTTTTATTATTTTTTCCTTTGTGCTGGAATGCCCATAGTTGTCTCTCAGCCAAGGCACGCTCGACTTTCAGCAACTAACCCATAATTTCAGTTTAGAAGGCTTTAGGGAGACAATGCATAAACAGTGCCTTGCTACCACTGTATACTCACTGAAAGGGGAAGGTCTTGGAGAGCTGCCTGGATGGGTTTTACACAAACAGGATTGCTTGGGTGTTTGCTTCCACAGTAGACAATAGAGAATAAAGCTCTGCAACAGGAGAAGAGGGGAGCTGTGAGAGTGCTGTATTGTGGCCACATGTGAACTTAGGCCCTCTGGTGCTAAACATGCAAGAGGCATCTCCAAACAGTGCATTGTTTGAGCCAGAGAGCAAGCCTAAAATTCCCGACAGGAATTAGAGGCTAAGCTCCTCCATTCAGATCTCTTCCACTAGCAAAAGCAAACAGCAAAACCATCCAAGAAACAAGACTAAAAGATCTAGAACTTGGTGGCTCTGTAAGCTGCTGCTTTCTCATAGAGCTTATCTGACTCTTAGTGTGAATGTGAGAAGGATCTTGCTTTCCCCTCACTGCCTTCCCTCCCCTCCACCACAGTGCCTTTTAAATCAAGCTGTCCTCTATGGCAAATCTGCACATTTCTGGTTTTGCACTTTCAGAGGATAATTTCTCCTGTTTAATGAGATCTGAGAATGAAGTCAGGCATGAGTTGGAGAAAGGTCACAGCATGTGCTCAAAGGTATATTAACTACTGGTGGAGCTGGCACCCGTTGACTTCCACGAGGACAAAATTAAGCAGCAAACAGTAAATACTTCCACTGGCACTTTATTACAAGCAGGACCATTTACAATGAATAAGGATTTGAGAAGCTTCAAGGATGAAATGGGGATGCTCACAAATAGAAAGAAAAATCTTACTACTTAGGCTTAGAATGCGATTTCCAGTCAAGGTTAATGGGGAAACGGTTAATGAGGGGTACAGAATCCAAAGGCTGCGTTGATGCCATATTGTGTCTTACACAGGTAATTAATGCTCCTGACTACTGCTAAATGGCTCTACCTGAGCACATTTTCTCTAGCAGGAACTTTAAATCCCCCACACTGTATACAGGAGCACTCTCCTGATGCTTTACGACTCCCACTAATGCTGAACAGGCTAAATCGGAACCAATTTCTTCCACTCGTTTCCAGGATGGTGATTTGCATCCATCACCACCACAATGCATCCATCATCCAGGGCCCAGTGGTGCAGTGGTGAGTTTGGCATCAGCTTCACATGGGGCAGGATCAGCCCTGGGATGTATATAGTGAGAGAGGAATGACATTTTGCCTCTTGAGCAGCATTTCCACAGCAGGAAGGGCTGTGGAAAAAAGATAGCTCCCCCTTGGCCAGGCTCTTCTCTATTGTCATCTTCCTCTCACAGTTTTGTAGTTTATTTCCTGGGAAAGTCACTTTTCTACAAGGTCCAGGCTAATGTTGCCACTCAGTGGCCAGCACTTAGAAACAGGAAGAGCAGCTGAAGGAAGAGGTGGCCCAGGAGCAGAGAGCAAGGATGCAAAGCCCAGGCAGTCAGCCTAAACCAGCTCCCTCTGCTCCTATCTGCCCCAGGAGCTGGGCAGAGGAAGAGCAGGGGAGATGGTTTTGAAGGAAGAAGTGAAGCTGCAGAGGGCTTACCGTCTGCTTCTGTTGTTGAAAAATATTTTGTTTGCTCTCTCTAATAGAGCCTGTAAAGTAGGGCATTTGTAGACACTGTTCTTTCCAGCCAGTGCTCATTGTATCGACAGGAATTGCTTCAGCTGAACAGTTTGATCAATGTGCTCAAGCCTCGTTGTAGGTGGCATCTGGAGGGCAGATTCCACTCTTATCCCAGACCTAGGCCTATGGCCTATTCCATTACTGCCTTTAAAACATCTCCCAGGTGCACTGAGGCTCTGCTTTTCTTCCCAATCCCCTCTTCCTCCCTCTTTTCCCCTTCTGTTGTCCTGAACAGCAAAAGTTGAAAAGCCCAGGCCAAATCCTCAATCTTTTGGGCAAAGAATAAGAGCTTTAGAGGATTTAGCCCCCAGGTTCCACCTGCCCCTGACGTAGCAGAGGTATGCAGGGAGAGGTCCTCTGGTGTGACACAGCCACACAGCACTGGTGGCTGCAGGATTGCACTTATTGATTTTGGTGTGTGGGGGAGAGAGTTTCATCAGCCTTGAATTGGGCTGATTTCTAAATAAACAGGGGTCAAAGTGGGTTGTGCTGCTGGGTCTGAACAGTCTTACCAAGTAGAGGTAAATGTCTCATAAACAGGTCACAATTTAGATCCTTTGAGTTCCTTGGGGTCTGGGATTTATAGCCTTCCTGGAAATCTTCTGCTCCTTTAAGCCAGAGCACAAAAATGATGCAAGGTTTGCAGACAGTTCAAGCATGTGTACCTTCCCCTGTGGTCTAGTGGCAGTTCACTTGTTTTGACTTAGTTGTCGTGGTGGGTTGATGTTGGCTGAACACCAGGTGCCCACCAAGCTGCTCTATCACCCTTTTCCTCAGGGAGGATAAATAAGGGCAGGGAGAAAATAAGACCAAAAAAACCCAACCCCAAACTTGTGGGTCAAGATAAAGGCAGTTCAGTAAAGCAAAAGCAAAGACCATGTGTGGAAGCAAAAGGAAACAAAAGGTTTATTCTCTAGCCCCATCAGCAGGTGAAATCCAACCACTTCCCAGGAAGCAGGGCTTCAGGGCACCCAGTGGTTGCTCCAGAAAACAAGCATTGGAGTAATGAATGCTCCTTCCTCCTCCTTTGTCTCAGCTCTTGTTACTAAGCAGGTGCCATGGGGTATGGAATGTCCCTTTGGCCAGCTGGAGTTAGCTGTCCTGGCTATGTCACCCCCAAGGTCAGAGTTAAAAATCCACACTGAGCCAGCAGTTTTCCATCTGCAATCCTAGCAAGTTTGGACACAGACAAGCTCCCCCCTTGAGTCTTCTGTTTTATGGGATCTTCCTCAGCACAATTTCCACTGCTGTGAAGCAGCAGCACAGTGAGAGTCAAACCAACCTGCACAAGCTGAAGATTTGTGTTCTGAGTGTGGGAGGGGGGAAAAAAACCCTTGTTCTTTGAGCATCCTGTTCTTGTCCAGCTCTCCAGCACTTGTGAAGGTTGGAGTTCAGTTAGTAGATTCCTCTTATTGCATTCAGGAGAGGCTCAGAGTGACTGAACAAATCCAAACTATGCTGATGATGGGCTTTTTCTTTTCCCTCCCTTCCCTCATTTCTAAATGCTGAACTTTGAAACTCCTAGGCTGAGGCTGTATTTCCCCAGATGTATCCTTGTTTGCAAGGGAGCATGCTTGCATTTGGCAGGAACCTGAGTGGCTTTATTTGCTTGGAGAAACAGGTGGGAATTAGAAGTTCACTCACTTCCTTTGCTAATGTGTTTAGGGCTTGGCTTTTGGTGGCTTCTTGTTGGTTTTCTTGTTTTTGTTTAGCTAATGTCCTTTACTGGTGGTGTAGTACTGGGAGGAGAAAAGGCAGATATGATAACCAGAATAATTTGAGATATATTGGGAAGTTCATGTGAAATTTGGGTATGCTAATCCTCTCACCCAGCTTCTGACCTCATACACCTCTAAATAGAGGAGAACCTGTGTATTTCCTGCTCTAGCCTAACCTTCCCTAGTGTTTTTCCTGCCAAATTTTAATGTGTGGGTTGTTTTCTTCCAAAGGCACAGCCTGTTTTCAATAGTATTTAGAAGCTGTTTCAACTGTGTGAACTGAAGCCCTCAGAGGATTGCATCACTCAGTGGAGTGGAGGATTTGGCCCTCTCTATGCTAAATGCTGACAATAACAATCCTATTCTGGCTAAACTAGTGTGAGGTGAAGGTTAATGCAAAGCTAAATAAATAAAAAGCAACACCCCCCAGCCCCAACTTGTCTGGCAAGTGCAGGAGAGTGGCTGCTTTGGGAGCAAGAATGTTCAGGAACCTGTTTAGGCTGGCTAAGGGGAAAGCCTTTCTAATCCTGCTGGCTTTAACTTGGTGCTTGCATCCTTTTGAAGGTTTCCCTGCTTGGTGGTGGCTATTGAGTCTGTGGCCATGGTGCATTTTGATCCTGCACTCCCCAGGAGTTAGCACTTGCTGGGGAGACCTGCACTTTGTCTTTTAAGCAGATAAAAAAGAGAGGTCAGTCAGATGTAATTCCCCAACTCCTCATATAAACAATTTAACTGCTGCAGCAACATACTTGCTTGGAATTACTCCCTCAGATTCAATTCCCTTTTCCTGCTCCACTTGTAAAAATGGTTAGTGTCCTCTATAAACTGCTGCTCAGCCAGGTCCAAGGCTTGCTGTGGAGTTGTAGAATAAATGTTAATCTAATACAGGTTACTGGGTCAAATGCAATCACAGGCTTGTGGGAAAAGCTTAATACTGTTCTGCTTCTTCTAACACAGTAAACCTGGATATTATATGATAGGTTAAATACCACTGAACCATGGCAAGAATTTTCTTGAAAGTAGGATTTAGTACAAAGGAAACTACACTGGAAGAGTGACCTAGGATTGACTTTTCTCTCTGAGAGCATTCTAAGAAGCTGAGGTATGCTATGAAAATTATCTCCCTGAAAACATTAGGTACAAAGATCCCCAGGTCAGGGGATGGACACCTACAGCAAGGATGATTCAGCTAACACAGGGCTGCATGTGGTGTTATGCTCTCTGCAGGAAAAAAGCATTCTGCTGTTTCCCTCCACCAGCTCCCTTGCAGTGACTGTGCAGCCAGCATGGTGTGGCTGACTCCGGCTTCTGACATCTGAGACTGTGTAAATACACACTTCAAAATAGATACCTTTATCACTCCTACCTGAGTGCTGACAGTTGCTTATTTCCTGCAGGCTGGCTTGGGATATCCCTTCCTGCCATAGAATCATAAAGGCTGGCAAAGACCTCCAAGATCATAAAGTCCAACCATCATCCCTTCCTCCTCCCTCTCTTCTTCAAGCCAACTTTATAACCTGGTGTTATTCAGTGGCTAGTCAGTGAAGAAATATCAGCTGAGTTCAAAGAGGAAATCCTGATCCTGCTGACAGCTAAACTCTTGCTGAATTTCATCTCTCTCTCACTTCTTTCTGTGTGCTGCTCCTGTGCACTTGTAAAAAAAATAGGCTTATGATCTCTTCTTTTTTGGAAGAGAAGAGGGAGGAATATCTCAGTTACTACTGAAATGCCTGTGTGCTGAACACCACTGCCTTTCCACTCCCATCTACTGGGAGAAGTCCCCCAGGAGCTGTGACAGCACCTGGTAACTACCAGACACTCTGTAGGGCTTCTGTGTGTTTTAGAAATCCTATTTCCTTCCCCACCAATTGCTCCCTAGCCCAAACCCTGGTGCACTGAAAGGTATCATGGTTTAGACTGGAAATGCTGACTGGTGCGTAGGTGAGAATCAAGCAGCTGATGTGTTCCTTGGGAAAACATCTTTGGGATGTGTGGCAGTGCTGATCAACCTCTCCTGGCTGGTGGATCAGTTCTATCCATTGGAGTTTCTCCATGCTTCACCACAGTAGATGCCCTTGGCACAGCAAGTGCTCTGTGTCTTGGTGAAGGTTCAGTGTCCCACCAGTAGCAAACCACAGTGCCCCCTGTCAAGTCCTGAAGCTGAGGCATGAAAGGCAGAGAGAAGGTTGCCCAGAGCAAGGACACTGATACCAGTTTTCTGGCTGCTTGCAGGGGTGTTCCTTTTCCCTTTAAGGAATAATTAAAAATCAAATTGTGACATTTTAGAAGGCCATTTGCTAAGCTCTGCATGTTCTGTGTATTTTAGTGTGTGAACAAATTAGATTATGAAAGGTAATGTATTAGTGATTTGACAGTAATGTGGAGTCTTGGAAGCATTCATTGCTAATGTGTGTTTCATAACTCCAGCTAAATGATCTCAGCTGAAATGCAAGAGAGGCAATTGAGAAATTCCTCCAGATTGCAGTGAAACCTGGAGCTGTAATGCAGATTATTTTGATTTACTGCAGAATACTGCAAGGCAGTAGGGAATGTTCACAGCAGCTGTGCTTAGTGCTAAAAGTAGAGATGCAAGATGGAATGGTGAAGTCCTAGATGTATTTATCCTGTGAAATATAAGCCTCATTCTTCATCTTAGATTAATAAACCCCAAACTTGAAGGTTTCTATTCTTCTTTATTCTATTCTGCTCATTTGTTTTGTATGACAAAAATGTAGAGACCCTAACTGAGATCTGGGCCCAGGAGTCTAGTGGCCCTACAGATATAGAGGACAAGACAGTGCCTGTCCAGGAGAGGAGACTTGGAGGACCAAAGTGACCAAAATCCATTCTTTTATTTGAGGCAAAACCTAGACTTTTAAGTCTCAGACCTTAGCTCCTGTGCAGAAAGACATCTGCTTACTGAGTCATCTTTACTGTGAAACAGGATCGGCTTTCAGCTGATGACTCCTGCATTGGGCATGGATGATGTATCTCTTGCAGCCTGTTCTGCTGGTGACTGACTCCACCATTAGTGAAGAATTGATGCTTCCACAGTAACCCTCCTCCTGCTGAGTAATGCTGGTGACCTCAGAGGCTTTACTCCTGCTGCTTATGTCTAATGTATGAAGGAAGGTTTATTGGGGAGAGCAAAGGTGAGAGGACTGGGCTGCGTTCCAAGGGCAGCAATATTGGCTGTGTTAAGGTGATACCTGACTTCTCTTTCATCAGAAAGCCTAGAGTGTTGCTGTGTAATGCATATTAAGTGATGGAGAAGCATAAAAGACATTTCCCCACTGAAATGAGTTTACTCAGAGTGAGGAAAACCAAGGCTAGCCCTCATAAATCCAGAGTTCTCTTCCAATCCAGAAAATATTGCACATCATGTTGAAACCACCAGGCTTGTGGCACCTGTACCTGGCTGTGAACAATCTGAGGGCTTCTGTTTCCCAAGACAATGACAAAGACCCAAGAGATAGCTACTGTTTATACAGCAATTTCAGCAGAAGCAGGATGGACTCTGATTTCACTATGAGGCTAGGAAAATGCTAAGTTTCTTTGTGTAAAGCCTTCAGAGGGCCTCAGTGGGGCCTTTATGTCTGCCCATGAAATTATGGTTGCCCCAATGACTACCATAAATGCCTCCCTACCACTGACCCTTCTGATTAGTGCTGCTGAGTCTGAAGTGGCAGAAGCTCTGATTTTCCTCTTCAAAGTGGATGGTGATCAAAAGGAAAAGGATGTTTCTTCCTCTGAGCTAAAATAGAGACTTCTCTGTATCTGCTGGAGAGCAAGGAGAGATTTGTCTTCCAGTGCTATGTTGTCAACACCTTTTATAGGATTCCTTCATTATTATACTTGATTAGTTCTACAGAGCCCAAGGAAGCACCTGGTGCTTTTCAGAGCATCTAGAAGCATCTAGAAGGCACCTTCCTCACCTTGCCGAGTTCACATTTTCCCACTGGGTGTGTCCATGCTAGGTAGTGGAAAGCAGCTCCTAGCTAGCAGATCCCTCCAAAGCACAGTGTTGCTGTGAGGGGCTGTGGATGAGGCAGTTTTGCTGGGACATGTGGCCGAGGCCTGGCCAGGTGCCACAGGAGCACTGTTCTCCTACTACTGAGCTGCAAGTGAGTAGCTCTAGTAACTCTGCACAGGGTGGATGTGGTTGTTCACCTGGCAGTGATGTGGCAGCTGGCTGTGCCCTTTCCTGCTAGGTGTAGTCATGCTGACATCAATGATGTTTCCACCCAGATACAAAGATTTCTTGGATCAGAGGAGGCAGTTCCTGCCCTGGGAACAGACTCCTCACTTGTCCCTGCTGATCTGCAGACTTGTTTTTGCCTTCATTTAAGGATTACCATTTGTAGCAGGAAAAATAGGCTTTTAGAAAATGCTCCCATAAAATATCTGAAGTGTCTTTGGCAGCAGAAGCCAGTTTTTAGCAGAGAAGGTCCTCTAGTTGGCTGTATGAAACAGGTAAATTTAGGCTAAAGAGAAGATGCAGGTGTAGTTGTAAAGCTAAAGCATCAGTGGAAGGATTTCCCAAGAGATGTGATGGATTGAATATTTAAAGGAAGGCTTTCTGAATCAAAGAAGTCCCTGAGGTGTATTCCTTGGTCTGGATTTGAAGAGGAGGTCAAATGATTATCTAGAAGATAAATGGTTCTGTCTGACCTTAAGATCCATGTATTTATTAAAAGTAAACAAACCCCAAACAGATTTACAGCCTCATTTTCCCTTGTACTTTAGTGAGGAGAAACCAGCACCATGACACAGACCTTCTCCTTTGACTCAGGAAAGGAGCAGGACTGACCTTGCCTCTAAGGCACCAGGATGTGGTTGGGGGAGGATGTGCAAAGACCTGGGTGAAGGTGGAGCCTTTATGAGAGGCCACTTAATAAATAAGAGAGATTATTACTGAGGGGCTTTTTGTTTGGGATTTTTTGTGTGGGTTGTGTTTAGTTTAGGAGGTGGAATGAGTCTGTGATTCTGTGAATGATCTCAGTTTCTTTGCCAGTGGTTTACTGGCAGTGTAAATAATTACATTAAAATGTTATTTTAATTCTTTTTATCTATAAACCCCAAATGTGGGATAACTTTGGCTACTTCAAGCTGTAGGTTGTTTAGTGGGTGCTTAAGTGAGACTGGTTATGTGATTACACAAAGCAACTCTGATAACTTTACAGCATCCTGAGCTGAGCAGGCAGCAGACACCTGAAATTCCTAACCACACTGGAAAATGTGGACACCACCCTGAAGCTGAACAATGGCATCAGGCAAATGCTGTTGTCATCCTCATGGGGATAGCATCCCAGGAATCCAGCCCGTGGTCTGTTTGATGTAGGGAGAATACAGAGCCTGCTGAAAACCCAGAAATAGCCCTGGGATCTGAAACATATTTCCAGACAGATCTTGTCCTGCCTCTCAGTGAGCAGCAATTGTTCTCCCACCAGACTTGTGTTAGAGCAATCTGTATGAGATCCAGGTGTGGACAAATTCCAAGCTAAATAATGGTCATCTTGCTCTGGCTTGGGTTTAGATGAAGTGAAGAATTATGCCTGTGCTCATCCAAATAATGTACCTGATAAATTGGAAACACTGCTGAGAGAATCTTTTAGGGCAGGTTGGTTTTTGAACTCTCTAGCACTTAATTTCATGGAAGTGTTGGGTAGCTGAAAACTATTCAGGTTTTGATGGTTTCAAAGTGGACACTGATTTTTGGCTGCCTAACTTGCTGCGTTAAGATCCCCATCTGCTCTTAAACCTTCATCCTGTTTCAGTGAGGGCTGCTGCATTGAAAACCCTGGGCAAGGACAGGAGTCAGCTCCTTTCTAGGTGACAGTAGAACATGATGTGGTGATAGATCTTTTCTATAATTGTCTTTTTTCTTGGAGAGGAACAGTGAAGGTGTTTGCCTTCTTGTCTCCTGGGAATGCCATTAAGCTAAGACAGGACATATTATGGCTTCTACTTTAATTTGGAGAAACACATTCTTTTTTAATGTATGCATTAGTTATTCTCCTTGCTGAGGAGCTGAGCCAACATCCATTGCTGTAAATAGAGACAGCAGTAGTGTAGGGATAACAGTAGGGCAGGGCTATTGGTTGGACTTCATGATCTTGAAGGTCCTTTCCAAGCATGATGATGTTTCTGTTTCTAAATGGAAAGCCTCTCCCAGCTGTTAATGCATTGCTGGGTGCTGTTTGCCTGTATGCAGCAAGAGTTTCTCATCAGTGGTGGGAATCCCAGGCTTGGCTCATAGGCTCAACAGGGCAAATTTTCCTTTTTGCTCTTGCTGTGTCAGTTTTGAGTGTCTTTAAGAGGAAACTTGGGATTTGAGTTTATTTACAGCACAAATGTCAGACTTGAACCAAACTCTTTTCTTAAATCTTCCCTCCTCATAAGTCTGCACCTGAAGCATCCATTCACATAGCCAGAAATAGTTTCTGGGGACACTGAAAGACACTGATGTTATCTTTTTAATATTGTAAGGAATAATCCTATTAAAGAAGAAACAAGGAAAACTGTTCTGCCCAGAAGGCAGAATTATCCCAAGTTGATTGAGGCAGCTCAGGTTACTCTACAAAGCCCAGGCTGTGTGCTGGCCCTATCTCTCCATCGGGGCTGGGTGAATGAGCAATCATTTGTGGATTCTGCTCATCTCTTTGCAAACTTTGTTGGCTGGAATTAGATACAACTTGGACAGATGAGCAGTGCCCTTAGCCCCTCTGCCCCTGCCCCAGCACAGGCTGCCAATTGTGCCTGCTCTGCTGAGGTTTGGCTGTGTTGGAGCTGTCAGTGGCAACCCTTCCACAAGGCTACACTTTTTAATAAGGGCATCTGTCAGCACTGCCTTCTCCAGCTCTTGCAGCCTCCTCTTAATCCTCAGTGCAAACTCCCCTTCTTCCCTGTGCCTTCCCTCTGCTGTGACCTACAGGGACTCTGAAATAAATATCTCTTTTGTTTACACTGTGCCTGCAACCAAATTAACCTTTGGGATTAATTGCCATGCAGAAGGGACTGTGTTGGCTGTGTTTCATCTTTCCTTATAGCACAGGGCTGGGATTAAATCAAACTCAACCACCTGCCTGACCAGTGCCTCTTGGTTCTGTTGCTGCATCCCTGGGTTTGCTGATTTTTCTTTCCCCTGGAAGCTGGTGCTGCTTCCTGAGCTCTCCTTTGTTTTTCAGAGAAGTGGATGGAGATGTCAAGCAGTGGCCCTTGGGACCAACCCATCTGCAGGTGGCTTGGAGTAGAGGCAGAGCAGGATTGAGCAGTGTCTCCCAGCTCTATGTAAAATCTGTAAGCAGAACCTGACCAAGAAGTTTGTGATCTAGCTCAGGAAAATGACTCCACTGAAATGGGTGCCACTGCTGATCTCTGCTACTCAGCAGAGTTGAGGGAGGCAATCTGGCCCAGGGCTTTCTAATCTGTACCTCACCTGATTTACTTTTCTTTCCCTCCTTGTAAAGAGTATTTGATAAGTCTATCATACTGGTGGGACTGGAAATTTTCAGCATGTTCTTTGTCACAGAACTGAAAACCACAGGTTCTCTGCCCTGGTGTTTCTGCTGTTGCCCCTGCTCCTGACCTGGAGAGACTTTTGGCCCTCAAGGGCTTGGGAAGTTACTTTATGGTCATTGTCTGAACCTGTTTGCTAAGGCAGGTTGCAGCAACCAGCTGAAGGAGTGAAACTGAGCATCTGGCCCCCTAGAGACTGGCCTGAGACAGCTCCTTCAGTTCTCGATGGGCAGCTGAACACCCTGCTTGGTTAGAGTAAGAGTTTTTTATACCTTGCCTTTGGCTTGTGCCACCTGTATTCAGCTGTGAGGTCCCTCAGTCACTTGCAAGAGGTCAGAAGATTAACTTGTTGCTCTCTTCAGAAAGCATCATCACTGCCACTGGGAATAGATCTCCCCCACATGAGCTATCAGCTTCAGCTCTGAAGGGAAATGGAGGTTATCTGCTTTCTGTGTGTGTCTGTGCATGTCCTTCCCTTGATTTTATTGAACACTTGAATGTTGTTCATTCCCAAGACCATGGGGAGTAAGAATATTAAGCTTAAAGGTAACTAAGCTACCCCAGTGTTGAGGGGGAAAGAAACTGGAAAGGGAAGAGGCAAACTATTAGAGCTTTTACAGAAAGCATGATTTCAGTGAGCTCACAAGTTACTTAACACCAGAGAATCCACACAGGGAGGAATCTCATCACACTCCTGCTGCCAGAAAAGCTTCAGACCTGTGCTGTCTTAGACAGAAAGTCAATCAACCATGAGAACCAAATAAGAAAGGAACCAGAGTTGATGAGTTGCAATCCTCATGGTGCTGTTTCTCTCCTTTATGGTTGCTCTGCAGCAGAGATGGCTTCATCACCTCAGGATTAGTGCTCAGTACTTGGGGCTGCTCTTGCAAAGGACTTCAGTGAGTACAGCCTGTAGCCACCTTTATCTTGAAGGTCACCTACTATTAGCCCATAAATCTTGAGCTTTGTGCTCTCTTCTAGCTACCTGTTTATTTCAGGATATAATTCAAGGTGTTGGTTATGATCTTATGAAGCCCTTAAAGGCCTGGGACAAGGTTAGCTGAGAAAATTGCTTCTCCTTCCCATCCCCATTTGATGCCCTATCATGGGAGTTATGATCTGTTTGGTTCCTGTGATTATTCTCCCTGCAGTCAACACCACAGCACTGTCAGTGAAGCAGTGAGAGCCTCTGGAACATGTGTCTCTAGCAGCCTCAAAGTTCAGCTTTAGTGAATGCAATATAAGGCAAACAACTTCAGCTAATACTTTGAAATTTCCTTGGTTATCTTTTCTCCTGCAGAAGGATCTGAGGGCTCTGCTCTGTGGTGGTGGACATCATCAACTCCTGCATTTGCTGCTTTTTGCCTTGTTGCTGCTGAGTCAGCAACAGCTTTTCAGTGTGGGGCCAGCCAGAGAATGTCAGTGTTTGCAACAGCTTTTGGGATTTTAAACCGTTGTTCTTCCTTAGAACAGAGGCAAGGGCTCCTGAGCATCTCACAGAAGAGAATTTTGTGATAGAAGTCAAGCTTATTTCTTCCCTTCCCAGTGACAGAGCAGTCCTAGCCCAGGCCTCAGATCTTCCTTTGGAAAACTTCCCTGAAATGGATACTGCTGTGAAATGCTGCTGCTTTGCCCAAACCAGCATATTTTGATCCAAAAATGTTGTGCTAAGAATTGTTCCAGGCAGCTCCCCTCCGAAGGACTTTGATCACTCAAGTTAACTGTTTTAATTCAAGGCAGTTTTCTGTGCAGCAAGCTGTCTGCAGTGCAGACTCTGCTCCTGCCCTTCCTTTGGATTGACATCAGGAGCTGTACCTCGTTACATTGACCAGGGGAAGAGTTTGCTGTTCCATTATCCCCTCAGATTCTCTAGCTGGAATAGCAGTGGCAGTTCTAGCCCAGCAGTAGCCACACGTTTGCTCGTTACCTATGCCAGGCTGAAGGTGTATGATGAAACTACATGAAGGACCTTGGAGTCATGTTAGCATTTTGATACAGAGAAGTAGAAAAATTCATGGAAGGCTGAATCTGGATTTGTAATTTCACTGAGGTCTCTGCAGAGCTTGTGACCATGTGTGATATTAGCTCCACTTATGGATACAATAACGAGCCAGGCTCAAGTTCAGTGAGAACCATGCAAGATGTTGGCAATGAAACCTGCAAGCACTTGCAAAGAGGCTATTAACTGACAACTGATTCAGTGCTTAAGCAAAAACTGCAGCCTTGCTCCTCCTTTCCTAAATACTCTTTGCTGGAGGAGCTTTGACCCACTTTTGATGTTCAAGAGATTGGTTTCAAATAACCATGAGCACTGAAGTCACACCAAATTAGGAGTTCTCTGATATTTTAATGAGAAACTGGTGTGAAACTTGACTAAGTTGACCAAAGATTGCTTGGAGAGTTGGGGCTTGTTTTGATGAGAAATGTAAAGTAGAAACTCAGAGGCTGCAAATCCATGTGGGTGGAGGAAAACATTCACACTGGGTTCCAAACAAGCTTCACATGAGAGTCCTGTTGGGTCTGGGGTTGGCTCTGCCACTGGCTTTGCTGGCTCCAAGGTTTTTGCATTGGCCCAGGTTTATACACAGATGAAGTGCAGCAATCAGGACCAGTGTTGTTTTGTACTGTAGGTGTACTCTGTGGGGATTAAGCCTCCTCAGTTTACACAGTGTGAGGAGAAGGTGATGTTTCTTCAGTGCCTTTTATGCTGAGCCTTCAGGTTGTACTGACTAAGAGCTTCATGTTGCCCCTTTCTAGCACCCAATGCCTTGTGCTGAATGGTCTCAGGAAACTGATGCAGCCTTTAAATACCTAATTTTGTAAACTGGAGAATTTCTTATTAATCTATAGCATGAGGAAGAGTGGACTTAATACACCTGCAGTAGCTTGGAGGTGGAGAGGGAGAGCAGCCTGGCTCTAGTTGTGCTGTGCCCTTTATGCAGCTGTTCATGTGCCCTTCTTGGGGCACATTTCTCAATCTATGGTTGCTTTTCCTCTTATTTCTTTCCATCTTGTGTTTTGCCATTCAGATAAACTCTGAAATCTTCTCTCCCTGAAACACAAAGCTGTTTAGCCATAAGCAGCAGGGTTGCATAAACCCCTGATAGCTCTGCCTCTGCCCAAGGCAGGAGGTGAGCATTTCCTTGCAGAAGCAGCATCTATCTTGCAGATGAGTTGTGCTGCAGCTGGCTTAGGTGTTCAGTCTTTGCATGGCTCCACTGGGTTTCTCTGGGTGGCAAAGTACCTCCCTAAGGCAAGGACTGAGGAAGGGGCAAGTGCAGGAGCAGTGCCCCACAGAAAGGACTGATGATTAGGGCTGTGTTTTTGAGAGAAGTCAGGGAAATGATCTGTGCTGATCTCTCTGCCTTTGAACTTTCTGATTATTCTTCAGCTAGGAAAAGAACCAAACCCTCATGTCCTGCTGCTCCATGGGGGCTTTTTTGTAGCTGGCATTTAGGATATACTAAATATGCTGAGCTGGATGTTCTGAGAGTTTTGATAATATACTACCCAAGGATGTGGTCTGTCTTCATTTTATGGTCTGTGCTTCTGAGGTCTCTGATTCCCCAGGTTAGGAACACTACAAATGAAACCTGACCCCTACTCAGTCTCATCTGTAGAGTTTCCTCACTCTGTGCCACTGAACTTCTGCCCCATCTGTAAATGCAGGGCTAGAAGCAGGAAGAACTGTGGTGCTTGGCAGAGACACTCCTGACAGAACAGTGCACTTCTTGACTCACAGTTGCCTACATATTACTGATTGGTTTTGAATGTCTTTGGGTGTTGACCCATGCCTGACTCACCATATGGGTGGTGTGAGCTGATCCTCCACCTTGCAGAAAACCCTGCTGAACATAGTGGAGAAGAGAGAGCCACTTAGTCTTTGAATATTCTTTTCTTGAGAGGGGCATGATTTAGTCTGAATCTGCTGAAATTTTTCCTTGTTCACCCTTTGTATTTGTTCTGAGGCTACAGAACTGCAGAGTATTGCATTTCTGGCCAGGTACCACTGTTCAGATGTGATCTGAGGTGGCATATCTGCAGATACCTGCACTTCTGACTTCCCTACAGCTGCTCATCAGGTCAGGATGTGCCATATGCCATGGCACAATTGTCTCATCTCTGTGCTGGAGATGCTAAGTCAATCACATAATTTTTGCTGTGACTTTTGAGTGTTGACAGAACTGTTTTGGACAGAGCATAATTACAGTATATTCTGATATCTCTGTAGCACCACACTGTGCCACAAAAAAAGAATTTGAAGTAGTTTTGCAACACCTGGCTCTACAGATGCCACTAAGTTATTTCCCCAGATGCAAAAAAATGTCAGCAGCCCAAGAAACAGGCCCATGAAATCCTTCTGCACTCTGCTTCTGCACAGTCCCAGGGCATCCTGCAGCCATTTGGGAGCTTTAGCTTGTGTGAAGCACAAGCTGCCTGTGCTAAATGGAGAATTGAGGCATGGGGCATGACACCAGGGATCCTGCAGGTAGGATGGGGCATGACACCAGGGATCCTGCAGGTAGGCACAGGCATCTCTGAACTATCTTTGTGCATGGTCCTGGTGAGCTGCTGCCACAGAGCCAGCCTATAAGAACACAAGGAGCAGAACACGACTCAAACCCCAGTGGCCACTCAGGGCTTCTCTGGCAGCCCAGATTGTCTGGAGATCTTGTGGCAAACATCTTCAGATTTCATTAGGAGGCTGTGCTGCTTCACTAGGAGTTAGTGTGTAGCTTCTGCAGCTTTCCTTGCAGTCGTGCTCTTGTTTCAAAGCCCTGCAGAACTTGACTCGGGGTCTCCCACCTTCCCAGTCCTCCTGGGCAGTTTCCTTTTGCAAGCAGTGGTGGGTGCAGTAACTCATCCTGCTGGATTGCCTCGGTGACAGCAAGAAGTAGTGATGACAGCCTGATTTAAAGTTGTCTGTAATATAATGAGCATAACCATAAGTAGATGGGAATTAGCCAATTAGTGCTGCTTAGGGATTGCTTTGTGAGGTTACTCCAGATTGTTTGGGAGCTGAATTAACCTCAGATGCCACCGAGGGACAAGTGGTTAATTGCAATGGGGTTTCTGTGTTTTGCCACTCCCTAACACTGAGGCTGTTCTTGGGAACAGGGCACTTTACATGTCCAGAGAAGGTCTCCATTACAAAGAGAGTATGGAATAAACTCAAGCTCTGTTTGTTTATTATTAGATGTAGCCTAGAGAGAGACCTGAAGAGATTTCAGTTTAACAGATGCTTATCAATCACCACAACAGGCTGTGCTTGGAGAACTTCTGAAGGAAGGAGGGTGTCCTCCCTTCACCCACACCTCCTTTGAAGGGTCTGTGTGTGTCCATAACCCCAAACATAGAAGTGTCCTGCTTGATGTGTTGTGTTGTGACAAGCCATCTCAGATTGTGTCAGTCACACTGCCTGATGCTCTAAGTGACATACTGCAGTGTGATTGATACAACAGGAAATGACACATGGCTGTGCAAAATACCTTCTGGAAAATGGGGGAGACTGCTGAGGAGCAGGAGCTGAGCTTAGGCTGTGGCCTTTCAGGTTTTGAGGCAGGAAAACTAAAGTGCTAGAAACTCCCTGGAATCAGACCTGCTGCTGCCACTGAGAATAAGGTCAAGTGTGCTCTGCTACCTGGAGCTTTTCATGGGCAATTGCTGGGTCACCTTTAAGAAAAGATGCCCTGGTTCCTTGGGGACTGACAAGTATCTGTGGCTCTGAATTGGATTTCTCTCAGCCAGTTGGCACACCATTAATCATTAGTGTATCTGCACCATACAAACAGGGCTGCAAGCTAAATGCAACCAGTTCCAGTTCAGGGTGGGGGGTGGGTGGGAGGAAAAATAGCTACTTCCAAACAAAGCCCAGCCAGATTCTGCTCATCTTGTCCATCTGGATTCTGCTTCCCTCCCACCCCCTTTCTTTTTCTTTGTGTATTGACTGAATTATCAAATACTGAGAAGTCTCTGCCTTATCACAAAATCCAGTAGGGTCTGGAGTCTTCCTATTGCAACATCTCAAACTCAGTGGCATCAGTAGGGTCACCAGTAAATGCTGTGTCACAGAATGGTGGTGCAGGGCATCCTGATCTGTGGGCACTGAATGCAGGCTGAGAGCCCTTGTGCCTCCATGGCATGGCCCCTGGCTCTTACCCACCTGCAGGCAGCTGAGCAAGCTAACCTTGGGAGCATGTGTTGGTACTGTTGTGTTACCCTGGCTGATGGAGCAGCTACTGAAACAGCAGTTTCCTGGAGAGGGGAATTTCTCTGAGATGAGTGTTAAAGTGAACAGGAACTCTTGAGCTAGGGTGACTTCACCAGTGGACACTTGCTGCTGGGGTTTAGGGGTTGCTTTTTTATATGTACTGGGAGAAATGGTCCAGGGACAAAAGCTCAAACTGACCTTGGTGCTGCCAGTGGGTAACAGAAGGTAGAGTGAGCCCAAGCATATTGAACTTGAAGAGCCCAGCCTACTCTAAATTTCACCAGGATATTTAGCTATCATTTTATCACCCTAGGAAACACAGTAAGTAACAAGGCCAATAGTTGAGCACTTAGAAAGTCAGTTATTCATGATTTGATTATTTTATTTTAAAAGCCTGCTATTCCCTTCCTTACAGTGGTGAAGGTGAAAGTTTTTCCCTGTTGGGGAGGTCATAGTGATAAGTTCTCCTTTCCAGGGACAGGAGGGCTGTGCTGGAGCTATTCTTGTTGCTGGTGTCTCAGAGCCCAATTCCCCCTCTGCCCTGAGGACAGGACAAGAAAACCAGACAAAGGCAAAGGAGGACAATGAAGTCAGGGGAGATACTTCTGTTTGCTGCTGCCTTACCTGCAGCTTCATGCTGCAAGGAGGCACAGGCAGCTGTGGTTTTATTCCTGGTCAAGTTTTAACTGCTTTGGGCTGTTTAACTTTGCCTTTTGTTGTTCATAGCTTCCTTAGCAAGCCTAGCAAACTGCTTTTACACCAAAGAGGGAAGAATAAATTAAAATGCATTAAGAGGGACAAAAGGAGCACAAGGAAGAACATCCAAGGAGGTGATTCCATTTGTCATTACAGATGTTCAGGGTTTATCCAGCATGAAAGGAAGTGCTGAAAACATCTCACTGAGACAAAGATCACTAATTTCATGGGGAAATCCTGCAGTTCTCTGTGTAGCTATTTGATGAAGTTGTAAAAAATATTACTTGCTTTGCTTCTGGTTTTGTGAACTGGTTGAAGCAGCTTGGGTACACAGGTTGAAATGGGGCTTGTTAATTCCAGCAGTGGAGGATGTGCCTGGGTGGCCCAGGTCAGGTCTGTTTGGTGATCATGCCAGCCAGGTGTGAAATGAGATGTGCAGAGTACAGAGAAGCAAAGTGTTTCAGCTCAGCACTGCTTTAAGTGGTCACCTCTGCAGCTC
The DNA here is from genome assembly GCA_013399015.1 of Galbula dea. Lineage (NCBI taxonomy): Eukaryota > Metazoa > Chordata > Aves > Piciformes > Galbulidae > Galbula > Galbula dea. Next base: position 96,628 of record VWZX01001062.1, on the reverse strand, counting down.
CTGGCATGTTTCTGGCCAGCTCTGAGCACAGGAGGAGTAGATTGGCTCCTTCCATGCTGTCATTGTAGGCTTCCTGACAAGAGATGTGGTCTTGACATAGGTGNAGTGGTCACCTCTGCAGCTCCTGGCATGTTTCTGGCCACCTCTGAGCACAGGAGGAGTAACAAGAGATGTGGTCTTGACATAGGTTTGTGGGCTAAACTAAATGTTAGTTGAACCTGTTTGTGTGCTTGCAGGTTTCTGAGGTGAGTCACCAAGGTCACTTCTATTCCCTGTGTGACTGCTCTGGGTGCAGGTCAGATGCACCTGCAGCTGTAGGTCTTCCAGAGCCTCATGACTACCAGAACAGCAATGTGAGGCTCTGCAGAATGCCAAAGATTTATCTAGAGCTTACAAAAAGCTTTTCTAGCTTGTAGACAGCCTGGAAATGTTCATCAGAACAGTTCTGCTTCCTGGTTCAAACTGGGTCAGAACTGTGACCTTCCCTGAGGTGTCACTGACCTCTTCTACGGGGCAGAAAGGTTTCTGCACAGCAAAGGGTTACAAGAATAACCAAAATCACATCTGCTAACAGGTTTGTAACCAAATGACTTTGGTTCTTTGTCAGTGTTTGGTTTTGTCCAATACCAGGTACCATAGAGCTGGATATTTGCAAGTCCAAACAGTTTTGAAGTCTTTAGTTGGAACTTCATTGCTAATTAAATACTAAATATTATTCCCCTGTTAGAAGCAAAAGGAAATAGGGGGGAGAAAAGATGAAGTCTCTGTTGCAGGAGTGGGAAATATGCAGTGTAAGCAGTCCTGGGGCTGGAGTTGTAACCAGCAATTAGGCAAAATGGAGCCTGGGAAGACTGTGGATAATTTGTGAACTTAGGAGACTTAAATATACAGCCAATTTAGTTAAATAAATCCAATTGCACCAGAGATAATAAAAACAAAGAAATTTCCAGAGCAGTTTAATTTTTCCCTCAACTCACCCTTCAGGAAAGGGGAGGAGGGAGCAATAAAGAGGTGCCACATCCATTTGGAGTTGGAAGGAAGTGTGGTCTGTCCAAATCTCTTCTGAATTCACAGTTGCTGTTCTGTAGCTGGAAGTGCTCTGCTGGCCAAAGCACAGCAGTGTCTGCACTGGATGTGGAAATTCGTTACAGGAGAAAGGGCAAATGAGAGAGGGTGGAGGACACCTCCCAGGGGTTGAACTGTGGAGGGCTGCAGCCAATTCTTTAGCTGCTCTAGACTGGCAAACCCCAAGGAGCTGAGGTGGAGTATTTTAGAAGTGTGGCTTTACTTTCTTTTTGGGTTGGTCATGCAAGATGTCTAGAGCTTGGTAGTAGCTGCTGCTGTCTGCTCAGTAATCAGGTGCCCATGTGAACTGGTGTAATACAGGGATATATAGTGGCACGGTGGTGATAGGTTGACAGCTGGACTTGTTCTCAGAGGTCTCTTCCCACCTCTATGATTCTCTGTCCAGTCTTCTGTGATTCTTTTCTTCCTTCTCTTTCTGAATGGGCTTCAGTTATTATAGCATATATTACTTTGGACCATTTTACTGCCCAATCAATAGCCATAGCTGGATAATAAATATTGATGTTACTTTAATGTTCAGTATGTCAAAACTATTTCAGTCAGAAGCCAGCTATTACTGCTTGTGTCTAACATTTCCTCTCTATTCAATGTGAAAAAAATTGCAGCTCAAGCTTGTCTTCTGCCCTAGCTTCAAGAGATGAATGGAGGCAAGTGCAGTGCCCTCAGATTAGTGTGTGGGGCAGGATGAATTGCACTCCTTTCCTCCCTGGCATGTGTCATGTGGGCTCATCTGTACTTCTGGTTTCTCCTTCCAACCTTTTTTATCTTGTGTTAGAACTGGTAGGACCTTGGGACCATCTCTTGAAGCATGTTTCTACAGAGCACAGCACAACAGGGCTCAGGTTTCACTCACAACTCTCCTAGTGATGCTAACACAGAGTTATGGAATCATGAAGGTCAGGAGAGGCCTCTAAGGTCATCAAGTCCAACTGTGAACCTATCTCCACCATAACACTAAACCATGTCCCTGAGTACCATATCTGTGATTTTTGAACCCCTCCAGGGATGGTGACTCCATGGCAGCCTGGGCCAGTCCCTAACAACTCTTTCAGGGAAGATTGCTGTCCAGTCTAAACCTCCCTTGATGCAACTTGAGGCCATTTCCTCTTGTCCTCTTGCTGGTAACCCAGGGGAAAGGACCAACCCCCAACCTGATTGCAGTTAATTGTAGAGAGTGAGGAGGTCTCCCCTGATCCTCCTCTTCCTCAGACTAAACAACCCCAGTTCACTCAGCTGCTCCTCATAAGACCTATTTTCCAGAACCTTCACCAGTTTGATTGCCCTTCTCTGGGCTTGGGCTGCTGTGGGAGCAGTGATCAATGCATGTTAGAAGCAGGCACCACCACACACAAGCCCATGAAGGATGAGGAGTGAGAACAGCATGGTGTTACTTCTCTTCTGTAAAGGCTTCAAGAGCAGAGGAACTAAGAGAGAAAAACACAGCAAAATGCAAAAGTACAGCATCTTTGTCAGTAATCAAAGGCAGATTTTTCTCTTGGTGTTATTCACATCCAACTGTAGGGGTGGGTTTCAGTGGGTGCTGGTGGGAGCTGGCTCAGTATGTTCAGTGAAACACATATGGTGAATCCTTCCAGTCTGAAAACACTGGATAAGGATCCTGTCTGTGTTGTGAAAGGCATGGCAAGAGTACTTGACAACTGCATTCCAGCTGAAAAAAAATGCTACTTCTGGTGTTCTCCATCTGGGAAAATGTTGCCTTATTTGCCACCAGCTCATGGTGCTATCTGTCTGGCATATGTACCCTGTGAACACACACAGACATGTGGCTGCATGTGGATGGGGAGCTCTCTGCATTCCACCTTCTCTGTTGGACAGCAGAGGCAGCATGCCAGCAGCAAGTGTGAAAAACCATCATGTGCTTGTGTTCAAACACACCTACACCCATCCTTGGAAGGAAGAAGCCATTCAGATTGACTTATCTTCTGGGTTCCCAGTTCTGGTTCCATTCACAGCCTGTGGATTGCAGTTGTGATGATGTCAGGGAGGTATCTCCAGGCAGGGGCTAACCACAGCCCAGAGTCACCAAACTGAAAGATAAATGTGTTTGAAATTGCTAGGATCTCACTGGCATCTTGGAAATCCTGTTCCCAGGTGGCTTCCAGAGGAAATGCTGCAGTGGTACTGCAAGCCCCAGGGAGATTTCTTGCCAAGATGAGGATTTTGGGGCTTCCCATTTTGCTGATGCAGTTCCTAAGTCTTTCCCAGTCTGTGCCAATGCTTAAGGTCCATGGTATCCCAGAGAGTTGTTGTTCCACTACTATGGTTGCTGGGTTTTGTTGCTCACAGCTTGGAATTGTCACCATTTTTCTGTAGGTCATATTTAAACTGAAGCTACTGTCTGCATGGGAGTGAACACAACTTTGATTATCCTTAATTTTCCACTCCCCTCTCATGCACAAAATACCAGTAAGGTACTAATTGATTGTTACTATTGATGGAGAATATTGTTAATAACATTTGTGTGTGTGTATGGGGAGGAAAGGAGTTATTGGCAATGTCTCTATAGTAAGGCACTGTGCAGGGGACACAAGAAACCAAATGTTATTTGTGCTTTTCAGATCTGAAATCTCTCATTTCACTGCCTTCTTTATGACAACTTTAATCAAAGCATTGCACTGGGGAGAGCTGCTGCCCAAACCAGTTCCAGTTAGATCTGATGAGTTCAAATGAACGTGCATTTGTACCTCTGTGTCCCTTATAAACCCCAGGGTCTGCTCTTTTAACAAGGCTTGGATGAAAGTCTACAAAAGGTTGCTGGAGATTCCTGAGTGAACCAGGAAATGCCTCTTTAAGCACCTTGCTGATCTCATCCCCCTTGATCTGACATTCAGCCCACAGCATCTGTCTCTGGCCCCCACTCTTGTGCTTAGTTAACTTTATTTGGCATTTTGACTGCCCCCAGCTTTTGTGGTGTCTAGTTCAAAGGGTTCAGAACATCATTACAGCATCTATTGCTGGGCCAGCATTACCTGCTGCTCAAGGGACGAGCTGATGGGGACCCTCTCAGACAGTGTCAGGCAGGGCATTTATTCCCTGTGCCACAGAGAAGCCCCGGGTCCCTTTTTGTTCTCCTTTTAATTTTCTGATATTCCACTCCAAGAATGATCAGCTTCTTCCCTGTGCCCACAGACATTTGGAACTTCCTCCTCTTGACTTGCAACATTACCTGTTTGCTTTATTTCCAGCAACACTGACCCAGTGCTTCCCTTGAACCGAGCTCTGCCATGGGTGCTGGGAATGAAGGAAGGTGTTTCTAGTCTTCCAAGGCAGATGAAATTCCATAAACTATTTCTTCCTTCCTAAAAGCAGAGGCCAGCAGAGTTAATGTCACTTCTAAGCACCAGAAGTGCTGACCCAGCTAGGGGCACTGGGACTGCAGGCTGGGTCCTCAGGAGCAGATGGTCTAACAGTCTAGCCCATTAATCAACCCAGCTTCCCTAAGCACTCTCATCTACTTGAACTTTTTTCCTTATTGCAGTGATCAGGTGCTGGGTAAGAGAAATGTAACTTGCTGCTGTGGGTCTGGGTTTTTGATGTGGTGTGGTTCTTTTTCCTTTTTCTTCCCAAGAGGTGACATCCAACATGCACATGCCAATGTATTTGTTATTTGCACTTGGCTAAAATGCAGCAGATGTTTGTAAGTGATTACAACTAAATTCTTCAGTAAATATGCCCAATGAATCCCACACCTCACTGAATGTTTTGAATGTTTCTTGGTGTGAAAAGAGAAATTGTTTCAGGTGGACAGAATAATCCAGTCTTGGGATTTACTGGTAGTTACTAGAGGTAAAATAAAAGTCAGCTAACAAAATCTTTAGCACTGTCAGATAGGTAGAGGAGTCCCAGAGCCTCTTAATACACATAACCTAAAATGAATTTCTTTCATTTCTGGTTAAGCCCCTGAATAGTTGTATAAATGCTTGAAAAGGAATGAAAAGATATTGGAGGGACAGAGGATTTCTATTGGTAGCTGTGAAGTATCCTGAACTGAATGGGGATGCATTCCTGCCAGGCTGCCTGCAGAAGAGAGCTGGTGTGTGAGAATTCCTCTACATTCACAGCCAGTAGCTGGTGGACCCAAGGGATGAAATGATATTTTGATCTGACTTGGTTCTCTCTAACCTCTCCACATCCTCACACAGCATTTGAATGCCTAGAAGCATGCTCTGGTCCAGGGCAAAGCTGTGAATCTTGTGTGAGGAGTCTCAGGTGAAAATGTTAAATGGTACTGCTAAGTTTGCCTTGTTGTTGTTGTTTTGGTTTGGTTTTGTACGTGGTCTCTGGGTTTCTTAGTTGTCACAGCTCTCATACTCCATCATGATGCCAGTCCCCCACACATCAGCTGATGCCAAGAAACACTGTTGGCATCTCCCTGTGCTCCCAAGAGCTGCTGGGTGGGCGAGAGAGAGGGTTGTACCACAGGGGGGTTGTGTTTATCCCTCAATGTCAGGAATGAATAAAACTACTTCTGTAATCAAGGAAGAGAAGGAGCTTTTTGCTCCAGGGCCACAGTGGCTGTCTCAGGAGTGGTGCCTGCCTTTGCAGGGGGTGTGTGGGTCCTCAGCCCCTAACTCGGGTGCCTGAAGCTAGACAGCGACTCTCACTCTAGGTGGCTTGAAGCCTTTGCCAAGAATGTCCTGAAATACCATTCCCACTCTGCAGCACTCTGATGCCATGGTGGAGACTGTTTCCTTTCTCAGTCCCCTGGAAACCAAGCTTGTGAAGAAACTAGGCAGAAATCTCCATTTGGGTCAAATGACCTGTGTAATCTGAGTATTTACAATAGAGTGCAGAAACCCATACACTAATGACTTTCTATTGCCTGGGCTGGGAGATGGCCAAGGAGTATTTGGATTTGAAATATGGCATGAAATATTCCCAATAGCTGTCCTAAATAAACAGGAGAGTGTTTGCATTACCTCTTCACCTGTGGCAGATTAAAGTGCTCCTTAGCCATTGGCCGTCAGTGAAACCAAGATCAATCTCTGCAGCTCTCCAAGCCATGGTATAAATGTGTTCTGACTCTTGTTTTTATCCATTAATCACAGGAGATTAGGAGGCACATGCCATATTGTGCATATTTCTTGCAAGCAAAATAGAACTGTCTGCAGTTCTCATTGCAAAATCACAGAATAGACTGAATCACAAAAACACAGAGGCAAATCTGCTATTTCAGGACAGCTGTTCAGGGCTTTTGGACAGCTGACACTTTTTTTATTAAAATAAAAATAAAGCATGAGTATTTTTTTCTGTGACTGGAAGTGGAGAGCCAAATTCATTAAGGGGATAATTTCAATTCACAAAATAGATCATTTCCTTTTTCCCCCAAATCTTGCTGAGCAAACAACATTCCTTATTGCTAGTCCCCAGGCTTTTTTGAGTTTCCACATCCAGGCCCAGCAATAATATCCCATGTTCCTACCCCTTGACACAAATGGCAAGGAAGCAGAGAAGGGCTTGCTACAGTTGTGATGCCATGTGCTGCCACTGCGTGCTCCAGGCACCACCCCAGGGTAGGTGGGTGGGTGACCAGTGTGCTGGAGGGAACCTGACTGGTAATCCAAGCAAGTTGCGCACTGCCCTAAAACACGTGGAGATCATGTGTGTAAACCATGGTGCTTCAGGTTAGCAGCTAGCCTCTAACAGGTTGGTCTTAAACAAATGAACCTGTAAGAATGCAAGCTCATTAGAACAGGTTTTTGAAGGAGTTAATTTTGTGCTCAGATAGGGTCTTAGAGGATCTTGGGTGCTCAGATCCACTGTGAGGGTTTGTGTGGCTGTTTTGGTGAGAATATTGGCATGTCTGTCTTCCTCCCATCCTCCGGTGTTTTATCAGTTCAGACAAGGCAGGGGCTCCCCTTACTCTGTGCAAAAGAGAGGGGAGGGATGGAAAGTCATGTTCCTGAAGATAGGTATGCTTGGAAAGGGACTTGGTGGCTGTTGTATGCTCTGACTCTGCTAACCAGTTGCAGAGATCTTGTCATCTTAGATCTCTGAGAAAGTGGTGTTAGCTTTCTGCCATGTAATAGGATCTAATGCCATGAGGGAATAAACTTAGCTTAGATATGAGGCCCTGTGAGGATACAAGTGATGCTGTGGGAAAGAAGGCAAGGAAAAAGGAGGATACTTGAAATGTAGGAGTGCAAGGCTTGAGATCAAAATCTCTGCCAGGAGAGCAATGAGAAATGTTAATGTTCTTCCACTGCCCAGTAGATTGCTCTCCCTCTCTCACTCTTCCCCCCTCTGTCCCATGCCACCTGATCATTCCCTTAACCAGCAGGCAGTTAGGCTACATTTCACTACTGTACTCTCAACAGTCTCTGGGTTAAGATTACCCCGGTGCTTTTCTGAACTGCACTTTGGAAGCTGCAGTAGGTATCCAGAACTGGAATGTGCCTAGCACAGCTTCCAGACAGTTTCAGACTCAGGCAATGAAGCAATATGGAAATCCTCTTTTAAAGAGGAAAGCACATGTGAGATGCTCAGTGCTCAGCTCTGCAAGGCAGTAGAGGTGTCAAAGTACCTCCTGCTCCCTTCAGGTCATGGGAAGTTGAGGGTACTCAGCACCTTTTGAGCATCTGGCTCAAGCAGTCTGAAGAGCACACTGCCTGATTTCTTCACACAGAGGTTCATAATGTTGCTGTGGGACTTGGACAAGGACACTCATACAGAAGTTCTTGACACCTTCTATTTTTTTTCCTCTTAGAAAAGCACACTGAAGGCTCCCAGTCCAATTCCTTGCTTGCAGGCTGCCTCAAAGCCAAGAGAGCTCCTTAAAGCAGTTGAAAGGTGACTCCTACCAGATGCCTCCAATTATTGGTTTTGGCATTCAGTTTTATCCTGAGACCCTCTAGGAAAGCTAAGACCTCCTTTGGTCACTGCTCTTTTGCATCCCATCAAAGGCCTCTCTGTTCTTTGAAGGTTTCAGGTACAGAGCAGGAATGGGGGTCAGGGCTGAAGGACAGGCCTTGCTGTTACTGCTGATGGAGATCTAGAGGTCAAAGCTTGAGTGCCATTACCCTAAGAGCACAGAAGGCCTGGTGCTTTTGTGAGCTCCAAGCTAATAAAACTCCTTTCACACAACGAAGTTTCCTCTCTCAGTTAAGGAATGGCAAATGTTGTGGACTCCTGGAATGTGAGCACTGCAGGAGAAAGGGTGGGAGCAGCTTGGGCACAGCCACAGAAAGCTGTGTCTGGTGTGTGTGTGTGAGATAAGGTTTGAGGGACAGAGGAGATAAAATTGTAGAGGTTTTGGACTCTGTAAATCCTACACAAACCAGAGATGGTGAGGAGAATGACAGAGGGATGAGAATAACATAGAGCAGTCACAGTGCACTCTTCAGAGCCTGGAAATAATCCTCATGGCAAAGCAGACTTCTCCAGGAGGGAAGGAGGATGCAGGAGCCTTTATTCATCTACTTGTTCTACCTTTTATTGCTACCTTCCAGAGCACAGCCACTGTAGGGTGAAGCTGAACATGCCTTTGCAGGTGTATTGGGATGGCTTGCCTTGTTCATGAGACTTGATACAGGTTCAGATGCAAACTAGAGCTTCAGGAGGAAGACACTGCATTAGTAACACTAAGGTCTCTGGTGAGACCTGGCTTGGCCAGAGGGGATTTTGTGGTGTTGGTGCTGGCCATAACATTGCACCATGCTTTAGTTTCTTTGCCTTTGTACTAAGGTCTTATCTCTGTGTGGCTCAACAGATGTCGTGGCCCTGTTGTAAATGCATGAAAGGTGCCCAAGCACTTCTGCAGGAGGTGCTTGAGATAAGCTAGGGTGATGGGCAGTCCATCCACCACCTACTAGAATGAATTTGCTATCTGCCACAACACAGGCAAATCACAGTCCAAACCCTTGTAAGCTACTCAGATATGAGTTCATGTTAATCATGAACAAAAAATATTCTGATGTTTGCTTTTGAAATAGTTCCTTTTAAAACAACACAAACTGCAGTCCCCAGTCACAGGCAGACATTTGTTTTGGTTAAAGAACTTTGCTGGAGGATAGCAAGATGCCTTTGCCTTAGAGGGATTTTTGTTAGAGGATGGTGTCTCTTTGGCATGGGTTAGATTCAGCATCCATGTAATGTCTGCCATATTCCCACCAGAAGGGTAGGAGGAGTGGAAGGAGCCTGTTAATCCTTCTGAATTAATTAATGCCTTTTTGGCCTTAAAATCTAATGATCTAGCTCAGTGCTGTGTCTCTGTGATGTGAGTGCTTCAGTGAAGACATTTTTCTCTTGTAAAACCATTTAACCTCCCTGGATGTCCTTGGGAAAGGCTTTGAAGTCCAGGACTGTGAGGTCAGACACGAGTGTGTTGCACCACTGGCCTATCCCAGGTGCTTTTTGTCACTAGCTCTTGTTGGAGTTGTCCTGAGCAAGACATCTATCACCTTGCAGGGGGTTCCCAGCTTCAGTGTCAGGCAGTGCCAGTTATAATTATAGCCACTAAGGCCCACACCAAAGGGGTTAAAAGGAGATGCTGTAAACTTGGACAACTTTGCTACTGTTTCTGAGGGCTAGATTTATTTTCTGGACTACTTCAGCCTCCCTCCAGAGAGTTCATTGTGTAAGTCACTGTGACAGATTTATCCATGCTCACAGAGATGGTGACTGTTTTCTCACCAGGCAGGTGGAAGGAGAAAGCAGCATGAAGACAGCTGCCAGCTGAGAGGTCACAGTTGAACTCATGCCATGGAATGGTCATAAATTATAAATCTTCCAAAGAGTTGCAGCTTCTGCTCTTATTTCTGTCTTGTTCTACATTTCTCAGCTGCATTGCTATTTATTTTAGGCATGTTGTTATGGTCTGCAAAGGTTACTGAGTGATTGCCAGGCAGAGTTTCACCTGAAGAGTGCAGAGCACAACCCCTGGCTACTGACCACTGAGGTTTCTCACCATATACTGTAGAATCATAAAGGTTGGGAGAGACCTCTAAGATCATAGAGTCCAATAGCTGAACTCTTCTCCTTACACCTGCACTGCTTCTGACACATCCAATCACACCTGATATCAACCTATTGTACTTTCACAGCCTTAGTGCATTGATTTGGGAGTGTAACCAAAGCTAACCCCCCAGAGTAAAGCCACTCACTGGTAACTGGGCAAGTGCTGTAGGTGATGGGACTGGATCTGCTCGTGGAAAGTCCATACCAACCCTTGGAGCTGCCCAAAGGTCTGCCTTTGATGTCAGGGGGATTCAGCCCTGTGCATATAATCCTGCCCAGTGAAAAAATGTTCCTGTTTGAAGCAGAGCTCTGAAACCTTATTGCTAGAAGTGGCAGGAAGCGTGTAGGGGCTGGATTTCAATTGGTATAGATCAGTGTAGCTCCTTTGAGGAACTGGCACTCAGCACCTTGCCTGATCATGCTCTTCAATCAGCAATTTTTTTTCCTTCTGAGAGCATCTGTGCATATTCTTCAGTATTTGCCACCTTTGAGTGCTTGCCCTCTAAGTTTAGAATAGCCACTCTAACCTTCTACGAACAGCAGCTGCCCCATTGCTGCTCCAAGTTCTGGCTATTCTTAGTGGAGCCAAATTCCCCACAAATTCTTGAAGAGCCTTGACTCTGCTTGAAGTGCATGTCACTGACACCATCTCCCTCCAGCACTAGTCCTTATACTGCTGTGTTTGCTGTTTCCATTTGGAGGATGGACATGCTGCAGGCCCAGTTTGACTGCTGGTTCTTCCCTGGGGCAGCAGCACGTGTGCTCAGCTGGGTGTTCGTCAGCAGTTCTCCTGGTGTCAGTGGCCCAGCCATGTGCTTAAAGCCAAGCCGGTGCCCTGCAGAGCTAAGTCCTTCAGGTTCTGTAGCTCTGAAGGACTCAGGTCACTGATTCTTCAATTTAAGCTGGATTCCCTATGTCTTTGCTAAGGCTTCTGTCTTCTAGAACTCTTTAGAGACTTCATTTTAAAGGTAGGCGTGCACATCAAGAGGGGAACCAAACAGTGCAGCGCCACAGGGGGTTGGAGATGGACTGTGGGGAAAGCATGGTGACCACACAGCTCCTCAGGAATATTCCCTCCCAGGAACCCTTTCAGTCACAAGCTAACTCTGCAAAAAGCAGGTGGTGGAAAGGAAACCAGACAAGCAAGAAGGAAGCACAGAAGACTGGCCTTTTTATTGCTAGTAAAATTTCCTTTGCTGCCAAAAGGTCTTTGAAGCAGAAATACCAGCTTGCTGGGTGGCATCCACAACCTGAATTTAGCTTTAACCATATGGCAGCAGTGTCTCGGGTTTCTGCCGGCACATACGGCTCCCCACCAACTGCTTTCCAGGTTCTGAGTGTCTCTGCAGTGTTTCTTCATCTCTCCCTTAGATTTTGGGATACATCACACTTGTTCTGTAATTTTTTTTGGGGTCAGGTTTCTGACATTCCAATTTCTTGATCACCAGCACTGGTATGATCTTGATTTCCTTACACATTTCTCTTTCTCCTCTGGGAAATTTGTCTCCTCCTGGCATCTGTCCTCTCTCCCTTCTGCACTCTCAGGCAAAGAATTCATTTCATTTCTTTCCTTCTTCCCCCCTTAAACAATGCCCTTACCACTAGTGTCAATAAATTACCCTTGCCATTTTTAAGAGGCTCTTCTGTCTCCTTCACTGCCCTCTCCTTCCTTGTGGACTTTAAACATGTCTTATTTATCTTAACCCCTGCTGAGATCTTGCTCTGGTCAATTCTCCATCTTTGCCTTTCTTGTCATATTTTACACCAGCTTTGCCCTCTGATCTTTACACTCTGCTGCTGGACCCCATATTTTATACAGAATTGTGTTCTTTTTTTAATTATAATTAATTGTAAGCACCTTTTCCAGTGCTGCTGCACTTACTTGAGATGAACAGCCTACATCTGTCTTTGTCTTCTTTTACCATTCTTCCTTTCCTTTGTCTTACTTGGTAAAAGAAAAGCTAAGGTGATCCATCTAGTATTTTTCTAGGAAGTCTGCAGGCTCAGTTTTTCTGCTTAGTCATTAATTGTAATCCTCATTACATCTCAGACACTTATTTAACAGCTTTTCCATTCAGAGCTGAATCTGCAAGTCATTTGGACGGTGCTTTAATGTGCAAGAGGGTGTGTGGTAATAGATTATCTTCTCCTGCCCCTCAGATACTGATTTTAAGTCTTTTTAAGACCCCAAAGCTGATGTCACCTGCCTGCTGAGCCTTTATGGGAAGAGCTTTGGGTTATCCCATGTGAAATTCTGGTGACACACCTTTGGTTTTGAGCACTGCCCCAGGAGCTTCTGCTGCAGGAGGAGGGGGCCTGGCCACATACTGGCTTCTACAACTTCAAATGGACCTGGCTCACAGACTGGGGAGCTTGCTGTGGTGAAGTAGAAGTGTCTCTAAAGACCTAGACTTGGTCTGTAATTGTAGTTTGCCTTTCTTCACAGACTCCTCCTACTGTTTACTTTCTGATTCACTTTTCAAACTAGAGCATATTTCTCTTCCTTAGGAGAGGACATCAAGCTGCAGATGACTGAAAGGCTCAGATCTTGAGACAAGGCAAAAGCAGATTAAAGTGCTTTTCCCAGATTTTCTCTCACTTTCCAAATTTTACATGAAATGGCATCATGGTGCCCAACAAATCCAGTGGTTAGCCTCTGGCAGGAGAACCTGTGGGTGTTTTATCAGGTTTGAAGTACAGCAGTCTTCTTGCAAAGAGATTTAGACGTTAAATCCCTTAATTTAGAGAAGAAATGGCATCCAGAATGAGCACACATGGTTTTGCCCTTTACATTTGAAGAAAGCCTGACAGTAGATTCTCTAGTCTAATTTTAACTAGACACTTGGTTCCAACATGGGTCTCCCTTGATGCCTTCCAGCTGTGAGTCCTCCTCTGAGGTAGCACCAGCCATGGAGTCCAGACCCAAGGCTAGACATAGAGTGGTGGCTACAGCAGGCAATCAAGCATCTGCTGTTGCTGTCAAAAACTATAGCAGGCAGTTGAAAGCACTGGGGAACAGAAGAGAGTAAGAACAGTTCTTCCCTGCAAATTTTGCTTCAAACTCTTCCTCATATCTGAGAGACTTCTATGTGTCTGATCAGGGGTAAGCTATCACCAGGTGCCATGGGGTGGTTGTTGTGTACTGAAGTTAAGGCACACCCTCCCAATCTGATAGGTGTGTTGCTGTCTTCTGTATAAAACCCCTCTCTCTTCCCATTCCTGACAGCAATAATGAAGGAAACTTCCCACCCTTGTCCTGTTCATCCTGTCTTAGAATGTTTTTAACATCCCTTCAGTTTCCATATGGTTGGAGAGATGCCAGAACTGAATCCTATTTCTCAGAAATCTTTTTATCCTCTTTTTTTTTAATCTGCTTTGTGTTTGTCCCCAGCCCTTCCCCAATCCTTTACATTGGGTAATTACAGAACAGACTCCATGGTGAGCATCCAGAGGACCACTTAAAATAAAGAATTTCTATTCTCCACCCCCCCAAGAGAATTTTAGAAATACCAGACAGAGAAAAATCTACGAAGGTCTTGCTTTCCTTCTCCAAAATATAATTATTTACCTCTTCAGTGCACAGTCAACAGGCTGATGTGGCTGTGCAGCTAAGCTGGAAGTAGCTGTAGTTGCTATTTTGTTGGAATAATATCAAATTTCCTCCTGTGCTTTGCATAGCTGTCACCCAGTGATATGATAGGTCCATGATTTATTGACCTGCTAAAAGCACTTTCACTGACTTGTCATAATAAACTTCACTTAAAACAGTAAAACATAAAACGTCACCCAGCAGCTCCAACAGAGATGCCATGCAAATACTTTCTGATTTAGTTAAGCTCTGGTGCAAATCCTGAGAATGAAGAGCCCAGCATAAGAGTTCTGTAGGATTTGTCATGCTAGGCTCTGCTGTGTTAAGTCACAGGAATTATAAACCCAAGTGCCTTGAAGTATGAAGCGCTGACAAGAAGCTTGGCTGCCTCTCAAACCCTCATCATCTCTGAAGGTCTTGCTGAGACCATGAAGCTGAACCCAGCTGCAGCAATCACAATAGCTTTGAATTGCCAAAAGCTACTGGGACTTCTGCTTATGCAAGTTGGTCTTGAAAGACCTGGCTGGTAGGTCTGTCCCTGTGGCCCTTTGCTGCATAGTCTGGTGGTAGTGAGGTAGAGGTTGGTTCCTTCTCCTGGGTTACCAGGGGAAGAACAAGAGGAGATGGCCTGAAGTTGCACCAGGGGAGGTTCAGATTGGATCTCGGGAACAATTTCTTCCCTGCAAGAGTTGTCAGGCGTTGGCCCAGGCTGCCCAGGGCAGTGGTGGAGTCCCCATCCCTGGAGGGGTTTCAAAGGCATCTGGATGTGGCACTTAGGGAGATGGTTTGGTGGCACGGTGGTGATAGGTTGACAGTTGGACTTTAGTGATCTTAAAGGTCTCTTCCAACCTTACTGCTTCTGTGGAGCCAGGCAGGTTCAGAGGCAGAAGAGCTGAACAATTCTTATTTAGCAATGCTCTTTTGTTCCCAACTGGTGAGCAGTGTTCCTGATTCTGAAAGGCATCTGACTGTGCCAAAGCTGGAGATGGCTCCCCTCCAAGAACTAGATTTTTGTTATTAAATCCTCAGTATTGCTTTGGTAACTACTAAATCATGGGCTGGCAAGGTGTTGTCCAACACTGCTTCCTTCTCTCCCCTTTAGAATTGCTTTCCTTTGTTTCTTCCTCGATAAATTGAGTTAGAGGATGTCACAACTGTCTCCAAGACTGAGAAGGCAGCTTTATGGATGATCCAGAAGATGCCTAGGGATTCCTGTTTTCTGTGTAGTAGTCCACAATTCAACATGTGTCAGGTTTTCAGACCCTTTCATGTTTCCTGATCCTTGGAATCCCATGGAGATTTCCTGAGACAATTTAAAACTGGTGAGGAAAATATGCAGGTAACAAATCAGGGACCCACAGACACTTGTCACTGGGAGGCTGCTTAGGGCTGGTCCTACACATGTAAAACACTGATGATGGGGGGGAAAAAACTCTACAGTTGGGTATGGGTAGGTGGTGTGCTTGGAAATACCAGGAAATAACTGCAGCTTCCTCTTCCAAGAGGAAGGGGTGCTAAGACTGGCTGTTTCCATAAGAAGAACACAGCAGAACTGTCTTCTCTCCCCCATATGCATAACAGCAATAACTGTTTGGATCTGCAGTCCTTTTGGGCTAGTTAAATGGAAATAATACAGGCTTTGCTGGGTGTTTGCAGTGGTGTTGCTTAGGATGGTGCAAGTAACAGTAATTCCTGGTTTAGTTCTTTCAGTGCTGTTCTCTTTCATCACTCAGACAATGGTGATCAACCACCTCTTGCAGAGGGATGCTATAACTAAACCTAATTTGCAACCCTGTGTGAAATTAATGACATCTCTGGTTTGGACAGATGTCCAAACAGATGTTGGGGAAGAGGTGATAGGGGTAAGTGTGTGCAGAGCCTGATGGCAGGGAATGCTACACAGGGCCTGATAAAATGAGGTTTTTCTCCTTCAATCTGATGTGCCCACACATTAGTGTGTCCCTGGAGGGTGAGTTGTGTATGCTGGTGCTGGGCACCCACCTCAGGTACCTTGTCAAACAGCCAAAGTTCTTGTGGTGTTTCTGGAGGCAAAAGGTTCCCCTGGAGATAGGTTAAAGGCTGAATGCTTTGCAGTCAGATGCCCACAGTGAGGTGCTGCAAATCTCTAACCTCACCCTCTGTGACCATTGCACCTGCCTTGTTTCAGACATTTATCACAAGATCATCAAATGCTCTCCAGCCTAAAACTAGCTTTGTAGTTGAGGAGGGCCATCAGAAAGAGTCTCTCTTTTACAGGGCTGGGGTCAACAGTAGGGCTGTGATAAGAAAGGCATCATTTCACTCAGGGCAGGGAGCATAATCAGTGTCAAATCTAAAATTTCTCCCTGGGAAGTTTCTGTATGGAGAGCTTCAGCCTTCAGGTTCTCCATGGCAGGGCACATGCTGGCTTCTGTAGGGACATCTCCTGGGCAGGGGGCCAGAATGGGAGGTGGAACCTGTTAGAAGTTCTTAACACCAAACAACTGGAAGTATTGATGGATTTTTGCAAACCTCTTAAATTCACTTTTGGTCAATTGAAAAGAATTTTCAGATGAGCAAATGCCATGAGCAGCTTTTCCACCCAGGATCTTTTTGTGCCCCGAGTTGGTGAGGGAAGGTAAGAGACAGCTCCTGACTTGTGCTCCCTGGGCAGTGATAATCACACAGTGTGGTTTAATGTCATACACATTTGTAGTTGTGTCATGAGGGGGCAGGAGAAAGGGAGGTTTAGCAGCTTGGATTCAGAGAAATAATGTTGGAAGAATCAAGTTTTTTCTATCAGTGGTTGAAAATGAGTTTACTTGTAAAGAGCCAGGTAAAAGCTTGTCCTTCAGACCCAAGGCTTTTATGGTGTTGGCTACATTGGCAAGGTTTCAGGATCTTAGACTTAGTTGCTCTGCTCCTCATTTAGCTGTGTTTGGTGAAACTAATTGTCACATGCTGATGGAGAGGAGGATGTTGGTTCATTTCCTTCCTTTCCTGGTTTTTGTAGTAGGAGGATGCATTGATTTTATAAAATGTAATTGCATTGACTGCTCTTGTTATCAGGATTGATTGCATTGACTTCTGTTGTGTGTTGTGTTTTCACACCCTTGCTTTGAGAGATACTTCCCCCTTCATTCTGAGATTATTTACAGTGTAACCTATTTACAATACACTTACAGTTCATTTGCCAATTTCAGGTTCATCTGCATTTGATTTATTTATTGAGCCAGGATTGCTCTAAAATGCTGTCAAAAGTATTCATAGTGTCTGCATGCGAGTCACCTCTAGAACAGAGTGCTGTTGACCCCATCCCTGTCAGCCATCCTAACCTTCCCTCAGGTTAGGAGACCGAAGCCAGGAAATACATACCAGCTTCTTATTCCTGTGTGTCACATCCTTATTGCAATCCATTTCAATTGTTCATTAGGGAATTGGGATAGCTGAGGATCCCAGAGTGAATAAATAATAGCAATTAGTTGTCTGTGGAGAAGGATGCTAGCAGCAAAACAGAGGCTGTTCCATTGAGCCCCTGAGGTGAAGGAAATGATGATTTCCTTTCAGCTCTGGTGGTGATGCATAAGTTATTTGTGGAAGTGTGTGTTTGCTTGGAGAAGCATGTGTGGGAGGGTTGAGGAGGACATTCTTCATACTTGGGCACTCAGAATTGGGTACTTCACCCTATATATAGGCACATCAGAAGAAGCAGTCTGGTTTTAAGAGCTGATGAATGCTAAAATTAGTGAAGTCTGGGAGTACTCAGTATCTCTGGAAATTAGGCCACTTCTCTTTAGCTGCTCAAACGTGGGGTTGGGGATATGATTTTCAGAGACATGAGAAAATGCTGTAGCCTTCTTTGCAAGCCTTGGCTTGAGATGTCTGATGTTGGCTCCTTAGGTAGAATGTGGAAAAAATGACACACACTGCTGTAACTTCTTATCAAATCAGTGAGAGAATCAACCACTGATTTCTGGGGGAGCTGGACTGAGCTGATAGATGTGTAGGAACCTGACTTCAAAATTTACCTCAAATCTTAAAAAGCCATATTCTCTTTCTTTGTGAACCCAACTGATGCTGAACCTAAGGAATATTTACCCAGATTCCTTGCAAAGGGAATGCATGTGCAGTTCCCTAGCAAAAACATGCTTTAGCAACAATAACTGAGAACTTCACTTTTGTATCACTTCTAGCTTTCCTTTTCCTTCTTTTTTTTGCATTAGGTGTTCACTTGGTGTTCTGTAACATCTTGTACTCCTTTTCTAAGCTGATGTATTCAGCAGGGTTTGAGGAGATATCTGCAGTGCTTTGGTAGGAGCTGCTGGTAGCCTCAGAGCCCAGATTAGAGGGCGTACACAGGCTGTCTGTGCTGCGTTAGCTCTCAAAGTCTTGTTTAAAGTAAAATACCAACTGTCTTTTGAAATGCCATCGTTCCCCAAAGTCCTGTTACAGAGCCCTAAATCCCCAGTACAGTATCTCTACATCTACAGGCAAAGGACAAAGGGTCAAAGACATAGTTTCTCCTTATTTAAGATTCCCCTTTCATTTTATTACAGGACCCTGGGGTAGACTCTCTCTTCAAGTCCAGTCTTCACCAATCACATGCTAATAACTTCAGCTGAAAGAGGGCTCTCCCCTAATGTCATTATACTCCCAAGCAATGATTGATTGGGTTATAGTATGTTTTTGAAACCTAATTACTGTCTTGGTTTGTATTTAAGCTCATTAATCTTCTAGCCTGTAAATAAGTAAAATTGACTCAATAACTGGATTTCTTTAATGATGGGTTCAAGTTATCTTTGTACCTACTGGTTTGTGTTAACCTTTTTATTGCCAGAAATTATATGAGGGGCTTTTCTTTTTGGTTAGTGCTTTCTCAGTTCTCATGAGCCTGCATGGCTGGCAGGGCACCTGTTTCCAACACTCATCTCACCAAATCTATCTCACTGGTAGTGAACAGGGACCCCTAGCCTGGCTTGCCACCACCCAGTCCCTCCCAAGCCAGAGGGCTGCCTTTAGGGTACCATGAGAAGCAGCAATCCTCCCTATAGCTGAAGCCTTGCAAAAATTAACTAAGAAAGCTGGCAGGAAGGTGTCTGTTTCCCTTAAGAACTGGATAGAAGAGGAGCAGAATCCTTCAGAAAACTGTTTCTTCTGTAACCTGTGTGTTTTGAAAGCCTGACCTTTGGGACTGATCAGTGATCTCCAGGTTTTCTGGGCACCCTGGGGAAGCTGGAAGCCCATGGTTGTGGCTGACAAATCATAGAATCGTGAAATGTCCCGAGTTGGGAGGGATCCACAGGAACCATTGAGTCCAACTCCTGCCTATGCACAGGACAGCCCCAAAAATCATGCCCCAGGTCACTGTCCAGATGCATTTGGAATTCTGTCAGGCTTGTGCTGTGACCATGTCCCTGGGGAGTCTGTTGCAGTGCTCCACCACCCTCTGGTTGAGGAACCTTTCCCTAATATCTGACCTAATCCTCCCCTGGCACAGCTTCAAGCCATTTCCTCCAGTCCTATTGCTGGTCACCAGAGAGCAGAGATCAGCTCCTGCCCCTCTGCTTCCCCTTGTGAGGAAGCTGTAGATGATGGTAAGGTCTCTCCTCAGTCTCCTCTTCTGACTGGCAAAGAGACAGTCCTAGAGCACAGCAGGAAGCTCACAGCATCCTGTTCTTTGAGCAGCAGTGCTTAGGCTTCAAGTCTAGGACCTTAGCCACGTGTTCTGCCAGAAAGCATCACCAAGTCCTTGTAGCAGCCTGGAGTGGCCTCTCAGCATGCAGATTTCAGCTGAACACCTCCCTGCTGTGTTCAAGCCCTTGGTAGGTTTGACTGTAGTTACTTGGAGAGGTCAGAGCTCTCTGCAGTCCTTTTTGTTTTTTTACTTACAAGAGCCTCATCTGCTGGATCCTTACCACTGCTGACAAATAAAGGAAGGCTCTGGCAATAGCCAGGCTAAGCTTGTGGAAGAAATTCCCAGGAAAAAACAAGCATGACCAGTGCCTTCAGCACAAGCAGAGCCACATGGCAACTTCATCTCCTTGGTTTGGTTCTCTTCAGTAAACTGATTTACAGATCCACACACCTACTCAAATCCAAATGATCTACAGGCACGTCCATCTACTCAGATCCTCGTTCTAGGTGCCAGTCAGGAAGGGAGAGAACTGTGCTGGATTATTTCAGTTATTGGGAAACACTAAGGTGTTCTGGATGACAGGGACTTCATAAGCACCCAGGTGGACAGGACACCTCAAATGCTGTTGCTCTTGCCAGGTGGGTTAGCTGGGACTCCAGGCCCTGGTGAGAGACCTCAGTTTGAGCTGTGTTTTGCTGAAGCACTTAAGCATATGCTTATCTCAGATGTATGAATAGTCCCTGGAGAATGCCTTTGTGCTTGAAGTTCTGTGTGCAGTTAAGTGCTTTGCTGGAGCAGGCTCCTAAGTCTTTCTGGGGATAATTAAGTCATGCCAAAAGCTATTTTACTGCCACATTTTCTTTCTGGTTCACAGGATGAGAAAATCCATTCTCATCAAAATACCAAGTGGATCATTTTTAACCTGATTATTTGTTAAAGGCTTCGTGTCATTACAGTGAACTCCTCTGCTCTTTCCTTCCATCCAGCAGGTGCCTATATTTTTAAGAGGTCCTCTTCTGTTGCTCAGCTGTAATCGAGCCAAACTCTACTTATATACCTGGCAATCCTAATGAAAGGTGGTGACCTTTGGCCACTCCTCCAGTAATGAACCTCTCTCCAGTAGGACCAGATGGTGCTTTCACTTCCAAGGGTGCAGCATTACTGAGGTTATGCAGGTGCAAGTGTATTTCTGGAAAGGTTTGCTGCCTGGGGGAGTGACGCAGAGGGATTGGTAGCCAGAGGCAGAAAATAGCCTTTGGGGGGACAAATGGAAAGGAAAGACTCAGAAAATGGAAAATAGTCTTTGTGCTACTGGCATCACGGAGCACAGAGGAGATGGTGACAGACTGAATGACTTCCCTGGGTGATCTGGGTGGGAACTTGCATACCTTTATGGTTTAGGAGCAGATGAATTGGGTTGTTCACTGCTTTGAAACCACGAATAAAAAACCCCTTCCAGAGCCAGTACTGCCATGCATGGAGCCCTCCAGGATTTCCTAGGCAGACACTGCCAGAGGTGTTGGAGTCAATGCCCAAAGCATGGAATGGGGTGAAAGGAGGAGGGGAGAGGCATCTCTGGCTGCATCCTCGGAGTGTTCCTGGCTTTGGGGTGGCTCAGCCTCCTGATGAAAACAAGCTATGTTCTGCTTCATTTCCCGGTCCAGGGGAACAGGAGTGGAATGCTCAAAAGGCTAATTGCACATTGTTTTTAAAAATTAGTTTGATAATTCATCATATTGTAATTAAACTAATTAGAACACTATTCATTTCCAACCACCTTAATTAGGGCCTCAGCTTGGCAGGGAGCCCGTGGGACCAAAACGCTGCAATTTGTTAAACAATCGACAGACTTTGATAACAAATGACTGGATCCAGCTACAGTTTGGTTAATAAGATTTATATATTAATCTAGTTATACTTTGTTCCTTCAGAACCTGGCAGGGCTTGCAGGTCTTCTGATCCCCTTACAGAATTCCTGAAGTCTGAGCTAAACCAAGCAGAGAATGTTCCCATCTGAGAGAGGATTTTCCCACTCCAGGTGCTCGGAAGGCTGTGATGCTCTTTCCTTTTTTTCATTTCTCCCCTTCTTCTAGTCGAGTGAACAGCTTTGAGGGTAAAAAGGCTGGTTCGGGGTGCAGATGGAAGGCAGGGGGGTCAGGATGTCCGTGGGTCTGCTTTTGGGGGCGCTGTTGGATCAGGCTGTGGTGGTTCTCCCACATCATCCCCTGCACCGCCTTGGGCCGGCAGCCCGTGTCACATCCCTGTGCCAAGTGCCTGCCGAGGGGATCGCCTGGCACCAGCACCTCACACCAGAGGTGCAGGGCTTCTGTGCTCCCTCCGTGGTGAATTTCCCTGCCTGCTCTTTCTGTGACAGCCTAACGAAGTGATAATTGCCTAAATGAATATATGTTGATGGCCGAGATAAATATCCACACATTCCCTTCATCTGCTTTCCTCTGACATTGCTTAAAGGAAATTTGGCTTTAGTGGGGGGAGATGTCAGTTTCCACAAAGGACTGTAAATCTGTGTGGAGAGAGCTTGGGTGAACCAGCCTCTGTTTCAGCAGCAGAAGTTACTGGTGTATGAAGGCATAAGATGGACCCCCAAAAAACCCCAAACCCAAAGCCAGGTACTGTAATAATTATGTTTCTCAGTGTCACTACCTTTTGCAACATCTGGTTTGTTTCTGTTCTTCCCACATCCTGCAGATGTTGCTGAACACATGAAAAACACTGAGAGGAGAATATTTTAGCCAAGAAGCAATTTCAGTGAATAATATAAAAGGGTATCCTCCTAACTCTCCAGAAGTGGAGTAAGCAAAGGCTTCTCCTTTCATTGCTAGTAAAGATCAGACCAATAAGCAAATGGGCCAGGGGCCCTCTAAAAGTGTCAGGAATAATCATTTAGGGGATGAAATAGATAAGTATCTGGAAACAGTATGAAATAATAAATCCAGATGAGTCTGATTCTGACACCCTCCACGAGCCTCACTCCTTAAATAGTCCTACTGATATCAGAGGTTTGTGCTCAAGCTGCCAGTGTGGGATTTCCTTCCTTGCCCATCCTTTGGTTCATGTGGCAGAGAAAAGGAAGATTAGGGGAACATGAAAAGCCTCCATACATACTCTTTCTGTACTGCTTCAGGGTTCTGTAGCATCCTGATGGGTTAGGGCTTGAATTCTCAGTCCATCTACCCCACCTGCCCATCTGCTGGCCAGTGGTTTGCCTGGAGAGCCAGGCAGAGGACAAGCATCTGTGATGGCTGTGCAAGACATGGGCTGCTGCTGCTGTAGGGTTGGAAAGAGAGATGCTTCTGTGCTTTGCCTTTACCCCACAGCAAAACTGTTCACTGAATCTGCCCTTAGCTACTAAGTAGTCCTAAAATAGTGTGGCTGAGCCTGCTGCTGCTGCTGACCTGCTGCATCACCTAGCTTCTCTGCTGGTGGTTTTCCCATGGGTCTGTCACCTTTCTGAGCCCTGGGGAATCTCCTGGTAAAGGCTGCTTTCCTTTCAGTTGTCTTCACAGAATGGCAGGGGTTGGAAGGGACCTCGAGGTTCATCAGCCTTGTGGCTGGAAGGTAGGGAGGTTGCAAACCATCAGCCAGCATCTTTTCCCCAGTCTTTTCCTTTTATGCAGATGAGCATAAATTGATGGTTGCTGTTCAGCAAAGAAGGAGCAGTGGCTGGGAAGGTGCACAAACAGGTGCATCCTTTCACTCCTCCCCTCTTGAGCAGCTCATTTAAGTATGCAGCAGTTATTGCTGTGCATAATAATGCACATCTGTCAAATGCTTTCCAGAGTGTGTGAAAATCCACCTACAGAGCTGCCAGGCAGGACAGCCATGCTCCATGGGTTGCCAGTGAAGCTGCTCCAAGCTGAAATACCTCATGGTCACACTACTTCAGACCTATTTTCTTTTTTCCAGTGAAGTTCCTTATTACTCTGCACAACATGTAAGGATACTGCAGTGACCATGAGTGTCCCTGATGTAACTCCACAGACATCTCCAGCTCCCCCTGAGGCCAAGGCCCTGGAGAAATCCCAGTTCCTCAGGGATGGAACTATTGCCAGGAAAGGATGAGGTCCCCTGGGTCAAGTTCTCCCCACAGACAGAGCCACTTCAAAGCCTAATAAGGGAAAAGAGGTTGCCAGGGTGTGGTTGGAGACAGAATTTGGCCATATCTGAAGTGTGTGGAGTGACTCCAGGCTGAGATCAAGAACTGGCCTCTCTCCTGTAGTACTGGTTCTGTAGAAAGCAGCATACTCTGCCTCACACTTGCATTCCTGGAGCAGAGGCTGGGTCCAAAGCCCTCTGAAGAAGCTAAGAGTTTTTCTTTTGGAAGCTAGGTTTGGTTACCAGAGCAGACAAACTCCCCAGCTGCAGTGAACTGGTTCCTTAGGTGTGCTTTTGTCCAGACAAATCTCAGACCTAAGGCTCAGAGCTGAATTTGCAAACTCCTGTTTGCTTTTGCTTTGCTCCATTAAGAAGCAAAAAGGAGATGCAAAAAAACCCCAACCCAAAGCACTCCCCAAAGAAACCCCAAGGCTCAGCTCCAAGAGCCTGTGAGGGGTTGGTGATGCTTTGCAGGGGTCAGAGGGATTACTGAAAAACACAATTAGAACAACATCAAGCTGGGGCCCCCAGTTTGGAACCGAGGGCTCCATGTGGGTGTATCAGATTGCATGATGGGATGTAAGAATGTGGGCTGCTGTAATCAAAATGTAACTGCAATCCTTACCAAAAACACCTGCTTAACCTCAGCTAACCCAGGAAGAAAATGGTGGGCTTGGCTCTCTTGGCTTCTGTGTGGAGGTGTGCTGGTGAATGCAGAACAGAGCTGCTGCTCCTGGGTGTGGAAGTGGTCAGAGCTTCTGCCCACTTTGGCCCAAAATCTGCTTTGTGTTCTTTAGCTGTGTGCTTACCTATCTTAGTTATGTGCTTGGGAAGGCTGCTGAAGTGAGGGAGAAGGAGGCTGAAGATCCAAGCATTTAATCTGTGGTTTGATAACTTGTGGCTGGTGGAAGTAGGAGCAACTCCTGGCCCAAGAGCAGAGGGCTGGGAGGTACCAAATGGCCCAGCTTGTGGAGACAGGGAGGCCTTTGGGCATTCTTTGAGGAAAAACTGGCTTGAAAGTGGGAAGTGAGTGATGAATAATGATCAGAGGTGGGAGCTCAGATCTGTCTGAGTTACAATTACCAATTTTGTCATCATCAAAAGTGGCCCAAAGATTCAGGTATCAGCGTGGGACTGGAGAAGAGAGATTCTTGTCTTCCGTTCTACTGCAAGCTCTTTAGTTTTTGTGAGACTAGGCAAAGTTGTTTAGGGTGCTGTTAACTTCACATGAGTTCAGCTGTCTGGAATTCAGTTTAGTCTTTGATCTCAGTCACTGAAATTCCCTCCTTCTTCAGTGATTCATCCCACTAATACAGTCACTTGAGTATGGGGTGGTTTACCTTCTGCAGACCTCCCCAACAGTTGCAAAGGAGCACATATAACTGAGAGGAGATGCTCAGCTTCTAGTTAACTCAGTGGAGGTGAGATGACACATCCTTACTCCTGGCACCCCAGTTGATTGCTGCTTCTGTAGAGCCAGGATACTCATCCTTCCTTGGAGCACCTTTCTAAGAGCATGTTATCTCAACCTCTGGCAGGCAAAGTCTTTCAGGAGTCAGTGGGAAGCACTCACTTGGGCTTTTATATTTCCTAAAGAAGGCTGAAAAGCCACCACAGATCATTCAGAGGCTGCTTTGGGTTTAGCTTGGTGTTAAATTGCTGCTTGTACCTTTAGGATCCTTACCCCTTTTTCCCTGGTGTGGTGATGATCTTGGGGTGCTCACTGCCTTGTGTCAGATCAGGAGTCCTCGAGGAGGTGTCAGGCTCTTGACCTAAGAGCTCCAGGGCAGGATGCAGGTGGCTCAGTTAAGACATGTGGACCTGTAGCTGAGGCTGTGCCCTCAGCTGCTCATAAAGCAGCAAACTTTATTGCCTTGATTCCAACCCAAAGTGTCTAGTGGACACTTCCAAACAGACCCCTGAGTGAGGTGCTGGAGCTTTTTGCAAGGTCAAGGTGTAGTTTTGGAAACAGTGGTCAGTGCTGGAAAAGCCAAAAGGGATTTGAGACAATGTCAGACAAAGGAGAGACTTGGGCTATATGCTTCAGAGGTCTGGGGAAAGGGCTCAGAGCTGAAAGGCCACACACAGATGTCTCACGTGGGGCAGCAAACTCCAACCAGTCAAAACCCCTTGCTTTGCCATGCCCTGATTCCTGATGGGTTGCTGCTGCTGAAGGCTTCATGAGACCTTGTGCAGGGTGAGATGGGAAGTCAAAGGAGCAGCAGCATAAACTGAACAAAACACCTGCAGCCTCCTGCCACCAGCAGATGATAGGCTCCTTTAGAGCACCTTCTGGCTTTGCTGTAGCAGCAGCTACAGGGCCCTAGTCACTGCAGGGTGCCTGTCTGTGCTCTGGCTGGTTGAGCCAGCACTATAGGAATCACTCATTCCCAGAGGCATTAAACTGCTAATATGTTTTTTAAGCAGCTTACCAATTGTGTTTTAGTTTATTTCTTTAATCAGAGCAAGGTGAAACAAGTTTCAGTGCCCTGCTGATGGCTTGTTTGAGGGAACAGTTTCTCCCAGACAGACAAGAGTGTATTGAGCTCTCCACAGGCTTGTCAAGACAAATCCTTGTCAATGGCCTAAATACTTTTGTGAATATTAGGGAATAATCTCCCAAGAAGGATAAGAGCTGCAGTTCCAGCTGACCCCTCCTGCCCCTTTCCTCAGCCCACAAAACCTAGGGGGGATTAGCTCCATTCTCAAACAGATGCCCCTGTAATTAGGGAGGAAGAAACATGACTGACTGTTTGGAAAAGACACCTTTGGGTAACATCTCAGTGGACCCCCAGCTCCATTACAGAAGTGCAATCTGACAAAACAGCTTAAGGTCTCCACTCCCTGCTCCAGTTTCCATCCATGAAGATGCCTCACAGTCCTTCAGCCTAGAAAGGTTCAGGTATGGGAGGGCCTGTGGAAAAATTTACAGCAGCCAAAAAGCCTAGTCCTGAAATTTCTTTAATCTGATCAGACTTGTTCTTAACCCTGAGACATAAATATCCAGCACATTACACCTTTGATTTACTGTTATGCACCCATCAGAGCAACAGTGGTCCTTTTGAATTATGCATTCTCTTAACAGAACATTAAACCTGCTGGGGAGATGGAGTGGCCCAAGACAGAACTATTATCCTGCCAGAGGAGTGGCTGAGATCAAGAGTAATGCTCCCAAGCTACAGAAATCCTGAGTTTCTGTTGGGTTGCTTGAATGAGCATTATAAATAGCACTTTGTTTCTTCTCCTTCATAAACAGTGTTTAGACTGCTGACAAGGAGCCTGGCAGATGGATGGCTCCTCACGAGGAGGAGGAGGAGGGATTATTATCTGACATCAAAGAATAGCAACGTCCCTAAGTCCTGGAACTTGCCCTGAAACTGCTAGGAGCATGCAGCTGACCTGTGCCTGGGCTCCTGAGAACAAAGCATGCCTCTCAATAACTTGATAATCCATTTGGTATTGGCTCTTCCTATCAAGCCATGACCAAAAGTTACTGCAGTACTCCAGGAAATCAAGTTTGATTTTGTAATCTAGTCAAACAAGTACTTTGGAGTTGCCATGTCCAAGATCAATAAGGAAGCAGTAACTACATTTGCTGTCACAGGATGATATTGATGTAAAAACATAATGGTCAAAATTATAAAATCAATTTCATAATTTAATCAGAAATGTTTATTGATACTATTAAAGCTGAATTCAATAGCTGCTGGTATGCAGTTAATTTCTTACCTGTCAGAAAAACATATTGAAATGTTCTTTCTTTTGAATGCTTGGCTTTAATTCAGTGGGGAAAAACCCAAAACAAGAAACCAGCAGTGACCTGTGGCTGGAATGGGCAGAGGACAATTGTCAGATGGGGAGATGGAGGGGGAGCTTCTCTAGGTGATGGAAAGATGGAGGGGGAGCTTCTCCAGGTGATGGGGAGATGGAGGGGGAGCTTCTCTAGGTGTATAGCAAACTGGTTGACACTTTGCAGAGCACTTGTTCTCAGTCTGCACACGCACACGTGTCTGTAAGGGAGCTTTGGCAGTAGCAGAGCTGGTGACTGCAGTTCCACAGCAGGAATCCTCACCCTGCTGAAGGCACTGGGAGCTTTGCTGTTGGATTCAGCAGAGACAGGACTGGCTGTTGGAGAAAGCCCCAAGATTTTCCTCCTGCTCTCTGACACCGTGTGGGGCAGGAGCAGAGACCTGAAGTGGTGGGGACCAGGCTGCCTTCTTGCCTTGCAGTGCCTGTCCCTGGCAGTGTGGAGCTGCTCCTCGGTGGCAGGCACCCAGGGCTGAAGTTAATGTGAAGTTAAGGAAGGGAAAGAAATGGTGGCTTTGCCTTTGATCCTCTGACCTAATCTAGCTGATGTTTGGGCTAAATCCTGCCCTGTGGTATGCACTGCAAGGGCAGTGGAATGGACAGGGGTGGCTGCAGATCAGGTCAGCAGTGAGTGTGGGCTCAAACCTGACAGGTGAGAGTAGCTGTGAAGGTGGAAGAAAGGAGAATGCAGAGAGGAGCTCAGAAAGTGGAGATGGCATCCACTGCATGGGTATGAAAGGCTTTGTTCTCCTGATGCTCCTGGGAAGGAGTCTCTGAGCACAGAGATCTCAAGGGCTGGGAAAGAGACAACCCCACTGTAGGAAGAATCGCTGAGCTGGCTCTTTGGGGAAAGAGGAGAAGGGGAGTGTTCTCTCTCTCTGTTTAGGTAGAGGAGATTATAGATCTCAGCATCTAGTTGAACCTGATCAATAGAAATTACCAGTGCAGTATTTCTTTGTACACAGCTAATCACAGATGAGTGTTACTTTTAGGGCAGTGCAAAAGAAAAATTATACTGAGGTTTCCTTACTCTGGTGGAAAGATATATTTTCTTCTAGCCATGCCCTACTGTGGCTTTTCAGGCCCTCTGTAGAGATGGTGACCAGATAACTGACTTGGCTAAGTGCTGAGGACTGAAACTGTTTGTAGGAGGTGGGTTTTGGTGGATAAAATGTAGTTCCGGTTACTCTGAAGTTCAGGCTTAACACTTAGCTCTGCTACAAGCTTTCTGCAGTATCTAGCCTGCAGAGAGGGTAGCTCAAACTGCTTGTTCAAGGAGCTTATCCCATGTATAGTCTTGGGAAGCCAACAATGAAATCCTCTGCTGTCATCTCTTCTTTCTTTACATTTATCAATAGAGTCAAATGATCTTGACAGGGATAGCAGCAAGCCCAAGGAACCAACCTGCTCCAAGGTTTGTGGAGTAAGGTGTTTTTTACTGTGACATGTGAGAAGACAGATGAGGCATTTTCCAGAGTGGAAGCAAATTTCAGTCACTAAATCACAGAGGCAGAGCAAGAGTTCCCTTCCCAAACACTTCCAGAAATAGCTCCATGTCCTTGGAATGTGACCCCCAAAATCTGAGACCATGACAATGTGCCTCTCTCTGTAGAGTTACAAGGAGGAGTTACATTCAGCTTGGTGAGTGAGACCATTTCTAGAGGACACAGGCTCCTCCTTGATTTGTACAGGATTGTTCTCCTGGGTTTGAGCCTTCTAACATCCTGTGTCCACGTCTGCTCTGTGGAAGTGCCTGTTCCCTCCTCAGCTGATGGAGGAGAGCAAGCTCTGCCCCCTGGCAGTTCTCCTGCATTTCACCTCTGACACCTATTGCAGAATGGGGTGAGCCATCCTCAGACAACTCCCTGGCTAATACAGGAGTGTAGAGGGTGAGATGAGACCCAGTTCTGACTTTTCATGTGCAACCTGCTCTAGGTGACCCTGCTGTGACAGGGGGTTGGACTAGATGATCTCCAGAGGTTCCTTCCAATCCCTAGCATTCTAGGACTCTGTGTAACCAGCTGACCATAGATTTTGGAGCTATGCAAATCCAAAGATGATGTAAGCTTTGTAACTACAAAGTTGAGAAGATTTTTGATACTTATTAAAATGGGATTGACTGCCTCAACCTTTAAGGCTTTTGTAGGAGATTTAGCTGAGGGAGTGCAGCCAATTAGTTAAAGATTAGGCTATGGACTAAATGAAGCTAATGTCTTTTCCTTGCTCAGATGTTGTTTTTCTGAGTGGTAATTGTTTGTCAGTATTTTAATTGTCCTTCAGCATAAAGAATGATGATAATGTGTAAATCATAATAGTCTTCTGTAACTGAGTTCAGGAAGGATTATTAGCCACTGTGCTGTTGCGGGTTAGACTGCCTCTGAGAAATGGGAATGACAAGATTTGTGTTCAGAAGACAAGTAGCTGAGCCTTTTGACATCTGATTTGGAATATTTGTCTGTATAATACATATCAGTACAGGAATTTGTATCCCTTTTGTGTCTGAGAAACTGGCATATTTTATGACTGATAGAACTGATGTAAGGTGTGGAGCTGTTCTGGTGCAGTACTGCCAGGGCATCAGTGCAGTAAATAACTGTAGCTTACAAACCCATTCACTGACTGAGGGTAGGTGGAAGATTCTGTACTGCTTTCTTTTCCCCTCTGGTGTTCCCTGTGCCTGAATACCATAAATCATAACACATTTCAGCAAGATGGCCAAAAGATTTTGCTTAACTCGAGGTTTGCTGAGCTTTTCTAGTTGGTGGAGGAGTCCTTAAGGTGACATTCTGCTTCTCTTGGCAATTTTAGTGTGTTTTGTTGCTTAAATGGTATCACAATCTACTGGTGATGCTGAACTCCTCTTGCTGTGAACCTAAAGGATGCTGACCACTTGGGAAAGAGTTGGCAGCTGTCACAGAACCAGTTCTCGGGGGGCGCAGGCAAAGCAAGTGCTTTGATTCACCATGGAGTTTAGCATCTGGAGGATGAAAGTCACCCAAGTGACTGGATCAGAGCAGGGCTGATTTTATCTTTTGGATAGATCCTTGTTGATCTCCTTCTTACAAATCCCCAGTGCTGAAGACTTCACTGTATTCTGCACTCTTATGATCAGAAATGTGTTGGTGTCCAACCTGAGCTGCTCAGCTTGGTGGCTTATGCCTGTAGCTTCTAGTTTATCCAATCTGAACATAAAACCAGATGATGCTTCCCTCCCCAAGCTCTTTGGTTCACAAGGAGGTCTTCACTTTTTTGCTTCTGACTGCTTACTCCTCTTTGTCCAAAATCCCAGCAATACTTCAGATAGTACCAAGAGTGTCAGACTTGTTCATCCTTTGCTGTCATGAAACAAAGACTTCCAGTCTCCCTGCTTATCTGTGCAAGCTTAGTGTTCTCTAGGCACACAGAGGTGCCAGGAGATGATTCTGCTTTCTGCTGGTAGGAAAACACAATCTGTGTTGAGAGGTCCCAAGAGAGATCTGGGAAGTCTTAGAAGTTCTGCTCCAACCCTGCATGCCCATAGGGGAAGCTCTGCCCAGCAGATTGCTCCTGGAAATGTGATCCTTTATGAGCAAGAAAAGCAGAGATCTGGTGTCCTGGCTCTATGTTCTTTTTTCAGCTCTTTGGGTTGGCAAGGAGTGAGTGCACACTTCAGTTACATCTGGCCTCTTTACAGCACAGCTAAGCTGTCCAACAGATGTCTGCTCTGGGTCCCAGCAACCTGAACATATGACAGGGAGGCAAACAATCATCTCAGGGAGTTTCATCTCTTGTTTTTCACACAGATTGGCTCACACTGTATCAAACACTTGAGCAAGTTCCTTATTCTTTTGGACAGTAACGTTGCCAACAAGTAGCTTCTGAATCTGATCTCCTCTTAAGAATTCTGAGGAATGAAGCCCTCTCTGGGAAGAGATCCTCAGTTCCCATCTAATGCCACTCCTAACCAGTTGATGGGCACAGGGATGGAAGCTCTATAGGCCCTGCTTCAGCAGAAACCCTTGAGGAGGACTGGGAAATGGATACCATCAGGCCAGATTTGGAGGGCTGGAAATAATTTACCCATAACTCTTGATTTAATCTATCTGTCTGTTCAAATTCATCTCTCATCTAATCAACCCAAACAAGAGGACTGAGATGCTGGAAATAGGGTGTTTATTAGGGCTTTTTTTAAAAAAAATAAGTAACTTTAAAAAAAAAAAAGGTTCTGGAAATCTGTGTTTTAACAAGTTGTTGAGTTAGCAATTCTTTCTTGCTCTACAGCCCAGCTCTGCCACACAGACTGTAACTTTCATCTCCAGCCAGAAAACTTCAAAGTCCTTCTGAGGTCAAGGGCAGTGTGGCAACATGTATTAAATCAAGAGTTCCCAGATCAGCCTCTGCCTTCTGGGATGTGGACATGGACTACAATGTACAGTGACACTGTAGAAACCAGGCTAAGCTGCCCACCTGGGTAATGATTCAGGGCTGTACCAGCCTGCAGAGCTGGGAGGGTTGGTGTGATTGGTTTTAACCAGTGCTAAGGAGCAGAAGGCACATACATGACACCAGCACATTGTTCTGCAGCTTGCTTTGTTAGATCTCACTGGTGAGGTTCACTTACTGGTGCCACACAACCCAACTGGCAAGCAAAATCCTCTCAAAGCAGGTCAAGAAAATATTTCCTTTTCCTAGTGTGGCTTTCTAGGAAACATGATGAGATCCTGGTTTCTGAGGTGGAGCAGCCATTGGTGACAGCAGGAAGCTTGCAGCAGCAGCGTTCTGAATTGGGTTTGCTCCCAACTCTAGTTGTTGTTCTGCTTGGTATAATCTCATTTTCCATTCACAACCATCACATTCTTTCTGTCCTGAGAGTGAAATGCAAGCTAGTCCTTGCCTGATGTCTCTGCTGTGAGCAGCGTGCCTCAGGGGCTCAGCTTTATTAGACAGCAGTCCTGGTTGTCACTTTTCCTCTAAGCAGGTTGGAAAGAAACACAAGAGAAAAATGTACCTATTTTGCCACAAACCAAACCAAAGCCTTACAGTAACTGGCAAGAGTTTACATGTTATCAGCTGAACTGACACTCTGAAATTCTTCCTTTACCTTGGAGTTACCCAAACTCATGATGATAAGAGTGTTCACAAAGTTCACTTGAATCCACACAATAAAATGCACCTAAAGCCTGTTTGCATCCCTCAAAAATACAAGCCCTTAAATAAGGCTTTCCATAAGTTTTGTCATCACTGTAGATTCCCTCTGGGCTTGGTAGAGACATGCAGAGAGAGGGCAGCTTGCCTTTGGGGTGCCTGCCTGTCTGCCTTGTGTGTGCAACTGCACCCTTTAAAGCTCTCAGGAAAAGTGGAGGAAGGATAGGAAAGGGAATTCTTCACCTTGTCTGTGTGAATTTGCATGCATTCTGTTCCCAGTCCTCCTACAAGATGGCATAGCCAACATTTGCTGTGAAGAGCTCTCCTCAAATCCTACTTCCACAATCCCTTAGGAGCCTTGCTTCTCAGAGTGAGCTTAGCTAAGGAAAGAGAGGATGATAAAATGAACTCCTGGTGTCAAGGGTCGAGGCTGCAGTCTCAAACACCCAACCTAGTGGCCAGGTAGCTAGGTTGGCATGTTGATTCCTCAGGAAACCTCCTTCCAAAGGAATCTCTCTTTGCTTCAGGCAAGACTTCGCTGTTCTTCAAGTTTCCCATCCACCTTTTGGCCACTCCTGGTTTGGTATTGGTGCCAACCTGTCATAATTAGAATGGGGATAGGAAAACAAGGGAACTCAAACAGTGTTTCTGAAGCTCAGCTGAAGGGTGGGTTAGGTTTTCAGCTCAGGTAGTTTCTATTTTTGCCAAACAAATTACCTCATTGCTGTACAAAATGGTGATCTTGCTTCATCAGCATTACTCTGTGAGGGGGAAAAAAAACACCAAAAAATTAATCAGATTTCCTGCTGTTCCATTAGCTTTTTTCCTCCTCTCATTTAATATTTCAGCTGCTTCCAGAATGATTTTTTTTCTCTATTATTTTTTTTTCTAATACCAAAAAGGGCTTAGTCAATTTTCAAGACTAACTACTTGCAAAATGTCAGTTTACTAAAGCAGGTTTATTGCTGGAACCTGGCACAGAAAGAAAAGCTGAAGCAATGTAAAAATGTATTTTGATGAACTTTTAAAAAGAAAAAGGGAGGGAGCAGTCCTGATTGTTTCTGAATGTCCTTAACTTGTGTCAGAACTGAGCCACTTGAGGCAAATCAGCTTTCTTTGGTGTTTACACTAGCTGTACAAGAAATCAGGAGGAACATTGATACACCCAAAATGATAGAGCAGGCAGTCAGTCCTCACCCAGCCCATCCAAACCCTCTGCTCTCCAGAGGAAACTCCAACCACGGTGCAGTGGAAGAGCAGGACCACCACTGCCAGCAGAAGAGGCATCTTGGGTTGGTCTCTTTACAGGCAGTATCCAGCTCTGCTGTAAGCTTGCATGCTTTGAATCTCTCCCTTGATGAAGGGTTTGGGTATGGTGTTTGACACAGAGTTCTCTCTGGTGTTTCATCTTGGTAGATAGGAAGCAGGCAGTGGTTATTATCCAATCAGTTTGTTAGCAGGGATGAAAAATTGCAGTTTCAAAAGAACTGAAACTATTCACCCACAAAATACTGGAGGGGAAAAGAAAGACAAGGTCTTATAAATTTCTCATTCTGAAACATAGTTTCAGGTCCAAATTGATCTAAACCAAGTCTATTAAATAATAACAAGGCAAAAATAAAATCAGACCAAGAAAATCCCTCTGAAAATCAGACATGGGGAGAAACACTAATGTTTTAATTAGCCCTTCTAACTGATTTTGCTGTATGGAGACAGCCCATTTCATTCTGGGTCAGCTCCATCTCTTTGGGAACTGTCATGCTCAGACATCCATCTGGGCTGTGCTGGTCACTGGTGCTCTTCTGAAGCTCCTGGCAGGGTTAGGAGTGTGTTGATGCTAAGCTGAAGGACAGGAAGCTCCTTCTCAGAGCTTTTCCTCTCTTTGCTTTCAGCCCCTGCAGCCAGCCTGCCTGAGTAAGGTGAATGCTGAACTGTCCCCAACAGCCATGTCTCGGGGTTCCTTCAAGCTGCTGGGGGGGGGGACCCCTCAGGTTTGCGTGCCTGTGGGTTTGGTGTGAAAAACTCCCTCACCTGCCATTCATCAGAAATAGTCACCAGCTGCTCCCAGGCTAAGGTTACAGTGTCAATGGGAGGTCTTCAGCATGAGAGGGAGAAAAATGTCTGTGCCAAGACGTTAGGAAAGCAGAGTGGAGTGAAACTGGAAACTTCCCCTGATAGAGAGCACATTATCTAAGCATCTTATTACAAATTACTGAGAGCCCTTTTAGTCATTTATTTTTTTTTTTAAATGTCTTAAGGGGATTTAACTAATTAGGCACAAAGTCTTATGCTTGGGATTTATTCAATCATATTTTTTCACTTAAGGTATGGCAAGTCCTCTGGTGTTTTCATGTTCTGGTGGTCATTTGTGGACGAGGCAGATTTAGCTGGGAGGAACCCAGCTGCAGTTACTAATAATGTTCAGCAGTGATGACTCCACAGGCTGGCTGCCCACCAACTCCTGTTGGAGCCTGCTGAAGGGCTGCCTTCCTGCTGCTGAGCAGCTCTGGCCTTGCTCCTCAGATTGACACTGTCACATAGTGTCACTATAGTGGTAGGAGTAGACCTTGAGTGTACAGGAGTGGCAAGGTTGAGTAATCAATGCTGATGTTGCTCCTCTGCTTTGGAGAACTGGAGCCTTCCACCTGCCTGATAGCCCAGACTGGTAGTCCTGAGCACCCTGGAGAAGCAGGAACAGTTCAAGGGCCTCAACAGGCAACAGGGAGATGCCTTTACATCCTGGAGTGTCTCAGTTAAGGATCTCTGTGCTGGGTGCCTGGGTACTTGAAGCAGGCAGTGTGTCTCTCAGGTGGGTGTCAGATCACCATGCCTTTGCAGAACACAGCACCTTGCTAGTGCTAAAACGTGTGCAGAAGCAGTGACTGGCCCTGGACTTCTGCACAGAGTCCACAAGTCTCCTCAGACCATGTAGTGACCTGGGAAAGGTCTCAAATCTCTGTGGAGTTTAATTACAAATCTTAAATACAGAGAGATCTGCAGAAAGCCACTCTTAATCTGACAGTTTCTGCTGGGTTAGGTGAGACCTCTGGGATCTCACAAGCGCTTCCACAGCAACCAGTAGTCGGGTCACTGAGATCTTTGCACTTGAGGTAGGATAATCCAGCAGGAGAGCATAGAGGATATAGCAGAGAGAACTGTGTGCCTGCAGCCTCTTTGAGCTGTGGTGGGGTGGGAGGGGCAGCTTCACAGGCTCGTTTCCAAAGTCACAGAGACTAACCCATCCTGGCTCACGTATCTGTGAAAATCAACACTCTTCTGGGTTGCAGGAATGCAGAAATATATTTGATGTATGAAATTTGTTTCTCTTCAGAGTTTGTTGCCATGAGGTGTTACTTACCTTATAGAGGCTTTTGGAAGCATTTGCTCTTAAAGAGTCAACAAAATGTTGCTGTAGTTCCATTTCTGGGTTAGCTAATTTGGATAACTTTAGAACTATTGATGGCCAAATCCTCAAGGCTTTCTCTACTGATGGGAGGTGAAACTTGCAGTTAATTTTTGATGAGGCTTCTCCATTACACAGGGATCTTTGAAACTCTTCCTTTGGTTTCCTGCCTAGCAGTTAGCTCAAATCCAGCCACGCTCATCCAAACGTTGTCCTGTGTCCAGGCAACAAACTGAGGTGGTGTTGAGGACCATGCACAGGTTTTTGAGGAACTTCACTTTGTGTGAGGCATTGCTGCCCCCACTTTTGGTTAATTTAATTCAGAACACCAGGTTGCAAAGGTACTAAACCCTTCCTGCTCTTGACTTTCACTGAACACCTTGCATGATATTTCAAACCACCAGGATCATCTGGCACCAACTATGTTTGACTTACTGTCCTAGTAAAAGGTGTATAGGAAAGAAATCAATATCTGCTTTGTTTCACAGTAGAAGATCTCAGCATTTTGCAGCCTAACATATATTTTAGTGGCTTCATTGCACCACTAAAGGTCAAGTACCATATCTATGCCTCTGATTTCCTGTGCTGCTTTAAAGCACGTCCTGGCCATGTAACTCTTGACTCTGTTACACCAAAATGAATGGAGCTGTTTTTGGGTAGCCAAAAATGAAATGTAAAACAACCCAAATTCAATAGTTTGTGCAGGGTTTTTGGAGCTTTTCTTCAGCTTTTTCTGATTTTCACCTGTTTTATGTAGCAGTGTTTAATTGTAAGCTCATGGCTAAGCCCATGCTGTAGTTTACAGGGCCAGGGACTCGAACAGCAGGGATAAGATCTGAATAGTAGCAGATTGTCTTTATCTTGGGTGTTTCTTGGTTATAAATGTTACAGTGCTTTTAAGGAATTTCAAACCTTGCATATTTTCTTAGTATCGTTTCCAGGCTCAGTTTATGTTCTGTTCTGTAAGCCATATCGTGCCCCTGATTTGTAGCATTTACATTTCCCACCTCTGTTTGTCTGTCACCTGATAGTTTCTATTCTCATGTTAGGAACTTACCTGCTGATATATTTGACACCACAATATCCCACACAGGTAATTCCAGGCAAATTTTATCCAAATCAGATAAAGCCCACACTTGTTTACTAACCACTTTTGCATTTTATTGACATTCCTGGTTCTGCTTGCTTTCATTCTTTATTTGCTGTGATGAAGGTTTTATGCCCTCTGATTTATTTGGTGTAGAGTACCATTATACATCCAAAAAGAACAATATAAATCAATCAATAGTAATAACCAATAAAGCAAAGTTAACATTTCACTTCATGATTCTCTAATCATCAAAACACGAGGTCTCTGACGTTAAATAAAGCACTACCCAAACAGGCCCTCACACACCTCCTGCTGCTTGCTTCATGCAATTAACTCCTGGCTGAAGGGTGGACTCAGAAGAGTTTATGACATATCTCTTGTTGTCCTACCTTTTATGTTTAAACTGTATCTTGTAAATCAATTTCTATTACAATTCTCACAAAAGAGCATTGGTTCAATAGTGTTTCTGCTGCGGTGACATCAGACAGCAGTACCTGCTTCCCCTCAGCTTCTGAGCTGTGTAGAACATGAGCATCTCATCAGTGGCTCTCCCTGTTTGATGATGCATCTGTGGCTGCTTGCAGGAAACTGGTTTTGTTAAGTTGAGGAGCCTGTAATTCTTCAGGTGATCCCTGATCTTTATTTAATGCTGCAAAACACTACAGGAAAAGGAGCTGAACTTTCATGTCTGCAAGGGGGAAAGTAATAACTTTCCCCATCTCTTCTGTAAGTGACTTGGGCTGTGTGATGAATGCAGAACCTTCACTTACAGGTTTCCCTGGTATTATACACTTGTAGCAAATAAGGTTAAAACCTTTAAAATATAGCATTTAGTAATGTACTGGAAATAGCTTCCTCTCGATTCCTTAAAGGTCACTGCATTTGCTTTTCAGTCGTAATTTTAGCTCAGGCCTCTCCAGAGTGGAGCTGAGAACATGCTTGGCAGTGTTCTCTCAATTTCCCCAAGACTCAAAATAAAATGGCATGGGCCACATATCTGATGAACAAGTATGGACTTCCTGGCTGGGTGTGTTTGTGTGTAAGCACACAGAAAAACCTTCCAGTCTGGGAGTAGGTTACTGGAGCAAATCATCCCCCACAGACACAAGCCTCAGAGAAACAATCCCTCTGATAGTCTTGTGTCCCTCAAGCCTTCCTTAGTGTGACCTTGCTCCCTTCCACCACCCAGAGCCTTCCTGGCCAACAGGCCTGCTCCTGACCTTGTAGTCATGTTTTGCTTAATAATAATGGAATGAAAGATGTGCTTTAATTAAGTTAATGATTTGGTTAGGGCATCTAAAATGGGGAAGGACACTGAAGAGTAATCAGTGGCTGTAAGGCAGATTTTTGCCTCTCACACTTGGGGAATGCTGCATGGCTAGGAGAGCAGTGTGGTTTGTAATGGGCCTGAATTTGCCAGCAATGCTTATCTTTATTAAGACTTGAAGTTGACTCCTTAAAGACAGGTGTGGAATGGTTGAGTGAGGCATTGCATGTTCAAGGAGGGTTAGATGATGGATATTAGGAGCATCTATAAAGTATGGGCTGGGGGAAGTAGCTTTTCACCTGAAGTGACCCAGAGGGGGAAGCAGTGAGGGTGGGGTCATGCAGAAGGGCTTTCAGTTCCTTTTTTCCTGGCAGTGGAAAAGTCACTTTAGCCCAAATCCATTCAATATTGAGGCTCCAGACTCCTCATTTCAGTGCAAAGCTTAGGAGCTGTGGCAGGTGTCTGGAAGGGGGCTGTGATGCTAGAGGTCATTGCTTCAATCCCTAGGGAGAGCAGCTCCCTGAGTTCAGGTGCCTTTGCTCTCAGCATGGGGAATGGTTGGCAGCTGAGGACAGGATCTCATTTTTTTCTTTTTTTTTTTTTTTGCTGAAATAGGTCCTGAGGCATAATATTTTTTACACCTGAACTTATATTTTAAGGCTCACCCTAGGGTTATAAAACAAATGGTTTTTTTAAAGCACATAAATCAAGTGGGATGCCAGCTGGATTTTCCCAGGAGAATATTCATATTCAGTGACTGAAAGGATTTATTCTCTGTTTACATTTATGAGATTTGGCAACAGCTAATGGAAGCAG
Source organism: Galbula dea (assembly GCA_013399015.1). Classification (NCBI taxonomy): domain Eukaryota; kingdom Metazoa; phylum Chordata; class Aves; order Piciformes; family Galbulidae; genus Galbula; species Galbula dea. Next base: position 57,740 of record VWZX01001062.1, on the reverse strand, counting down.
AACAGTCAGCTATCTTCCTTTGTAGCAGGTAATGATATCTCTTTGGCTGATCAAGATCTACAAACATCTTCCCAGTTGATTTATTCATGTTAACATCATTGCTGGGTCTGTTTTGAAACTCAAGAATGATACCAACTTTCATTTTTGTAGATGAAGGGCAGAATTGTTTTTGTCAGCCACCAGCTAATAACTTTCCCAACAGTATGGTGGAGGGGGTGCACTGGACCATTTGGAAGATGTTTGGCCTGGTTTGTATTAACCAAAGGACTCGGAGCTCTTTCTAAAGTGACTGCTGAGAATACCTTGATGGTTTAGGTGTTCAGCTGAGGCATCTGGTTTTCAGCTCTGAGGTGCTCAGTATGTGGAAACCTGCTCTCTTTCGGGGTCTCTGCTCAAGCTCCAGGCTGAAATAGTCTGATCATTAGTTGTCCTTTCCACCAAATCCCTTCTCTTCTCAGACACTCTCTTTGAGCATCTGCACTTGAAAGCCATGCTGGAGACCCAGCAGCAGGGTGCTTACTGCAGCTGAGGTCTTGGATGCAGTCCATTAGCTAACGTGGATGGTAATAGACTGGATCAGGTTGCATTTCAAAACCACTTGATGCTAGCTAGATGACTGTCTTCATGAGCTGATGCACAAACCATACTTGAAGGGCATGGAGAGGAAACCTCATTCCGAAAGTCTGTGGCACCCCATAAAAGGCTTTTATTCTTCTCTTGCTGGTGGCATCCAGGAAGACAGTGGTTCCCAACCACTTTAGAGCCAGTGTCAGGTCCTCAGGTTCTTGTGGCATGACACATTCTCATTTCTGTGAAGCACTGCACATCTTGGTGTCTTTATGGCCCCCTGTAGAGCACTGAAGGTGGCCTTGAAGACCACAAGTGGTCCAGGACCACACTGAAGGAGATCATGGATTAGGTCTGTACTGCTTCCCTGACTGGTTTGTTCTCTTGAGCTTTCTTGTTTTATGTGCTCTGCATTCAAACCTAACTTACAAATCCACCCAATTAATTACCTCAGTGCATTTGCTGGGCAAGGCATTTCACAAACACACTAAAGCTACAATTACTGCTTTAAACAGGCCCTAAACCATTGATCCTGTCCTTCTGACAAACAGTCTGTGCCACAGCCAGAGCACAAGCCACTTTGGAGATTGAAATACCATCATATATATTCTCCTTTGCATTCATAAAGCTGAAGACAAATTTCTTTGCCAGCTTCTGGACTGGAGGAGCTAACCCTGCTTAGCATCCCTCAGCATGCAGAGTGCTGTCTGCCTCCCAGCACAGAGAGGCCATAGAATATATTATTCCATTAACACTTGTCTGCATTCTCTACTCTGCATATTAAAGCAACTGAGGAGATCAATTATCTTCAGCTGGGGATACTAAGCTTTATTATGTCTCTCTTTTTTTAATGTTTATCCAGAGCACTATGAACTTTCCTTCTCCAAAGGTAGCAATCACCAAAGATAAATGGAGTGGCAGAAAGCAGCTACTTAACTAACCACCTTGTGTACTCGGTGCAGGGAGGGGAGGGGGGGCTGAATCCAGCAGAGGTGAGGCTCTGAAATGAAAGCCAAAGGAGGGCTTGGGAGGCAAAGCCCAACCGAGCTGAGATCACAGAGAAAGAGATGTTAATGGCAAAGATCACAGGCAGCAAAACCAAACAAAATGAAGCAGCTAAAGACAGTGATTATATAGATCTGAGCAGACTGTTGACTAGGTGGAATTGCAATTATCTCCTAGGCTCCTGGGACCTTGCTCAAGGAATCATTACTACAAAACTAAGATGATTGTTCTCAGGTGCAGAACATATTGATTTTGCTGTTCTCTGGCATCCTGCAAAGCAACTGACCATGTCATTTGAGTGTTCCTTAACCAAACACATCAATAAACATAAAACTTTCAGAAAAGTAAAAATCACCTCATAAATAATTATAAAGGAGTGAATTATTACCTAGGAGCAAGTGTAATTGATGTCATTATAAATAAACCACAAAATATATCCTGTCCCAAGCTTAAAAATGTATGAAGGCATCCATCCACCTTGTTAAAAAATGATAGTTTGTCTTGCCAGGAGGGCAGCTGTCGTGGCTGCCTGATTGGGAGAGGTGTGTGCAGAGAAGAGATTGCATTGTAAATATTTTTTATTTGCTTTATTTTTCCCTTTTTTTAATTTTATTTTTTTTATGGGCATTCAGAGCTTTATCCAGGGCAGAGGCACAGGGCATGCTCCTTAGAGCCCAACTGCAGGGAGGACAAGGAGAGCTCTGTGTGCTTCCCATCAGCCCTGACCTGCGGTGCTCCAACTACTGTCATCCTTGACCTCTGAAGAGCAGCTCTCAGTAGCAGCAGCCTTTCTTCCCCATAGGTTTTCTCTCTTTTTCTTTTCCTTCCCTGACCCAAGGGCTGCAGGGAGAAGCAAATTCCTTTTGGCTGTGTGATGTGAGGTAATCAGGAATGGCACAGCTCTGGCACCCTCTGTTCTCCAGCACTGCCTGTTCACTCAGAGCCGCAGTTAACACTAGCAAGATATTAACGCAGGAGGAAACGAGAGCCTGGGCTCTGCCTTGACTGATGTCCCAACATGCCTCTTATTCAGGGCTCCCTTCTTCTCCAGAGAGTGGGACACACAAACCTAGAGGGTAGGTCAAAGGGGTAAAGATGAAGGCTTTCTGTTCTCGCTGGTTAGTAAGTGAAAGGGACAGATGAATCCATCTGGGAACGGTGCTCTCTTACCGTGCATGATGTCAGACATAAAGGAAGGAAAACAGTTGAGTACTCTGTGTGTAAGCTTATTTGAATGAGCACAAATCTGGGGCTGGCCAAGTCCAGAGAAGCCAGCTGAAGGCTGTCACTTTGGATGTGAGAGAGCGCTCACATGTTCCTTTGAAGCAGAGCTCTTAATAAACTTGGAACCTTCTGCAGCTCGTCATCCGAAGGGGATGGGAGAGTCTCCCCATCCCCCTTCCCTGGGGTCCTGCGTGGATCCCTACAGCCCTGTGACCCCACCCCAGGCCACCAGATTTGGGGATTCTGTTTGTAAATGGAACCTTAACTAAGAGATGTGACTTCCCACTGTGGGACTCGTGACATTTCTTTACCCAGAGATCGGTGTTTCCTGGTTTAGGTCTCAGTGAATCTGAAAGAGAACTGATTTTGTTGTAGCTGTGTGTGTCCAGGTCAGATGAGCACTACCCTGTGCTTCTGCTGGAACCCTTGCACATCCTGAGAGATTTTGGAGACTTCCTGGCAGCTGTTGCTTTTGGCTACTGACATTTCTCCTGTCTTCTCTTCTGCATCACAGTCCCCTGGCTCCTGCTAGGGTCTCTCTTTGCAGCAGTATTTTCACAGAGACCTTTGAGAACCCTGTTCATGTGAGAAAAATCTGAGTTTTCTCCAAGCAGATACTCTAATTGTTTCACTCTGGTCAATCAGACAGAGTAAGAGCAAAAGTAGTAATAATAACAATCAAAAAGTCAATATCAAGACAACAGATTTTCTCACAGGGATTTCATCACTCTGCTTTCCAACCATCCACCAACACTGCCATGCTCACCACTAAGCCATGGCCCCAGGCTCCAGATCTACATTTTCTGTCTGCATAGACTATTCTGAGAGTGCAGATTACCAGCTCAGTTTGCCTTATCTTTAGACAGCTAATTTTCAGTGTCTAAAGTCAAACCTCCTCTCTGGAAGTGATCTTCTTTTCCTAGAGGTCACAACCATGACAGGCTTTAAGTTTGCACTGCATGGCACCACATAGCTTAATTAACAGAGCTGGCTGATCCAAGGTCTCAGGTGTCTCCCTCCCACTGGATTTGCATTATTGTAACAGTAATGGTTTAAGTGTATTTGTAATCTGCAGGGGAGGAGGAGGGGATGGAGCACAGCTGTCAAAAAGTAAATTTGGGTCATTAATAAAAGGTGATCTGATCATTTGACTGATTTATCAGTTGATGGGAAACAAGAGACAGTGCAGGAATGCAACAGATTTAAAGCAGGAAGAAGGGTGAGTTCTGGCCTGAGCAGTGCTGCAGAGCAGTGAATAGTTTCCTACTGCAGGCCTGAAGTTAAGCAGAAGATAATGTCACTGAAAAAAAATAGGGAGTTGACTTGGATCTGCAAAGCTTCAGGTTTGGATTGGGAGCTTTTTCCTTGGCTTTTCCTGACCGTCCAGCACTCCCTCCAGCTCCCACAATGTTTCCTGGCACTGTCTCCATGAGCCTGGTTGGAGGAGCTTATCTGAAGCTCTCCACTGGGGAATGGAGATAGAACATATAGTGCAAGTTCCTTGGCTCCTTGTCTGCTCTGACAACAGCCACAGCAACAACAAGAAGCTGGACTTATTTTTACTACTTGGCAGTGGAAGAGCTTTGGGAAGAAAGTGTTTCTGAAATTCCTTTGTCATTAAGATTTGAGGAAAACATTCAAGGGGAAGCACAAGGAAATGTATTTAGTGATGCATAAAGAGACTTTTCAGTTAGGCAGAGGCAATGACATCTGACCCTGGACAAATCCACAGTGCAAGAAACTCAAACTGAACCTGCAGTTGAGCTCCATATCCACAAAAGCTGTTAGCAGCTCAGGCCAGCAAAGAGGGGAGGGCAGCCTTTGAGGTATGAAGGAGGAGAGCTCTCCATTTCAGCTATCCCACCCCAGTAAATACATCATCATCTTTTACCTTCCAGTCTTCCAGAAACCTTTTCTGTCAGTTTGTGTCTTCCATCTGATGATGGGAGGCTCTGTGTGAAGGAGTGACACTGTCCTGACTCACAGGGTAGATATTGTTGATGGGTTAATCATCCAGGTGATAAGAACAGTTCCCACACTTTGGACCAATAAGAAGAAAAAGGAGAAAATTAACATTTATTGTGTTTGAAAAAGAATTGTTATTCATCACTTGGTGCAGTTAGCACTGTGTTAATTATCCCTGCCTAGGTCTTTTGCTCAGTGGCACCTAATGGAGACAGAAGCTTCTGGAAGAAAAAGCTATGTCTATTGAGAAGACTAGAACTATCAAAGTCTGAAATGCATTTATTTAATGCTACTGCCTGAACATTTTCTTCTAGAAACATCTTTAGACCCCATTAAGCTGCAGGATGAAGCCTTCCTTTTACTCCACCTTTTGCAGAGCTTTAAATGAGAGCAGACTCCGACAAGTAGGGGTTTTGAGATTTCTTTTTTGTGGTGGAACATCTTGGTTCTGAACAAGCCAGAGGTTGGCTGGTTCCCACATTCCTCCTGATGATGTGGAGGAAGCAGTTCAGCATGTTGGCTCTTGATTTGTCAATAGCTTAATTCTCCATGACAACCTCCCCAGAGGAGTGAGAAAAGTCAATAGCACAAAGTTCACATCACCTTGGATAGCTGATGGGAGGCAAAACACAATGAAGTTAGAGGCCATAAAGTTGATAGGCAATGATTAACCCATCAAACTGGAGAAATGTAAAGAGTCATTAAGGTGACAAAATATGATGAGTCATTGGGTGCTGAGCTAATTAAATGATATCCCAGTGTAAATCAGTGAGTTATGATCTGAGATCTTGGGGGGGGTGGGGGGAAGCATTTGGCCTAGCTAGTGATTTCTGAGAAGTCCTCTGTCATTGCCTTCCCTTGCTTGACATCTTTGGCATCTGCCTGTGGGTCATTCCTCTCAGTTCAGCTTTGCTCAGGTGAATTGATCCAAGGCCAGGCAGAGGCAGCAGAAAGGCCATGACCAATGTCAGTGTGCTTTTTGGCACAGCCAGAGATGGACTGGTGGTCAGCGTGGCAGAATGGAGGAAGATGGTTTCTGTAGCCAGAGAGAGTGGTTCAGCCTCATCAGCAGCTCAGAGTCATCCTGCTCTTTGTTTTTGATGGCATTGGTGGTGGCTGCTGTAAAACTATGGCTGTTAAGGTTTGGCTTTGGAAGGAGTGGAGATGAGAAGGGAGGTGTGGATTTCAGTTCTATTTTACTCAGGCCCCGGGGCTCTGGAATTCCTTTCTTTAGCAGGAAAATCAGGGATGATTTGTTTTTGCCAGCACTTCATTAGCAGTGGTTTGGTTTCATAACATAGCAGAGTGGGTTGGTCCAGGTTTCAGACCCAGTTAGCCTGCATGCACCAAGTCTGAGGATGGAAGTTCTTGGCCATTTTAAACTTTTGTTGATTTTTAGTAGAAATTAGCATTTGTGAGCTTATTTTTTTTTGGCAGAGGTTGCAGGGATGTGGATGGTATGGACTTGTTATCATGTTTGAGCATTGTTACTCTTGCTGCTGTGCATCTTCCATCACTGTTAGTGGCTTACTTGTACCAGCTCTGGTGCATGGGGCTGCTGTGCTTGCTCCCTGCAACTTTAGGAGCTGAAGAACAATAGCAGGGAAACAAATTCTTCTAGTTTTACAGCATGCAGAGGGTCAGCATTTCTGATTTTACTGGTTTCATCTTCTGTATCTAGGCCAGGTATTAGGTAGCTGTGGAGTGGGATGAAGAAGACTGATGACCAGCTCTTCAGGCTGAGTTTAGAGATGTCCTGCTCTAATGCAGTTGTCCATATTGTTCCCAGTGTGTGGTGTGGTTTCACATGAGTTCATGTCACTGTGTTCTTCTCACCAATTTATTATTCATCTGCCATGGCTAAAATATTTATAGGCTGTAAGGTTTGTTCCTTCCCCAGCACCTGTGGTGTTTATGCACAGCAGTGACTTGGGCATCTGTCACAGCAGGCTTATTTGGTGGCTTTGGCTGCTCTTCCACCATCAGTGACCCCAAAGGCTCCCTAAGTGACCTAATTGGGAAATGATGCTGACCAATAGCATCCTTGCATCACTCCATTAACGGCATCCTGTAACTCTTTCTCTTGCTGTCCTCCCGATCAATTAACCCTGCTGCTGTAATGAGTGCCAGGCCCACATCAAATCAACCTCTTATCCAGTAGTAATTATTGGCTGTGGCCTTCATCAAAAAGAGTGAGCTGGAAGTAAATGCTCAGATGGGGTTATTGGACTAATGTCCTCCTTGGAGCTGACCTCTTCTTCCTCGTGCAGCACAGGCTGATCAGCAATCCTGCAGAGACTCTGCTCCCTTCTACTGAAACGTAATCTCTCTCATTAAGGTCTGAGTTATTTAATCACATCCTTTTCAGTCAGGCTACTCTTGCAGCCCAGGGAAAGACTGTTGTCAGCCTTTGTCAGGGGCTGCTTCAATCCCTCCAAAGCCTCCTCGTTTCTTCTGCTGGGCTCGGTTTCCATACAAAGTCCCGGTGGGTTTGTTTCTGCTGTTTTCAAGGTAGATTGTGGTTCAGGAAAGGTTTCCCTCCTTGCACCTTCCTCACATCTGTCAGCTCCTGTGACTCTTCCTTCTGCCTCTCTGGTGATGCCGAGTCTCAGTCTTGATAAGGCAGGTGAGTGTTTGGCAGGCAGTTGAGGGTGATTACAAAAGCTCTGATGTTCCACAGATGAGCATGGTCTGAGGCCTCCTCTCTCCCTGCACTTCTCTCTTTGTGTAATCAGTTTCATTCTGGAGTCACTATAGTGAGAGCTGGGAAGATCAGGCTCTGCTGCTGTGTTGCATGTCATGGAACCTGTTTGCAAGTCAGCTGAGCTGCAAGTGTCCCCAGCTTTACCTGTGTGTATTTTTCACTTATATTACCTACATATTGTGAATTTCTAAATTGCTCTCTTCCTTTCCAAGTCTGTTTTCAGTGACAGCATCTCACTGCAAAGCTCTTGATTCTCCCCCACCTCCTCAGCCCCTCACTTGGAATGGTTTCCTCTAAGTGTGGCTAATTCCTACTCTTCAGTGACACTGGATAACACCCTGAATGCTTCAGGGACTCTGACCATTTTTCAATACCTGCTGTTGTTTGCTGATAGACACTTCTGGTTTTTGATATTGAGTTGCACATTAGGACAAGAAGACCTCTTTTACTTGACAGGGTGAAGTGAAATATCTTATAGTCCCACACTCTATATTAAAATGTCATCTGAGTACATGCAGGGCTTCAGCACAAGCCTGACATGGCTGCTTACCCTTCAGACACATGTGGTCTCCTCAGTAAAGCAGGTACAAACTGTACAAGCTTGATTGGCTGGAAATCAGAGGAACTTTGAGCAAGTGAGTTGTTTTTGCTATTGGATGTAGGGAGGCAGAGCCTAGTGTTGCTGAGCTGGCTCTTACTCCCATGGAGAACCCTGCAGAGCTCTCACATTACTTACACTGTGGATTACACCAACAGAAAGACTCCAGCTTCTTTGCTGAGTCTCCTCTCCTGGAGAACGTTGCTGCTAGTTGCTTATTTTGAGAGAGATCTCATTTTGCCTCCAGCATAAGGGGAAAGGATAGACTGGAGTGTGATCATGGGCTGAAGCTTACACAAGGGCTTAGGCTGTGGTTTAGCAAAGCTCTTAAAGATGGGCTGAGCTTTCAAATGGACTACAAAACTAGGAGAGTTTCCCATGCTTCAAATCAGACCTGTGTGTTAGGAGCATTGCTAAGTGAGGACCTAAACCTTAGGACTTTGGTTAGAGAGGGTGCACCTCTGCTGCCAGTCCAGTCATACAGGACAAGAGCTCCAAAAGACAGAGCCTTGTTGTGAGTCTGAAGTTGATTTCCAACCTGAAAATTGCAGTCATCAGCCTCAAAACTCTCCATTTTCCCCTCCATTTTAAATGGTAAGACCAAAGGCTTGTCAGAGACCAGAAACTGGTAAAAATCATGTAGCAGTCTTTTGGTGCAGCAAGGCTGCCTGTGCTGTTGTGGTATCTCATTCCAACCCAGACAATTTTCTTCTCAGTAATGGAGAGGAGTTGAGAAACAGTGATTTAGGGCTGGTGGGAGGGACAGATGCAGGAGAGTAGCAGTTCTGGCTCTAACACTGCACAGCCTGTTGTGTAAGATTAATGACTGTGGACTACTCTCTCTTTTTCTCTCTCTACAACTGTGAGCAATAGCCTCCAAAAATCAGCCTGCTGCTGGCTAGCCAGCAAACAGATAATAAGATCCCTGTGTGTTAAATATGCACAGCTGCATGTCTGACACTGCTGATCCATCTGCACTCCCAGAGACCACGTGCCAGCTGTCTTGCTCGGGGTGAGCGAGGAAGGGATCCATTAAAGACAGCCCTCAGCTTCATCTCCCAGCTCTGTGCTCTCTTCTTCCAGCTTCCTGGAGTGCCTCTCTCCTCCCCATCCTTCTTTTTTTGGCTGTGAAGGTTTGGAAGCACCAGACACTTCTAACTTTACCATTTTAAAAGTGAACTGGGCTGCCAGGTGGGTTTTCCCTCAGCTCCTGCCGTGCTGATTTTCACCTCCCCAGGCTGGTGGTTCCAGAGGAGCTTGGCCAGTCAAGTGAGTCCCAGTGCTTTCCTACAGCCCTCTTTTCTTGCCTGACACTTTCATTCAGTAAGAAAACTAAACAGCCTTTTCCTTGGCATCTTTTTGTCTGTATCTGCCCTTCTGCATCCTCTGCCCCTCCCAGTAGCTTTGTTTCTGACACTCTCTTTGGCAGCTAGGGAAGAAGAGGAGCAGCATATTCCTGATGCTGTGTACCAATGCCTGCACTGGCCGTAGGGGTTTGGCAGCAGCTTGATGAAGGAAGGGACATCAGCTCTAGTCAAGAGTTTCAAAGCCAGGAGCCTTCAGCACTGCTCTTGGATCCAGAGTGGCTGGAGTCAGCATGAGCTCTTCTTCCTCTATACTTATTTTGAAAATCAACCTTCCTTGGCGTTGGTGCCAAGGGAGAGATAAGTTGTGTCTCCCTGTGGCTACACCATCCTCCTCTTGCTTCCCAGGGCTGCAAATCCTGGCCACCAATGGAGGGAGGGAGCAAAGAGGGGAAGGAGAATGGCAGGACCCATGTGGAAGCCACTGACTGCAGGGAGGAACGTTTTGTGGTGCTCAGGCTCCCAGCTCCATGGCAAATGCTGCTCTGCAATAGCTGTTTCTGCATGAGCTAGCTCACATCTGCCCATGCTGGATGACAAGAGCTCCATGCTCATGCCTGCTTCCAGAGGACCATGTAGAAGACAGGTTCCCAGCAAAGTGCCCTTCAGGATCCTTGCTGGAGGAAGGGAGGAGGGTATGGGGTAAAACACATTACATGTCTACAGGGGCTCTTGTTTGGCCTTACCCTCAGTCTCTACTCGCAGCCGAAGCTTGTACCACGCTTGTAAATGAGGAACTCCACCACTGCTCTACTGACAGGGGCATAAATCCTTTAACCCATGCTTTTAGGCTGTAAACTTTCTCGCCACTGGCATCCTCTTAGTGCTCTCTAGTGGGAGGGCTTTCCTCCCCAGGTGTAACTGGGCAAACATGATGGTCATGGCACAGAGTCGAACTTGGTTAGATTCTGTCTCATAAATACACACAGAGGTAAATCAAGCACAGCTTGTGCCCTGCTGGAAAAGCCAATGCATGAGCAGTTGTTTGAGATCCATCAGATAACTGTGTGTAAAGCTAGCCAGTTCCTCTAAAGGAACCGTTCCTGGGAAAATGCACAAGTGAGGATCAGTAAATAAGTTAAAGCTAATAGGTGACCAGTGCCCTTGGATTCTATGTGCCTGGATTTCCAACACTTAGCTTTTTCTGATTTTCTTTTTCTTTTTTTTTTTTCCCCTCCCCTTTGTTTTGTGGTGAGAAACAGTTCTGTAAGTGAGGGAATACCCAGGATCTGGGAGAGAGCCCTTCCAAAACAGCATGTTACAGACAGTCACTGTCTGGGAAAAAAGGAAATGATAATACTTAGGAACATAATGACATTTTGTATAGAAAATAATAGAATTGGCAAAAGTATCACCCAAGTGTGCACATGCTTTGGTTTATGGCTAAGTGAATGTGGGAATGACTCCCCTCCTCCCAGGCACTCCTGTCTTTTAAAGTGCAGAAGCATTAGCAATAGCTGAGCCCCAACTGGTAGAGAACACTTTAGCAGAATAAGCTAAAAGGGATATAAACAGTTACCAGGGAAATGAAGTTTCTCACAGCCTTCTGGGTTTTGCTATGACTACACACAGGATATTGCCCCAACACCCCCAAAAACCCAAACACAATATACCCTCTTCATGCTTGAACTATGCTGGAGTTTGTGGTGAGCAAGAGCATTTGTGTTCCCCTGGCAATACACTCAGCCAAACAAGATATCAAATACACTTGTGAGGAGCTAGCATCATTGCTAACATTTTTTTTTTCTTTATGCTTTTCAATTTATTAGGTTAGGTAAAGTGTCCTGGGCTTGTTCCTGATCTCAGCCAGGTTTGACATGGACACGAGTATATCAGCTCCTGATTGTGATCTCTGAGAATTGAGACAAGGCAGTACCTAGAAGGGAGTTTGGACCAAACTTTGGCATCCACATGACTTATTTTCTTTCAAAGACCCTCTGGAACAGCAGCAGCCCCTTTCTAAGGAGAACAAGACCCTGGATGCAAACTGGCCTAGGCTGCCCAGGGCAGAGGTGGAGTCACTGTTCCTGGAGGGGTTTCAAAGGCATCTAGATGTGGTACTTGAGGACAGGGTTTTGTGGTGTGGGGGTGATAGGTTGATGGTTGGACTTGCTGATCTTAGAGGTCTCTTCCAACCTGAATGATTCTGTGACTCTGTGTTTAGGGTCATGTTTCTAAAGGAGACCTGGTGAAGGTCTGGCTGTCTCAAATCCTTGCACATGTAGGCATCCATATCCCAGGAAACGGCATCTGACAACTGTGTGTGTGTAGGCTCATCCCGCCTCACTTCTTGCTGTTCCAAGGTGTGCTCCAACCCCAGGTAGCTCTCTAATGGCAATGGAAAGGGAGACTCAACCAGACTAAATCCACCACCATGGAGAAGCTGTGACTCTGCATTGACAGCAAAGGCAGTTTCAGATTATCTAAGCTCCTGAGCTGGGTGCTCTGCTCACCTGCCCAAAGGTAGGTGGGAGCTGTGACCTGTTTGGAGGCACTGCGAAGGCCCTGGCCTGCCTGGCTCCCACCCTACCTCCAGGGTGCCTAGCAACACAACCAGATGACAAAGCCTACCTGAGATAGGAATGTTTAGCCTGCAGATGACCATGGGAGACCCAGTTCTGAGTGCAAACCAGGATTATTGTAGCTTTACATATCAACTTCTGCCATCTGTTTCTCTGCAGCAGGTACTGAAGAGCACCTACATAAATTAAGTTGTTGACCGCAGATGAGGCTGGGTAGATATCTAGCAGGTTATCTGACAGGCATAACTCAGGGCTGATTTATGCCTGCAGTCATTAGAATGGAATGTACAGTTGGTTGGAGGCCAGAGAAGTTAGAGTTTCTTTCTGACTTCAGTCAAATTTAGGCTGAGCCCCTTGTAAGTAGTGCATTCCCCATGGGAAAGGCCTTGACTTCCCTGTTCTTTAGCAGAATTTCCATTAAGATAAAGATGAAGAGGATATAAGGTATCAGCACTAAGGAAAATGGAAGCACTGGAAACAGGAAAATACCTTTCAGAGTTATGAACCCATAAAAGGTTTGCAGAAAGCCAGAGAACACATGAAAGTCGTCTGGTCTGGGGGCTTGATAAAAAATTGATTCTCAGCCAAGATTCATTCAAACATTTACAGACTGAACAAGGCAACTGGCAGCAGTGCAATTATCCACCAGGAGTTTTGCTTGGCTGTGGTGCTTGTTCTCCTAAGGCTTTTGGATCTGCTCTGAGCTCCAAATAGTAAATGTATCTGCATCCCACACAAACCCAGAAGCCAGATCACAATCCAGGTTCCGCTACAGCTCTAAGTATCTCCCCTTTGGCAGATCTGCTCTTCTTTCTTGGGCTGTTACTGGCTGAAATCAAGGACCAGGCTCTGTTCTTGCTTCAGTCTACGTAGATCTGAAGTAATCTCTTTTGACAGAGTGAAATTATACTGGGAAAAATGAAATTAGAGTTTGGCCTTAGAAGGGAGACGCTCTGGAAAGCCATGAGACAGGTTGACTCTAGATGTGGATGTGCCAATATATCACAGGAAAATCTTATTCTCTGTGTGTTTCCACACAGCCTGAAACCCTCATCAGGGTTCTTGTCCAGTTTTATAGGCTTGTGAGGGCAGATTAGAACAGTTTCAAAAGAGTGGGACACCTCAGAGGTGGTTGGCTGCCTATCTGAAACATGTTTTGGGAGGTGTGTCCCATCCATGGTCATGACAACCTCAGCTCTGTCTGCCTTGGTATGTAAAGGAAAATATGCATCCCAATGGGAATGGCTCTGGGCTTTTCTTCACATCTTGATGCTTTCATAAAAATCTTGCATACCAAGATCATCCCTCCTGTGTGTTTACAGAATTCATAAAAGAAAAGAAGGCAGCGCTCTCTGTTTTCTCTCTCTCCTCTTTGGGTACACATAACAGAGGCTTGCTAAGGAGGAAAACAGTCTTAGAGGAATTGCAAAGCCCTAGATCTTTCTTTAGAAATGTAACTACATAAGGTTAAGGTCATGAGTTAGAAGATAAAATAATGCATGGAGCTGAATGGTGGAGGAACTCCCTCTGTGGGCTGGGGGAGACTTGGGAGTCCCTGGGCCTGCAGCTGTCCAGGGAAGGAAACTGCAAACCCAAGTGGAACAGCAATTTTTTTCCTTCTCCCAGATTATTCCTAGTAGTTTTCTGAAATGAAACCCTGTAGGTGGAGTGGCTTGTGTGACATGGAGTAGAGCTTGCTGAGTATGCATGGAGGGCAAGGCTTGGGGGGAGACTTTCAACCTGTCTGAGACTTCTTGCAGGACTGGTCACTGTCTTCTCTCCAGCCTTTCCCATGAGGTGCCCTTTTGGCCTTGGTGACAGAGCCAGCTGGGCAGGGCAGAGAAGGGTCCTCTGCTCAGCTTGCTGAGCCAGAGTAGAGAGCAGAAGAGGTGTCCTTCTGCCATTCTCTCCTTCCATCCTGCTTTCCACCAGGATCTGTGCAGGTCTGAAGCAGTGTCTTCGTGTCCTGTTGGGAAATGCTTGGCCATGTTTTGTTTTGATGGGAGATAGAGGCCCTGGGACTCCAGACCTTCTCTGCAGTGCCAAAGTTCTCACTGCTCCTAAAATGGGAATGCAAAAATAAAAAGTGACATATTTAAATTCTGAAGTGGGGTGGGAGTGGGAAGGAAGAAATAAAAAGCAATCCAACAAAGCCAAGATTTAGGGTGACATCATTTTCTATATAATTGCAGTGCCAGCAGACACTCAATAAACATATCAGCATTGTTAACATGATTTATGACCCAAATAGTTGAATATAAAATATTATCAATAGCTGTGTCATCATTGATCTTTCCTGGGGCTAGCAGCTGAAGGATGGAAGGAGGGAGATGATTTTAACAAACAATCCTTGACAGGAATCCAAAGGAAACAATGTGCAGGGACAGACAGCTGACAAATTCAGTATGGGGCCATTAAAGCACGTGATGAATTTGCTGGGAAAGTATATATTTGTGGAAGAGGTGAGCTCATATCTACCATAAATTTGTCAGCCCTGACACAGTGTTCTCAGGCCTGGCATGAATAATGCCTAGCTCTTTACAGGCTTTGTCTGGCAAGAGCTCTATCAGTCACTCCAGGGTTATTTACAAAGAAAAGTGTCTATCAGTTACAAGGACATGACTTTGCCACTAAAAGATAACAAAAGAGGAAGTCAGCCAGTGGCCTCTCCGTGCAAGATGCATCTTCTCCACCCCAGAGGAGCTCTGGGCTGGAATGAATCAGATGGACTGCAGTAGGACCTCCTGGCAGAGTGCCTGGCATAGGCTGCAACAGTACATTTATCCACTCTGATTAGATTAGAATTATTAATAGGGGTCTATGGAGTGGAGCAAAGGGTCATTTGGAGTTTAATTCTGTTCTCAGATAACTTCATTTCAGCTGATGGGATTGTTATTGTAGGGGTTTTATATGTTTATAGGAAACAATATACCCAGTAATGAAGTCATGCATCCTTCGGCGAGATTAGGAGAGCTATTGTGGAGCTGGAGTGAAGGCTTGACAATTGTGTTAATTAAGGAAAAGTGATTTGACTTTGTCTCCTCATAAAAGGCATTTAAGAAGTGACTCAAAGCTGCTGAGAAAGTGTTCCCTCAATAGAAATAGATAGCAAAACAAGCAAGAAATGAAAGCAGCCTTGGCTGGAGTAAACAGAACTGCTGATGCGATGCTTTTAGTTAAGGAAGACAACGATTGGGCCTGGACTTTCAGCTTCCTGCTAGGCTAACATAAATGTCTATCAATTTAGCAGTGAGTGTACCAGGGTCTCTCTTCCTTCTCCTCAGTCCTGATAAAAGTGGAAGGCAAGATTACAGACTGTGGTATTTATATCTATTTTATAGGGAGCTCCATCTAAACACAAGGAGGAACTCCTTTACCTTGAGGGTGGTGGAGAGCCTGGAGCAGGCTGCCCAGAGAGCTGGTGGAGACATTCCAGACCCACCTGGATGCCACTCTGTGCAACCTGCTCTAGGTGAGCCTGCTCTGCCAGGGAGTTTGGACTAGATGATCTCCAGAGGTCCCTTCCAACCCCCAACAGCCTGTGATTTCTGGCATGCTTACGTTTGTCAGTCCCTCGTTTCGAGCACCAGACCGTGGAGGTTGGTGTTATGTCCAGCTTCTTCAGAGGGGACACCCAAAGTCAGACACCAAAACCTACATTTAAAATGATGCTCTGACAGGGAAAGGTAACAGGTGGAAATCTGCAGGGCAGAGCTTTAGAGGTGCTCATGAGTGGTGCCAGTTTAGCTGCTTGCTGAAGGAGATCCAGGAGCCAATCTCTTATCAGACCAAAAATCTTGACCTGTGCTCCTTCCTGAAAGGCTGGTGCCTGAATTTCAGGGTGTCACATTGTTCCCAACAGAACAGTTGCAGGCTTTTGTCACTGGGTGAGTTATCTTCAAGGGCTTAGTCTGATGATAGTTATTTTTTTTTTTTCTGAGAAGTTTTAAGTCTTTTTGCAGTGGCAGGGAGCCAGCTCCTTCCATGGTGTAAGTTGGACTCTCTCCATCCCCTTCAGTGCAACTGCAGTAACATAGCCCATTGGAAATCAAATTAAGCACTGAGCATGGAATGTGAAAAAGCAGCATATTCATGCTGCAGGATGGGATTTCAGTTGCAAGTGAAGGAATTCTCTTGTTCACCACCCCAAGATGTGACCACAGAACAAATAAATCCTGATGAGGGAAAACAATTCCTTATCCCTCCCCAGGTAGTGGTGTCTCTAAAAGACCAAGGTTGTCCCACTTCAGTTTCTCAGGCAGAGTGGTGTAGCTAGAACTTCATCAAGCAGGTGCTTAATGGGCTGGTAATTAATGAGGATAAAGAAAGTTACAGCATTACCAAAAGGGCCAGAAGCTTGTGCAGTAAAGGGTTTTCAAAACACAGGTGTTTATCTTGTAGGCTTTGCAAGCAGCTGTGACACCCCCATCAGTGTGATGAGCTGGAAGTGCTCTGTGGTCTGTTATCATCCATGTGTTGGCTCTGAGTGGTCTACTGTGTGTGGTGGATGGAATAACCCCCAGGAGATGCTATGGCCTCTTGGTCATATCTACAGTGAATCAGGCCCTGGAAAGTAGCTGTGTCTGTTGCTCTAAAGCCCCTCTAGATCCATCAGCTTTTGTCTCCAGCATGGTTAAAGCAGCTTTCTGGGACTCAAAGCAGTATGTTTTCAAGTGGATGTGAAATGTATTTGGGGACTGCTCAAATGCTTTTATCCATTTGCTCTCCAAGTTCACTGTGTCACAGAGAAAGCAAAAGCAAATGTTAAAAGACATGGGAATCATCCTCTGGCAGAGGAGAAAAGGGGATGGGGAGTGAAGCAGATACTCCTGCCACCATGCAGATCTCTTGGCCCACAGAAAAGAGTCCTGGTTCAGGAAAGGAAGATCTAGTTCTTAGAGACTAACTAACTCTACTTGAAGGGAATCTTGTTGTGTGTAGCTCTGCTGTTGGCTTTCACAGGGACACGAGTGCTCTGGGAGTTTGGGAACTTCTCCTGTGAGGACTCGAGCCACCACTGGCTCTGGGAGGGCAAAGGCTGGAGATCTGCTGTGGCTCTGTCCAGAGCCTGCTGGCAGTGTTCTGGCAGCTCTGGTATCCACTTGAATTTTGGCCTGTGTGTCCAAGGGCTTATGCCATTTTCTGGCTGTGTGTCCCATGACTTCAGGAACTTGCCAGCCACCATGACAAGTCTCTTCACCATTCAGTTTCCCCTACAGGGAGCCTACCTCCAGCCCTCTTGGTTCCCATTGACTTCAGCAGGAATTCAGGGGGAATAGTACTTTGAAGAGAGAACTTTTGCAGACAATTCAATGCCCACAAGGACAAACAACAATGAATCTTCCTTCAAGGAACTTCACAACACATTTTCAGACAGGTGTAAAACTGCATATTGCCTTGGCAGGAAAATCTTCCCCTGCTAGCCTGGAAACTGCATGTTTCTTCTTTTCCTTGGGCTTGACATCCAGTCAGCTCTGCCACTGAGCTTCTTCCTTTCTCCTGAGGACCTCATTGTCTGTGTTTCATTAGATTGTAACTAGGCTTTTGTATTGATGAAGGTAATGGTAATACAGTGACACAGACTTGATGGTCCTGAGGTGGAATTTCAGGGTGGTTCAGCTCCTCTGGGGACATCAGTTCCAGGCTGCAGATACCAGCCTCTTGTCTTTGCTCCTGCATTGCAGGTAGGAAACAGAACCTCACAAGACAGAATGCTTGGGAAGCAGGAGAAAATCTCCCCTGTGGGTGCTGTGTGGAGCCTTGCAAGCACCTCACAGACACTTGGAGAGACATTGGCAGGGGAGGAGTCAATGTGGGCTGGCCAGGCTTGCCCCTAACCCGTGCCAGCCGTGGCTGCAGGGAGCCCATGGACCTGTTCCTACAGCTTAGATGGTAGGAGAGGGAGGCAGAGGATGGCACTGGCTGGAAGGTCTGCTCACACAGTCCCTCCCAACCTGGGGAGGGAGGTCTGGCCTTGGCTGTCCTGCCAGCAGCTCACATGGCAGGTTGCTGTTGGAAACCTGCTCAGTGTCATGTTTTTGGGGGGTATTGCCCAAATACAATTTGACTGTAGAAGAAAGCAAGCCCTTAAAAGCTCCAAAGCAACCAGAAGGACTGGTTCCTCTGACAAGTAACTGTAAAAACATGTCTTCAATTTGAGTCCATGTGTCTGCTTTCAGACAATTTCTACTGGAAATGCCTTCACAAGTGGAGGCATTGCTGTAAATAATTGGATTTCAAACACTACAACTCCTAGTCACTCTGAATAGAATCCTGGAGTTGGAATAACAAACATAAAACTGGCTGCTGTAAGACAGAAAGAGGAACTGTAAGGCCATCAGCAGAATCCAAACCAGGAAACGATGCCAACTTATGGCAAAGTAAACTGAGAGAAATAAATCAAACTGAAAGACACATTTTATTGTGGGCTGAACAATACAGGCTCTGATGTTTCCACAGGCAAGGCACAAATATCCCTTTACTATAAAAAACCCAAAGCTTTGAAAGCTTCCAAATGAGCTGCAGGCAAAGGAGCAAATAATAAATGACAGGCAGGGCTGGTCTGACAGGGCTTTGCCACTTGGGCTGCGGAGGCCTTAGAAGACTCACAGATGTCAGGTTGTCCTCCAAGCATCACCACTGACCATGTCATCCCCAGCAGCTAAGACTTGCAGCAGCAGTTTTGGGCAGGTGAGCTAACCCAGCTGAACAGGTTAGCTCCCTTCAGCTGAGCTGCTGGGAGGGTCTGGGGCAGCCAGCCTCACTCCCAAGGCTAAAGGAGTTCAGCTGCTGCTTCTTTTACTGAAGATGCTAAAATTCAACCTTCTGATAAAGCTTTTGGCCAGTGGTTTGAGCTTGCAGGGGGGCTGCTGGCAGGGACAGCTCAGCTGAGGAGGAGAGGAGGCACCTCCTGGAGCTCTGCTGGCTTGGTTGCAGTTGATCCTGAGCTCGTGTCCAGGCTCTGGCTGTGAGCACTAGTTCTGCAGCCACGGCAGGAGTAAGCGTCTGAGCGAACCCTGCAGATGATGCTGGATTTTGTGCTTTGCAGCTAATTGTGCTTCCTAGTTCAGCGTGTCAATTCCTCTGAAAACTGGTGTGTGGAGCACATATCCCTGGGCTGCTGCAGAGCCTGGGTTTGCCCAACCATTTCTCTTTGGAAAGGGGAGAAAGAAACCCCAGCTGCTATCCCCTGAAAGGCAGAGAGGGCATCCCAGCACGTTACAGCCACGTCCGAGCAGCCTGGGCACTTTGTCATCCTTCTGAAACACACTTCAGAGTGTTTGGTGCTGGTGCTCAAGTCTCACCCAGCTCCCTCTGCCCCCCAGCTTGCAAAGCAGCCCTGGACTGGAGCTGGGAAGGTGACAGCAGCTGGCAGGGGTCTGGGGGTGTCTTTCCTGTGCCTTGTCTCCATAGGGCTTGTCCCCAGACCGTGGTGGGTGACATTTGGCCCACACAGGAAGATAAGAATTAAGACTGAAAGGAACTTCCTAAGTCATCAAGTCCTGTCCCCTGCTGTTGAAGGCAACCACATCATATGATGCCTTTCAAGCACTTATCTACTTCCATCTTGAAACCATTTAGGCTTCTTGCCCTCACTACTCCTACTGAGAGGCTGTCTTTCTTCTCGTGGTTATAAACCTTCTTCTCATTTCCAGCTTAAATATGTCCAGGGTAGTTTAAGCTGTGTTTAATAGATACTGAGAAAATAAATTAGTCACCAACTTGCTTTTATTTATGTGCATTAAGCTTTGATACACATGTATGGGGCTCTTCTGCTGCTGTGTGTGTTTGGTGCTCATGGGAGGGGGTCAGCCCTGCTGGGTCCATGTTCTGGGCCCTGGTCTGGGGAGGAGAGGGTGACCTGGGCAGTCAAAAAGGAGCAAGCAGAGAGGAGTGAGGAAGGAGAAGAGAGCTGAGCCAGGGCAAGGGTCAGGAACAAGGTGTTAGAGGCAAGGAAGCCTGCTAATGAGCAGAGGGGAAATGCTGGAACAGAATGGGGGGGGGAAGGCACTTTCAAGAAAAATAAATAGTGCTGCAGATAAAACATAAGCAAGCAAAAAAAAGTGTTTAGGCAACAGGGAAGCAGATGAGAAGAAGGAATGTGTGGTACAAGGGAAACAGGGTTCACAAGGAGTTTACAGCAGGGGAAAGAAGAAACCCACTCAGAGATGAAACCCAAAAGGGTTTCAAAGAAGGTGTCCCACAGGTTGGGGCAGACTCTGCTCCTGCTGCATGAGCTTGCTGGAGATAAACTCATGTCCCTGTGGCAGGTCCCAAGAAAGAGAAGTGCAGGCTTACTCTTAAAGAGAACGAAAACCTGTAGAGAGCCATAACTGTCTTTTCTGATAAGATTTTAATATTGTTTCTGTAGGGAGTGAGAACCTGAGGGAATAAAGAGTGCTAAGCTGTTAGCTGGTGCTTGCTGGCACTCAGCAAACCTCCTTGCTCTGCTGGTCTGTGAGAAGTTGCCATCATGAAGGTGGCAAATAGGACTCAAGGAGAAGCCATCCCTCTTCCTCAGAACACACTTTCAATGCCAAAAGACAATTGCTAATTAGATGGATAATTGTAAATAGAGGATGTGGCTTCTCCCCCTCCCCAAGGCTAGTGATTTGTGCCACTGTTAGGTGTGGAACAATGCAAGGATGAAGTAAGAGACGTGGGGCACTAGACATCCTGACAGGCAATAACACAGACCTTGGTACCCAGCTGGCTTGGAAAACCATGCACAGGGCACTGCACGCTCCTGGGAAGGGATGGAGGCAGCACAGGAGGTGCAGGCATCAGCCACAGCTGAGCCTCTGAACATTTTTGGGTATGTGCTCATCTTGGAGAAGTCCTAGGGACAGGCTAGCTGCTTATCTGCAGCATCTGTGGGGTGGCTTTGGAGAAGGGAGACCTCTCTGTGCATGCTGTGTGCTGTGCTGGTGTGATGTTAAGTCATGGGGATGGAGCCAGTCACCAGAGCGAGGGTGGCTCTGGCTGGGGACTTGCAACTGTTTATTAGACAGAAGAAATGGAGATGGAATTTCTACCATCAGTGGTTGTCAGTGGGGGTCTGGGTGGGGACAGCATTGCCTCTCCTCCTCTCCTTAAAGTGCAACTTAGAAGCTTCTTTCTCATTACCTTGTGCTGGAGCTCAGTGAGAAGGGACCTTTTCTGATACCTCCCATAGTTCAAAAGCAAAAGATGAGACACTTTCAAGCTGAAGGGAAGCAAAGCCTTCAGCTTTTGGATGAGACTGGTGCTGGTGAGTCCAGTCCTAACCTGCCAACAGGAATTCATTCCAGAGCATGAACCCTGCATTACTGGGGGGTATTTAGACTCCTGGAAGTTGTTCCATATTTCTTTTGTCTGTCATGTGCACACATGAAATCAGTGTTTTCTGTCCTCATAGCAAGAGGGTTCATGTCCATCAAGCCAGTTAATGGCTGGGAGGTGATGTTCAGCCTGTGTGCCAGGGGCCTCTGTCTGATCAGGGAGCTGGGGGCATCGCCTGCATCCTAGTACAAGTCATCAGGTGGCAGATCCACCAAGGAGTCTGCCAGCTGCTCAACTTCATTACACTTTATCATTATGTCTGCCTCCTTTTTTTTTTCTTTTAATTTCTACATTTAATCACCTGATATCATTTTTATTGACTTGTCAGGGTGTGGGAGAGCCTGGTGGGGAATTGGTTTCACTTCCATGTTGGTAAAATATGATGGGGAGCTTATGTCTGTCCTACTTCAAAACATAAGATTCAAGTGATCTAATTAAGCCTGTGAGTACCAAAACACCTAATTAATATTAACTCTGACCTGGAAAACCATGATAGGTGTCATTGCTGCAAGATACTTTCCTGTATCATTTAAAATGCATAATGAACTGATAGCCGTTGCTCAAAGACATCATGACCCCAGCCCAGAGCAGGCACTTGCTTTTGATGGAAGCGTGTTGTCAGTGTGACAAGACCTGTGTCAAACTCTCAGACAGCTGGTCACCATTTCCAAAGGTGTCTTCATCTGCAGCTTGTGGAGCCAGCCAGCCAAGCTGCTCCTCCTGCCTTCCAGTTTGGGCACTGGAAAGGGAGGAGACTTCCCTGTGTGCTTGTTCTGTGTTGTGATTTCAGTGGAGAGCTGGCAGTTGGCTAACTCCTACAAGATTTTAAGTGAGCAATTAATAGTGAGGTTGGAAATGGAAATTCTAGCTGTTTCCCATTTGCTGTATGTCCCATACCTGGGTTTAGATGCTGCACTGGCAGTGGAACTAGGTTCTTACAGCCACATCAATCTAGAAATAGCTGCTGTTAAAAACCAATAATAATAAAAAGCCCCTGTAGGCTCCTGAGGTATCCTTGGACTGTGCTGCTCTGAATGTAGGCTGGTGCCAGGCAGGCAGCATTGCTCATCTCTGGATTCAGAAGATGACCAAGATGATAGCAGAGAGGCATCTCGCCTCCTTGTTCAAGAAACTGCTTCTCAACAGAGATCCAAGTTTCACAGGAGATTTCCCTTTGCCAACAGCCCATCTAAATCACACTTTCCACACCTCCTCCTCTGCCAGCTCTTCTCTCTAGTGGCTGCATCCAGGAAATCACCTCTCTCCCAGAAGGTCAGGAAAAGTGCTACCAGCAGTGAGATCTCCCGTGGCACCCCCAGCCCGGGAGAAGAGGGCTCTGCTGATTGTTCTCCAAATTACTGCATCCCTCAGAAACAGGCTTTAGTGTCTCAACAATTCACTCCACTCCTGACCTCCTGGGCTCTCTGGGCTGGCAGCTTTCCACCAGGCCATGGAGCTGGATGCTGTAACCTTTTAACAAACACTGTTAACGGCGGTGAGAAAAAAACCCCAAGTCACAGATGCATTTTAGGTTTGATTTCTCCTCCAGAAATTTCAAATTACACCACATATTGGAAAGGCCTGGCTTGGCTTGGAGCCATGCTGATAGATGTCAGCTTGCTAAACAAGATGGGCTCAGAAATATGCCTAGATGTTTCCTTTTTTATTTCAAACAAATACAAGCAGTAGATTAACATTTGGCTGACCCTGGCAGCAATTGCTAAATGTAATGTTGAGAGCAATCTAACACTCTGATCCTCCGTGGTCCTCCACAGCAGAATGTTGTTTTCAAACAGCTTTCCAAGTTGTACAAACCATTGGGCATCTCTGCAACAGGAGCCTGACCTCCTGACCAGCAGCACCCAGAGCACACTGCTGGTCAGCACCGTGAGGGTTTCCTTCAGCCAGGGCAAGGTGCTTCTGGAGCTGGCTGCTGGCTTCCAAGGAGCTGATTAACTGAATCATCCTTGTGTATCATTCATAAAGTTCGTGTGCTGTTACTGCCCAGAAAAGCCTCCAGTGATCAGGGAGACCTGCTCCAGAAAGGCTCTAAGTGAGAGACAGAATCAAATCACGTGAGAGAAAATTAAATTTTCATGTCTCATAAATGAAATATACATCAGGGACCCTCTCCAGGGACCTGCAAGCCCTGGGATTTTGGGGTGGGACCTAAGTGGTGTAATCCATGGTGGGTGCTGCCCTCGCTACGGACCTGCCCTGGTAACGACTGGAGCTAGTTTTGGAGAACTGCTATTGACAGTAAAATTCAAATTTTGCCTGAGCTCCCAGAACAGATGTACCTCAGAGTCCATAGACTGCAATCCTTAACTGCAGCTACTCAGCTGTGACCTTCAGCCTCGGGCTCACTGCAATAAAATTTTCATGCAACCATATGGAAGAATATTTTAATAGAGATTTACTGTCAGTAACTGTCCCAAAGGAGCAAATAAGGAAGCTGTAACATATTGTGTACAGTAAATCAAGGGGACTTCAATGGAGAGAGGAAACCTCCCCCAGGCAAGCGTCTTTAAAATTACAGGCAACACTTTGTACAAATATGTGTACAAAGGACTAGATATGCTCTCTGCTAAGCAGCCCAAAATGGGCTCGATTGGAAGATCTATTGATGAGGATTTGTTTATTGTCTTCTGGAAGTGCTAAGGGGGGGAGGAGGTCACCTCACCAGTGACTGCTCTGCCACTTTGGCTGCGGCAGAGGCGGTGCAGAGCGGCCCGGAGAGGAGAGAGGGAGGGCTGAGGCCAGCAGCTCACCTGGCAAACCGCGTCTCCCAGCAGACACAACTGCAGCAGTGCTCCCTTAGCCTCTCTGACCATATTGGGAGAATGTAGTTAGGAACCATTAGCCTTTGCCTGGCTGCTTCCTGGAGCCTGGGGGAACCAGCAAAGGCTGTAGCTTTGGAAGCATGTCAGAGCTGTTCCTTGTTGGTGATCCGCTGGAGATCCTCCTGGGGGGAGATCAAGTGGGCAGAGGGTCTGTCTGTCTGTTTGGAGGCGTTTAGAGACTTAAGAGTTCATCTCCTAGGGCTTCATTTTCTTCCTTTACCCTTGGCACTCCTTTCTCAGGAATTTCTGGAAGTGGATAATGGGAATCTGAACTTCCCCTCCACTCCCACACTGCACACACTCTCCTTTTGTTCCTCTGATGAAGCTCATAACATGACCAGGCAATAAACCAGGACCAGGTGGGTTAAATGCTCATGGAAGTGAGACTGAGTTATCCTTCATAAGAGTCAGCTCTAAGGGTCACGTAAAGAACAACCTACCTGAAATCACACAGGTGCCTATGGCACACATTGGGTCATGGAGTGTGTGATGGAAGGAAGGAGGAAGGCAAAGCAAAGCCCAGGAACAAGAAAGTAGCCTAGTAGCAGGATAGAAAAACTAGCTCCAAAATCTCCTACCCCAAACCCTCCCTTTTCACACACATGTTGGAGCTCTAGGTGTGCAAATCTTAGTTTGCATTCCCCTTTCTTTGCTCTGAAGTGACAAGTGAGATATGTTACTCTTCACTTGGGTAAACCCTGAGGGCAGAGGGTTTCAGGGTTGTCATTTGCTCATGGTGGCTGTGAGGGAATGCAGCTCTTGATGCAGCAGTGCTCTGCAAGCAGGTGGTATGAGGGGGCATCAAGGTCCAGTGCTTTGGGTGGGTGAGCAGGAGAGGTAACAAGGTTAGATCTGCATGTAAAGCAGTGAAGAGAGGAGCCAGAGACATGCTGTAAATGTGTACAGGTTCTGGTGGCTAGGCAAACATTACAGTGACTGAGGAAAAGTGCAGTAAACCGAGATGTTCTCTTCTTGTGAATGAGGAAGCTGTTTTCTTAACAGGGGTGCTCTGTGAGACCCTGCTTTTTGGCTGTCTGAAGGGTCCAAAGTGGCCACTTGGAAGCAAAAAGCACTTTAAACCAGTCATTGAAGTCTGGACTCTGAAAACATTGCTCCTCCATGCCTTGTGTGATGACTCTGCCAGCTGCTGTGGCATCAGTGACCTAGTTCCAAAAGACCTTGACTATTTCCAATAGGATTTCAAAGGAAGGACTGGTTTTCACTTCAGAACATCTCATGCTTACTCTGGATAGCAATTAGAGATGTCAAAGTTGGTTTTTTTTACAAGAAATATTTGGCAGTGTCCTATGTCAGCCATTTCCTTCTTTGTACTTTGCAAATTGCTCACTTCTGTGCTCTAAAACAGGATGGGAAACCACAGGAAGCAGTTCTGTGGCCTCCTTTGCTCCTCACATGTATCTTACCTCTGAGAAGTCCTGGTTCTCCCTGACTCTGAGTGCTTCCACCTCCCTGAACTCTTGCTGTGCTAGGAAGCATTAGCCACAGCCATGGTTGGGTTTGGTTTGACTGTTGTTTGGTGGTAGGGTTCTTTGGTACTAGCCCTAGAGTGGTGGAGCACTGGAACAGGCTCCCCAGGGCTGCAGCCACGGCACCAGCTCTCCTGGAGTTCCAGGAGCATCTGGACAGTGCTCTAAGACACATGGGGTAACTTTGGGGTTGTCCTGGGCATAGACAGGAGTTGGACTTGATGATCCATGTGGGTCCCTTCCAGCTCAGGGTACTGTTATTCTGTTTCAGATTCAGACCAACCTAAGGAGCCTCTAGGGTTGGGGTTTTTTTCCACCTTTTGCTTTTATGTTCCTGTTTCCATCATGAATGTTCCAACAGTGCCCAAGTGAGGGGATTATAGCAGTTGTGTTTTGCTGATCTGCTGTTGACAGAGGCTTTTGAGGACAGAGAAATCACTGACAGCCTCTGAGCATCACAGAGATCGTTCTCTCCTTTAGCTCAGTACCATTTAATCACCTGCAGGCATCCCAATTACCATAAGCAGAATTACTATCCCAATTAAGCAGCAGTCCTTTGCCACTTGGTGTCATTAGGCTTAATTTGGTTCCTTGGGAAGTGTCCTGATTAAGTTGATTACCTGATTAAGTGGGTGTACTCCACGAGATGGGCCTGATGCATCAGTGCTTTGTGCCAGTTCTGCTGGGTGATTCAAGTGCTGTGAAGAGGAGCGGAGCACTGGCAAGGTAAAGCTGGCTCCTTGCTTGCTAGCAGGGGATGTCCAAGCTTGCAACCACTGCAGGTCTAGCAGGAAGCCACTGGAGACAAATCAGCTCTGGGTTCAAATCTTATGTTTCAGAAGAAATGAAATTGAGGTGAAATTGGACATTGCTTTTCTTCTAAGAACAAAAGAAGTCTGCAAGGGAGGTGGCTGACGTGGTGAGAGTGGACTTGGGAAATGCAACATAGGAACTAGTTTGCTCTGATTTTCCATGCTGGAAAATACAAGAGGAAATGGCTTCCAGTTGTGCCAGGGGAGGTTTGGGTTGGATATTAGGAAGAATCTCTTCCCCAAGAGGGCTCTCAGGCATTGGCCCAGGCTGCCCAGAGAAGTGGTGGAGTCACCAGCCCTGGAGGTGTTCAAAACCCATGTAGCTGTGGTGCTTGGGGCCATGGTTTAGCAGTGAGCATGGCAGTGCTGGGTGGGTGGTTGGGCTGGATGATCTCAGAGGGCTTTGCCAACCAAAAGGATTCTGTGATTCCATGACATATTAGCCCATTTCAACCATGTCTGAGAATACACCTGCAATTATGTTTTTAAACTCTTATTCCATCTGTTTGTGTTTCTTTGCTACCTCTGGGTCTGCCATCCAGCATCAGCATACCAGGAGCTGTGTTCATTCTCAGCTTGGCATCCCCAGCAACAGTGGTACCAGAAGGGAAGTTAACTAGGCACCATGAGAAGGAAAGGAAAGAGATTTTGGCTCTGAGTATTGTCTGTGCTAGCATTCACCTCACCTGCCTGTGGGCACATGTTTTGCAGAAGTCTGTACAGGGATGTCATGTCTAGACTTCCCTGATAGCCAAGAAAGAAATGCAGAACCTCCTGGGCTCAATCTGAGCTGCCCCAAATGGCTGCTGTAGGATAAGGTGTCCTGTCAGTGTAAAGCAAGAGTCTTCAGCTCACTCAGAGATTAAAATCTATGTTGCAGGCACCCAGACTTGGCAAGGTAGCTCAGAGCCCTGCTTTTTGCTGAGCTTATGCTGCTGGGCCACAGACATAACCACTGCTTTCAGCAGAACCTGCTGAGAGAAGAACTCTGCCCATCTGGTGTGAGGTGGAGGGGTGCTATCTCCACTTACTTTTATCTCTTGTCCCTTTCATCCAGAACAGACTGCTGCAACTGAAGTTAATGCAGCTATTGGCAATGAGAGGAACATGTTTGATTTTCTTTTATTTTCCCTTACATTAGGTTTTCTTGGAGGACAGGAAGCAATTTTGCCTTCTGTCATGCCATTTATCTTACCATAAAGGAGGAGGGATGCAAACCTGCATTCAGCTCTCTCTGCTAACAGAAATCAGTTGTCCAGCATTACCTGTTTGATCTGTCCAGCTGATGGAAGAGATACAGCACCAGCTAAGCTGAGGCTGGGTTTTCCAGGCTGTTAGCCAGCTTTTATCCATCTTATGGTGCAAAAGGGGCTCTGTACAGAGGGCAGAAAGAGGAAGGCTTGCCCAGAGAGTGACAGCCTAGTTTATGTGCCTTGAAAGCCTGAATGTGATGGATGTGGTTGTCTCCATGTGAGACACTCTCCATGGAAAAGGTTCTTAAAATAGCACACAGCTGTCATGATACCTGTGTCTTCCCTTCCCAGCCATCCCTCTCTGAAGCCATTCACCCCTAAATAGTCCTTATTTAGCAATAGTGCAGGGCTATTTAGGGAATGGAGAGGTTTCTGGCTTCATTTATCAGATGGTTTCCAGGGAGTCTCCTTGCAGCCAGCATAGTCTAGCTGACTTCTTGGGTGGATCTAGTCTGCAGTAGGAAGTGGCTGGATCCCACCAGAAGAACCTTTTCTTTGGCATTTATTAGAGCTTCTATTTCAGCCCAGACCACACCAAGTGAAAACACAGGTTTGGACAGCAGTATCCAAAAATGCTGTTTGAGGTGTGAGCTGTTAACCAGACAACCCTTAAAACTCCTTCTCCTTTGCATAGTTCAACCCATCCTTGGCTACTGTCAGGAAGGTAAAGAGTCTGAGCTGAGGAAATGATTCTGAACCTTCTTTGTAAGCAGTTGTGTTCCAGATTGAAAACTAGGGAGCCCTGTGATGGAGTTGGGCTGATACACAACAGCTGGAGAGTCTGGCCCTTTGTAGCAGCATCCCCTGCATTTATACGTCCAGCTCTTGTGACCTGAGCATGTGCAGTGCATCGTTTCCTCTATCTTCTCCATCTGGCAAGAAACTGGAGTTCCCTGAAGGGTTACAGATGTGGCTGTGAAGTTGGTGTAGATACTCAGCTGTGTGTGTCACAGCCTGGCTCCTCCTTGGAGCCGGTAAAGGAGGGGCAGGGCTTTCCAGCAGGGACCGCACCTTTAGAATGAGAACATGAACACCCACCTCGGCCTGGGAATCCCCAGGCTAGCTGCAGTCGGGGCTAGTGGGCTGTGTTCTGGGGCCAGAGATGCGTATGGCAGTGTTTTCTGTTTGCACCCCAGACTGCCTTTGGCTGCTCAGCCTGAAGGAGCAGCTCTGGATTTTCAGTGGCATCAGCATTCAGGGCAAGGCTCCAGAGAGGCTGAGCCTCCTGTAGGTTTTGCCACACGTGTGCCTCAGCTTGGCTTTTGCTAAATATTAGGCATAAATCACTTCTTTATTTCACCTCTTTGTTTCTTGCTCCTGAATGCATCACCCATTCCCAGAGAGGTCAGCAGTGGCTTTCCCCATTTGTGTGAGCGTGGCAGAGGCAGAAGTTGTGCCAGTGCCACTTGGGATGTGTCTGTTCCCTGAGTGAGGTCATCTGCTCCTTGTCCCCTGCCTGGGCCGTGCCTTCAAGGTCTGCTTGGTTTTGCCTGCTCCAACAGGCTGTGAAGCATCAGTTCTCTCTCCCTGGGTAAAGGCAGTGTTTAGGAGCAGGGATCCAGGTGGAATATTCACAGCAGATGTACTTGAGAGAGTTTCTCAGTCCTTCATTAGAGGTCGGTCCCTCTGACAACACTGCTGCCAGCAGACTTACTCACTAGAGCACTAGTCCCCTCAGATCCAGTCCTATCCAGTCCNACAACACTGCTGCCAGCAGACTTACTCACTAGAGCACTGACAAGAAGGAAACACAGGAAAGGTGAAAACATAATTAAACCTAATTCCTTCAAAACTGGAATGAGGGAATGGTTGAGTGAATATTGCTGTAAAGTGTTTGCAGTAACCTCCCAGATCTCTCTCTCAGACTTTGG
Organism: Galbula dea; assembly: GCA_013399015.1. Lineage (NCBI taxonomy): Eukaryota > Metazoa > Chordata > Aves > Piciformes > Galbulidae > Galbula > Galbula dea. Next base: position 28,204 of record VWZX01001062.1, on the reverse strand, counting down.
ATGAACTTGGCTCACAAATACCTTTCCCTTTTTGTTATATTTTGCTTTTTAAGTTTTTGAATAATATTTCACAACCAATAATAAAAAATCCTATCCCGTCTCCTCAGATCTTCCATAGCCAATAAAGAGAAAAGAGTCTATCCTACTGATATATCATCTTCTCCAGGAAAGTGTTGGTTCCTTAGAAGTGGGAGTGGGCTTGACCTCCCCACCCCACCCAGATCCAATAGTTCCCTGCATTTTGTAGGGGTAGGAGTTTTAGGTTTATAGAATTGTATTCCTACAGCTTTCAGTGAGACAACCAGAACCCTCTGTGCTCTGTGATGTCTTTATAAGATGGAATAAATCATCAGGATGTGTCTTAGGCAATTGCCACCACTACAGACCTCAGAAACCTCATGAGAGGAGCTCCTCTCCTAGAGTTCCTGTCTTGCTGGGGTCGAAATCTTGTAAGAACATGGCTATCCTGAAGAATTAAATGTGAACCCAATGTTATCACTGGTTTAATCTTGCTCATAAACCTCAAACTAGAGCCAAAACCTCTCTCCATGCAGGGAGCAAGACTGACAGCTTGATGGATCGGGAACCTTAAGCCTTGTGTACAGTTGGGACTGCTAAGCAGGATGAAAAATATGTAGAACCTTGGGTAGTCCTGTAAGGATATATAAACCCTTCACAGGCTTGTCAGCTGAAGAGCAAATATGGATTTATGTGTTGGGATGAAGGAAACTGGAGCCTTCCTACCACTGAAGGTTAGGAAACCTCTTCCCTTTTCTCCCATCAAGTCCATGGCCGTATAAGCCAAGGGGATTCAGACCTGCTGTCTGCATGCCAGGGGCTGTGGCCTTCAGAGAGTGCAAGTGGTTCTGGGGCATCCCTGGAAAAAATGAAGCCTTCAGGTTATCAAGACTATTTTTAGGGATTTTTGTTTGTTTGTTTGTTTTCACAACTAGAGGAAATTAAACCAAAGCCCTAGCTTGATTTCTCCTTGTGGGTTAGTCTGTGCTAATTATTGCTAATAATAGAACTCTGAGCTCTCAAGGTCCCAAACGTGCAAAGGCTTGTGCAGTTGCTTTGCATACCTATTGAATCCAGAGCTGACAAACAACTGCCTGCAAAGTCAAAGGTACATGTCCTTGCAGGATTTGGGCATGAAAAGGAGTTTGGAGTTCTGGTTTTAAGAGCCCAAACAAAACAAGGGCTGATGGAAAACACAAAAGTAATTCTCTTCTTCAGACACGGTCACTGATCAATTGCTGTCTCAGAGGCTCTCTAGCTAAGCCTTGGACAGGAGAAAGTCATAAGGAATCACAAGTGAATGACAAAATCAATCAGAGGCAGGAAAGAAAATCAACCTCCTTCTTTATGATAAGTATCAGTTCTGTTTCCTCTGCTTTGGCTTCATCCAAAGCCTGCTGTAATCAATAATGTTTCTCTCTTGACTTCAAAGCACTTTGGGTGAAAGCCTGTTGCTGCACATGGTTGTTGCCAGCAGTGATCTCTGAGCACAGCTGTGCTCTACCCTGGGCTGGACCTCGTGCTGTGCATGATATCCTGCAATAACCCTAGCCCAGGTCTGGGCTGAGGTCACTGCATGCTGATGAAGCTGCTCCCTGCTGCAGCAGCCTCTCCTGACGCCATTCCCCTCGGTACAGCTTCTGGATCAAAGGGAGAATGGGCACTGAAGGGCATCTTAGGAAGCATCAGTTCCACCAGCCTCTTACAGCTTAAGGGGGAATCGTAGAACCATTAAGGTTGGAAGAGACCTCTAAGATCAGCAAGTCCAACCACCATGCCACTAAGCCACATCCCCAACCACCACATCTGGTTTTGAACTCCTGCCTCCTGTCTCCTTCTAGTTAACAGGACCCCTGCAGTTGACAGCAGCAACGTTTTTAGACATCAGTGATGAGGATCCAGTGGTGCTGCACCCTTACTGTAAGAATACTGTTCCTGTGTTGCTAGACAGACACCATCAAAAGCAGGCTGGGATTAGGAAGTGGTGACACGTTGCAGAGAGGAGCTGGAGGTACAAACAGGTTATGTGGTGTCTTGTTCACAGCCTCTGGCAGAACTGGAGAGTCAACTCAGACCATGTTTTCTCACTGGAATGTCTGTAAGCCCAGAACACTTCTTCTGCCTTCAGCTCCCTCAAAGGTTTTGTTAGCATGCAGCTGGACCCTGGCATCCTAATCACTCCTGGTAATTACTCAGCAGTGTCTTGCAGGGCTTGAGGCTGGAAGTGTTGGATCTATTCTGCATAATGTCTAGAATTTCCTCTTGAAAGTCAGAAGGGAAAAGGAGCCCCTAAGTTTTGATTAGACACTAAATTCGTTGTTTCACATTAGAATTGCCTTCACCAGAGGAGCAAGGATACTTATGAGATTCAGGAACAGGAGCTCCAAAGGATACTAATTTAGTAAGACTATTGACTGTTCATTACTCTGGTGTTGCTCAGATAGCTGAGAGCACGTGTGGTGTTTAATGTGATCTTAAACATGGCTATCTACGGTAAATCAGAACCAGGGCACGAGGGCTGGAGCTGCTGTTTAATGATGTATGAAAAAGCTGCCTGGTAAAGTGTACCATTAAGAAAAGCTAAAACCAGTGCTGAACAAAGACCTGATGAAATATTGATACCTTTGCAGCCAGTACGATTTCTTTTTGCTTGGGAAGTGACTGGAGTCTGCTTTTCTGAGAAACCCCATTGAACTTGAGCAGAGCAGTGCAGTCAGAGGGGTGTGGGGGGAAGGAAAAACAACAAAACGAGCCAAACCCCAAACAAAAACAGCAACAAAACCCACACAAAGAAACCAACCAACCAACCAACCAAAGAACCCCAAACAAACCAAAATAGAAACAAAATACATCAAGGAAAAATAAGACAGTCTTCAGTCCACCAGTGTTTAATTAATAATCAGGAAGACCTCCAGCCCTTCCATTTATTCTCTTTTAGTTGAGACACTGAACCTCCCCCACACCATCCCCAACTCTTTTCTCTTTTTTTGGGGAAAGAAAGCAATGAAAAAGAAATGAAATGGGTAAGACAGTCCCTTATCAAAGCTGAACTGAAGGATGTAAACTTTATTCCCCCTTTCTGAAGTGGAAGAAGACTGAAGTTTGGGGAAGGTCTCCCAGGTCTGGTGCCATCCTTGCCAGGTCTTCTCTCAGAGGTTCATAGGAAAAGCATCCCTGCCTCTCTGCAGTGGACCTGGGTGTGTTCAGCAGGGAGGATGCTTCCCTCCTCTGCAGGGAAGGGCTGTGTTCAGCACTGTCACACACATTGCTAATTAACCCCAACCCAGCAACGTGCACCCACCGTTGCCAGGATTTGGACATAAAGGTAGTGTTGGTGCTTGTGGACCTGAGCCCAGGAACAGTGGCTTCATTTCTCTGGAGCTAGGGAAGCACCTCTGAAACTCTTTGTGAACCAGGGCTCAGACATCTCTGCAAATCAGTCTGGTTTTGTTTTACTTCCCACTCCTCTGTTTCGTTTCCCTCTCCTTCCACGAGCTTGTGTTCCTGTGGAGCTGGGGCTGTGCTGGGTTAGTGCTGCTGCCCTCTGTAGCTGCTGTGAGGACCTCGTGCACAGGGATGTGATGGAAGCTTTGACAAGATAGGATCCTTTTGTGATTCGGAGAAGCTGGCAGGGATTGCAGGACCTGGACTTGGTGGCTGGAGCATCTCTCTCCCACCAAACACTTCTGAAGCTTGTCCTGGAGAAAACCTGAGGTTTCTCCTGTCTGACTGCTGGGGGCGAGCCTTGCTGGTTCCCCAGAGCCCTGTGGCTCCTTCAGCCTTGAAAGAAAGAAATACAAAACCAAGAGGGCATCCAGAAATAGTCAAAGCAGGGAGTTAAGAAAGACAAGAGCACAAGGAAGTGCTTTGTCACACAGCAGGTAATGAACTTGTGCTACTCACCCACACAGGATGCTGAGGAGACTGGAAGAACAAATGGATTTGAAGTAAATAAAATAATGGGACTGTGCAACTTTATTAGAAGTCCATTGGTGGTTATTAATGAAGTAGGTGGAACCTTCAGGTCAGGAAATCCTGGAGCCCATCGATTTTAGGAAGCAGGACCCTGTAACCGGTGCTTCCCTGGCCCCGTTTTTGCCCTGGGTTTCTGTTACTGAGGAGAGCCAGAGGCAGCTGCCAGGCTGAGGGGCATCAGGGTGTAGCAGAAGAATCAGGAGTCACACACTTCATCTCTGCTCCAGCAGCATTTCCAGGCTTCTTCGGGCTTTGGCACAACTTTATTTTTTTACCAGTGGGTATTTGAAAGCCAAGCAATAAAAGGGATTTGGGAGATAATTGATGTAGATCTGTGGTGCTGTGTGAGGAAGTGCCCTGGAGAAAGACCCTGAGACAGGGAGCTTATTGAGATTGTAATTAACTCACAAGGAGCAGGTGAGGGGAGGGACAAGCCTCCAGCCTTTTCACTCTGCTCCTTAAACAAAGAAGACCTTTACAAATATGTGTGTATTAGAGCCTTTGGTCTGCAAATTCCTCTCTGCTCACACCATCATAAAAGATTCAGAGGGCTGTATCTTTTTGATTACTAATTTATGCTGTTTGCAAACTGGGTAAGGGGAAAAGAAGAAAAGCTCTGAGAACTCCAGGAGCTGTGCTTTGCTGTGAGGAGGAACCAGTGTTCCTCAGACAATGTTGTTCAGTCTGACATGGGATTTCCTTTGGCAGGGACATCTCCAACTAGAGCAGCTTGCTCAGGGTCCCCAAAAAACCCTGATCTGGAATGGTTCCAGGGGTGGGGCATCCACCACCTCTCTGGGTAACCCGTGCCAGTGCTTCACCACCCTCATTGTGAAAAATTTCCCCCTTAAACCCAGTCTAAATCTCTTCTCCTTTTGTTTAAAACCATCACCCCTTCTCCTATAGCATCAGGCATTGCCTGATGAACCTTGCTGAACCTCCTGAGGTTCACACAGGCCCACTTCTCCAGCTTGTCCAGGTCCTTCTGGACCATGTCCCTCAGGTGTAATCAGCTTCATTAATCATTTTCTTTCCTTTTTAAAACTCAGAAGAGCTTAGAGAAACCTTCTATTGAAAGGGTGGCCTGACTTGGACACCTGTAGAAGAAGGGTGAAAGTTGCTGCCACAAGTAGACCTCCTGAATTTGCCCTTCAAAAGCTTAAGGAGACTCAGTGACCAGGTCTGAAAGTTTGCACAGTGCCTCCAAGATGTGCTAATGCCCAGACACCACTAGGCACCCAGAAACAAAATCCAGCCATAACTCCAACACATGCTTCTCCAGTTCAGAATAACCTTCTTCCCTGAAGGGCCACGTGCATCAAGTGCCTGCACAGAAGAGCTCATGTAACTGAATTTTGAACTCCTGAAAATAGCAGCTTAGCTTGGAAGTGCTGACATAGGCTCAGTGACAGCAGTGCCACTTTAACAGTTGTATGCACCATGGAGTGTTCTTGCAGCATTCCTCATCTGAAAGACAATCTGTGTGTGGTAGAGACTAGTATGGGTGAAAAAAAATAGTAGTGAGGAGGGGAAAAAAAAAAACCCAAACCCAACTGTGGTCTTGGCTGACAAACTCTGTCAAGCAGTGCAATCTGTGCTCCTGATGTTTACTGCTTGAAGCTAAATAGGAGATTTAGCCAAATCTCAATTCCTGTTACAAATCGAGCTCCATTTGTGTGTGTCTGTGTGTGTGTGAGGGAGGGAGAGATGATTGCTCATTTAAATGACAACTTTATATATGATAATTACAGTCATTAATGAAGACACACTTACTTTCCCATAGATTAGGAGGATAAAAGGAGATCTCCCAAGAATCACGTTCTGCTACAGACTAGAGTCAATAGGAAAATTAGCCCAAATACTACCCGGAAAATTGTTCTTACAGAATGCCCTAAAGGTTAGAGGCAGCGATGGAAGTGTGCGAACACACTAGAGGTCACTGTTGCTTCTTCAGCAGAAGCTCTTCCTGCTGCCTGTTCGTTGGAGACGCTGAAGATCAAAGATTTCAGCAGAGAAGAAGTGCTCCTGTGTCTCTAGATTTCAAAGCATGCAGAGTGCGAGAGATCCCGGGCAAACAAGCAGTAGATTGCTCTGGAACAGATGGCCGTGCTCGCAGTGTGGGAATGGCATCTTCTGGCTCTACAAAGTCCTTGGAGGCACAGGACAGGGCAGTTCTGTCCTGCAGCATCCTTCTCACAAATGGCATCCCCCAACCACCTTAGAGCTTGGAGCATTAAATGATGTAGCCTTAAACTGCAGAGAGAAAGAACCAGTGGGAGAGAAATTAAATGTTATGGGCAAGGGACAAAGGAAACGTGAAGGTGTCTGAAAGCTGAGGGAAGGCATAAACTGCAAAGCAGAGGCAAAGATAAATGAGGGAGCCGAACAATTAAGTCTTGTCATGCAGGAGCAGATACCTCAGTTCTTCCCCAAGTATTCATGAGGTGGGCATTGAAAGGGGAAAAATTGGTTTCTGTCATAAATAGAGTCCTATGCCTGAATGTATTTATAAACATATATGTGTGTGTGTGTAATGCATGTCTCTGTGAGTGTGGATGTATTTATATCTGAAGGAGAAATCCCTCTGAATGCCCAAGGGTGTAGACACTCTCTCTAAGTGCAGGACTAGACCATGGCATGTTGCATTTGTTACAGCCTTCAGCAATTAAAAGGGGCTGGATTTAGATGAACCTTTATACTCACTGCTATGGAGAAGAGAATCATGCCCCTCATATAAGAGGAACACCACCATCAACTTCAAAAGCAGAAGGTGACACATTCCTGCAGAATGCAGTCCTCTGGGATCCTGGTTGCCCCTTGAATACCATTTAAATTCAGCAGGGAACCAGTTTCTCTGACAGCTTCAGGAATTCAGCTACCAGTGTAAATAGCAGTCCATAGTGCAAGGGAGTGAGGAGGCAGGGAGATGGAAGATTTCCCAAGAACATCATTCTGGGTTTAGTCTTCAAGCTCTAATTATCACCTCGGCTTTCAGAGCTTCCACTGACTTGGAACTGGGCTTAGGAGGTTGCCCAGTGATGGTTCCTGTTGCTGGTGAGTCCCTCACCTGCTAATGTCATGGGGATCAGAATTTCCAGCTCCATGGGAGCAGTATCAGAGCTGAAGATACATTTTAGGAAGGCCTGTTGGGACAGGATAGGGGGTGATGGCTCCAAACTAAAGGAGAGGAGATTTAGACTGGATAGAAAGAGGACATTTTCACACAGGTTGCCTAGAGAGGTGGGAGATGTCCCATCCCTGGAACCATCCCAGCTCAGGTTGTCTGGGGCTCTGAGCAACTTAATCTAGTTCTAGATGTCCCTGCTGACTGAGGGGATTTGGACTAGATGACCTCGAAGGGTCCCTTCCAATTTTAATCTTCCTATGACTTTCCAGCTTTCTCTCAGATTGTCCTTTTGAAACCATAGGGATTTTAGCTCTACAGACCCATTGCCCCTGCCAGCAAGGAACTCAAGGATGATCATCATCATTTGTGTCATATTTAGTGATTAAGCATATCTTTTGCAACGGATCTGTCATCTTCTTGCCCCTTTTGTCTGATGCCTGGCTTTGTCAGGTAGCTGGCAGCCCCCTTAGCTACTGCACTGCCTGCCTGCAGGATGTCTGGACAGTTGGCCACTGCCACAGGCACACAGCTCAGTTCTGTATCTCCTGTCTGTTGGTGGCCTGGCATCACTCCCTTCTAGCAGCTCTTCAGATGGCAGCAGCTCAGGACTGTCCCTGACACACAACAGTGAGCTGCAGAGCTGGGAAAGCAGCTGCAAGAATTCCTAGCCATGGATTCTGTATGGATACAGTATCAGTTTATAGGTAGAATACAGCCAGGGCCATGGTAAAGCCTCAGGCTCTTCTGCTTTTTCTTGTGGGTTTATTTTGTTTGGTTTTGTTTGGTTTTGGGGTTTTTTTTCCTCCTCAGAATTGTAATATTTATTATTTTAGCTGAGCCAGTTTCTTCTTACAGCATTAAGCTTGGTCCTGTCTTCTCATGTGACTCCACCCAGAGCTGTAATGTGTTGGATTTAGACATCCAAAGCATTCTCTGGTACCAAGGCAGCTTCATTGTTTAAAGGTGAAGGTTTCTTTGTGTTTTGGACTAACACGGTCAGTATCCTGACGTGGTACTTAGCTGTAATATTCTCCTTGGCCATCTTTGGACTGAGAAATGCTCTTTATTCTAGAGAAAGCAATGCTGATGAACAAAGCAGGGGTGGAGAATTGGGGAAGTCACCCAGAACAGTACCTGTGAGCTGCAACATTCAATCTGGGATGCCCAGTCCAAGGCACCTTGGAGAGAGCTGCCCATGTTGTGAGAAACCCAACCCCAGCAGCTTCTTGTGGCTGTGAGCTTAAACTGAATGTGTCCTGAGAGCTGGGTGTGAGGGGAAGAGGGAATAAATAACTTAGGCAGGCTGGCAGAAAAGGTCAGGTGTCTGCCCCTGATTCACCTGTTGGTATTACTCTTGTGTTGGTCTTTGACTCTCCAGCACTTGGCCTTGAATCCTTTAACATGGGCTTTACCTGGAGAGAGCTGTTCTTGTCCAAGCCAGTAAAGAAGAGAGGATCACTGAGGCTGAAAAATGTGTCACAGGAGGACTTCTTCCCAGTTTAGAGTGAGGGATGCTGGGGGGTAAGAAAGGCTCAGTGGAAAGTCCTGCTCTTTGTCCATGAGAGAAATAGAGGCCAAAGGATAAGATGTTTTGCCATTAGCTCTCATGCCTGGTTTATATTCTCCAGGTTTAGCAACAAAGCTCTGCCCCTCCTTCCTTTCAAGCCCCTCATGGAATTCTGTTCCTGCCATGCAGCCTTCAGTGAATCTTCTATCTAGAGACAGAAAACCCTACCTGCTCTTTCCCTTCTGACACTCAGCATCTCCTGTGTGTTGCCTGTGGATGTTTGCCTTGCAGACACCTTCTTCTCTTACATGTCCAAACCAAGGCACTGTAGTTGCCAGTGAGTTACACTGCATGGCCCAGCAGCTTGGCTTGGGGAATCAGCTCCTGAATTCAAGAGCTGGTGAATTCCCAGCCCTGCCACCAAGCTGGGCAGGTAATTTCCTCTCTCTGTTTTTTCTCTCACCTTAGTGTTGTACTATAAATCCTTTAGAGCAGGGAATATCTGTTACTCTGTGGATACCCAGCACCTAGTGTAATAGCTGCTAGGCATTACTATGTGTGTTATAAATAACTGGGAGATGATTTAGCATGTTTAAGGACTACAATATTTATTTCCTTGCCAGCCCTTTTCCCATGATTTTCCTTCTCCTTTATCTATTCAGAGGTCTCTTTCTCTGAACAAGAGCAGAATCTATCTTTTATGAAGCACACAATGAAAATGTGAAAAATCTAGGTACTGCCTCATTATAGGAGAGAAACAATAAAAACAGGTCCTAGTATCTAGCAATCACTGCATGTGAGAGCAGAGAGGCAGGAAATAAAAGAATCCTGTTGCAGACCCTTGCTGAACAAATATTAGTTTTTCAGGGGACTGTATTATCACAAAGCACTTAGGAAATCCAAATTATTCTCACAGACTGAACCAAACTTGCTCAGTTCCTTCCCTTATCACACAGGCTCATCTGCTAATGGTATCTTCAGAAAAGATTTGATCAAGAATATTAGGCAGATAGTTAGCAGTGAAAATTAACACATACACTTCTCACTGGAGAGGAGATTGTTGTTTTTAAATCTGCATTTACCTCCCCACTGCCCAGAGAGACTGCTCTGGAGATAAGCAGAGCAGCCAGTGTGTGTCTGAGTCACTAGGAATAGTCTCATTATCCAGGAACTTGCCTCACTCTGTAGGTTTGAGGCTTTTGGGGAAAAAAAGTAAAGTTCAAGTCAGTTTTAGTGTCAGGAGGTGAAGGATCTTTTCCTCTTCACAGCTTCAGGCCTTGGGTGCATGCTGCTGCAGGAAGGCTGCTTCTCTTGGGGCTGGATTCTTAAGGTAAATCACAGTATTAGCCTTTTAATTAAACCTAGACAGTGGAAAATTACAACAGCCACTTTGAGGATGCAAAACATTTGCTCCCTTGGCCCTGTTTTCCTCTCAGAGCAGGATAACTAGGTTTCCTAGGGGCATCAGGGAGACAAGAGGGAGAGGAGAGCCCAGGGTCTGCTGTGCAGAAGCTGCCCAGGTGCTGGAGGTTGCCCTTCCCCTTTCCTGCCTGTTTTTTCTCTTTCCCACTTGAGTTGTGCAGACACAGTAGCCAAACTATGAAGAGCAGCTGCCCATCCCTCTTGGGCAGAGATTCCACCACCCTGTGCCACCACCTTGGCCAAGCAAGTGAGCTCTGGAGCAGGAGATGGGGTTGGAGTTCCTCTGAACAGCCCAGGGAAAGCCTTAAATCAGCAGAGCACCTTCCCCTCCAAGTAGGCAGCTTGGTGCAGAGCCACATGACAGAGCTGGAACATGATGGCACAAGGCATTTAGCTGATGTCAAATTTAAATCCCTGTTAAAAAGAAGTGTTCTCTACTCTGCACCAGGCCATCCATTCTGGTAATCTCATTCCATATTTCTCTTACTGTTGAAAGAAGACATGGATTAATGACAGAATGAATCCCAGCAGGAGGAGCGTGCTCCTTATAAGGCAGGCTTGGGGGAGAGGTGGTGCAGACTGTAACAGAGGACAACTTTGTTGGCAGAGAAAGTTGCATTTGTACCATTTGTATTTGAAAAGCTCTCACCCAGGTCAGCATAGTTCAGCCAAATTAACTCCATCTGGGTAGATGGAGCTGAGGATTACCTGTCAGAAAAAGACCTGGAGTGGCATGGTGTAACTTCAGGCCACGCTGTAAAGTCCTTTTAGTGGCCGTGGGTGACCAGGCCAGGTGAGGGAGGGGAGATTGGGAGGACTCCTCCCCCTGAAGCACACCAGCAAGGAGGTGAGAAGGTCTGAACAGTGCCTGTTTGTTCAGCCTTCTCTCCCAGCTGGTCCACCCTGGCTTGTTGTTGCCTTTTAGAGAAGCATGGTTGTGGTTCTCGATGGTCTTGAACTCATAGAAGAATCTCCCTAGACAAGTGAATGTTTGCTATTTGCACTGCTGTCAGCACAAGATGTTCAGTGAGATTCCTGTGATGATTTCTAAAGCCTCAGGCTCTGGAGTCAGATGAACAAAGGCTCATCTCTAGCTGCTTGAAACAGAAAAAAAAAACAACAACAAGAAGGAAAAAAAATCCTAAAGAAAAACTTTGATCTTCAGTAGTGTAGAGGAAAAGGGCAGAGGTGTGGTGCCAGTCTGCCTGTTGAAAACAATGCATGGCAAATGGAAACAAACAACGTGTTTAGAACAACACCATAACCCTGAAACTCATCTTGTGAGGGAGAGAAGGGGCTGCTGTGGATGTTCTTGTAGAATCATAGAATCATTGTGGCTGGCAAAGCACTCTGAGAGCATGGACTCCAACCACCCACCCCACACTGCCATGCTCACCACTAAACCATGGCCCCAGGCACCACAGCCACATGGTTTGTGAACCCTTCCAGGGCTGGTGACTCCACCACCTCTCTGGGCAGCCTGGGCCAATGCCTGAGAACCCTCTTGGGAAAGAAATTCTTCCTACTATCCAATCTGAACCTCCCCTGGCACAACTTGAAGCCATTTCCTCTTGTCCTACCACTTGTTCCTTGGGAGAAGAGTCTGAGGTCCCACCTTACTACAAAGGTGGGGAGGCAAGCTTTTGTTAAATATCAAACCTTAATGTTTCTATGATTTGTTGTCCTGTGGAGAGAGTCACCAGAACCATAATCCAGAGTGGAGGAAGGGCAGAGATCTTGGGAACAACCTCTAAGGGTTCCTTTTTAAGTCAAAACTTCTGCTGGCCCTCAGAAGCCTGTGAATGGATCCCATATCCTCAGGGGACTGGTAGCCTGTGTTAGAGGCAGTCCCAAGCCAGTAAATGTTTAAGGTTGGAGAAGGAGAAGGAACTGAAGCTGTGGGGAATGTGTCCCCAGAGTGTGGCATGGAGGTTGGATAGGAATGGGGAAGACAGGATCATGTCCTGGTTTCTCTGTGTAGAGAGTGTGAGGTAGCTTTGGTTTGGTTGATTGTCTTTAATCTGCTTGTTTTCCTCTTGCCCTCCCTTGGGGTTGTTTTGGACCCACAAATGGAGATGTTTCATCATGTTTTGGGTCAGAAGAAACCTTTTGCTACCCCTGCATGAAAATGGTTTGGAATTTCCTGGAGAAAGAGGAGGAAGGAAAAATATTTTGTATCAACAGAAACAGAATTTATTTTTCTATTTCAGCCACTAAAGTGTGGAAAAAAAATAATAATAATAAAAAATCAATGGTAGTTCAGTCCTAAACTGGAGATGTGTATTTTAGGGCTCCCATTATGCTGAATATGTGCATGACATCCACAAAGTAAAAAAATCCATGCCATTATTGTGCCTGCTCAGTAGCCACTTCTCAAACTGAAATATCTCAGCCATTTTAAATGACATTTTTATTTTTGTACAGATGTTAAAAGTAATTAGAGGGCAGCAGTGACTGTTCACTTGCCAAATTCCACTGTTCCAACAAAAGCTGCTCTTGAGTTACTGTACACCAGTGCGAGAAGCATCCCCAAATCAGTTTACATACATTACACCAAAGCCAAAAAGAAATCACCCTTGGAAAGACAAGGAAAGGCTGTTTATAAAAGAAATGCTTGCTCCCAAGTGGAAACCAGGTGTCAGCCTAGAGCAATCTGTTAGACCTGAGTTATGAACTGCTGGAAAAGCAAAACAGCAACAACAACAACAAGCCACCTCAACCCCAAGCCATAGCTGTGTGCAATGCAGGTGCTGGGACTCCACAGTTAAAGCAGAGGCATGGTGGGGAGAGGTCTCCTGCTGCTGTTGTGTGTAGGGACAGTTCTCTGAGTGCTTTTGGAGGGAGAGGTGGTAAGTTTTGTAGCTCCTCTGTCAGTAACAGTTGCTAGTTACCTGGTTTAGCTGTCTCTTAATAAACAGAGAAGAAATATGAAACCCTTGCCCATGACCACGTCCCAGTAACCAGGGTCTTTCCTCTGCAGTTTTAGAGTCATGACCAACTCATCTTCCCAGGATCCAAGGCTACCCCCAGCTCACCTGAAGGGCCATTGGTTTCTCCTCAGCATGAGTTTCTGCAGCAGGGTCCTTCTTGGAGAGCAGACTAAAGGCACAGATAGGTCACCTCAAAGCTTTTCTGAGGAGCTGCAACACAAGGTGTTGTCGGTTGCCCTAGGAAACAAGCAGGATCCTACTGCAAGGATGCTTTCAACTCCAGTGCTTGGGAGGTTCTCCAGGCTGAGCTGGCAGAAGATGGCAGCAGCAATTGGTGTCCCCTGAGAATGTGTTCTCCACCCATACTCTGTGGAAGGGCTGCTGCCTTTGGGATCACATTCTCAGGGTGTATGACTGTGTTAAAGTCAGTTGAGTTAGCTGTTGGGGTAAGTGGCTCTACTCTGCTATCTGCCATTAAGGTGTCTGGGGGCCATGAGCCAGCATCTGTCTCCTCTGCCTCAGGGTTTGATTCTCATTAATACTGAGGCCTCTTTACACCTTCCTGGCAGTGAAAAGAGGCCTTGCAGCAGAGTTTTATTTACACCCATTCGGTGGCCTGGGTTTTTTCCCCACTTCTGATGCACTTTTTCTGCCTTTTCAAGATACTGCCCTGAAGAACTCTCAAATGCTTTGCTCTTGGACCTGTGTTTTCATTACTGTTGTCTGCCTTTGTGCCTGGAAAAGAGAGATTGTAGCTGCCAGAAGTGAATGAGGTTTTATTGTAATGGTCCAAGCAAATGTCATGATTCAGAGTGTGAGAGGATCAACAGCATGGATGAGTTGCACAATCAGTCTGTGTAAACAGAAGCTGGGATGTGAGGAGGTGGGAATGGCTTCCTTCCCTCTCAAGGGAAATCTGATCCTGGAAGCAGGCTGGGGTTAGCTTTGCTGAACTGGGGAAGATTCCCCTTATTTTTGCAAGGGTGAGTAGTGCAAATACGAATTTCTCTTCCTTATAGAAGAGCTGGGTTTTTTCCTGGGCCATCCCAAAGAGAGTTTGATCTCTCCCTGATATTCCTGCTGTCTGTGAAAACAATTTTCTCCCTGCTTTCAAAACAAGAGTCGAGTGCCACACCACGTGCCTGTGAGCTACAAGGCAAGGGTGGCCCCGTGAAGAGCTCAGCCACAGGCACGCAGGAGAGGAAAGCAGTGACACAAGGGGCAGGTGTTAGGAGGCTGCACTGACCACGGGAGCTCAGGGAGCTCATGAGAGTTCATGGAAGCTCAGGGAGCTCATGGGAGCATTGTCTTTGTTTATGAGTTGTAAGTAAGGATCTTCTAAGTGCCCAGCTGAGGACTGTAACTTATCTGTGCACTGCAGCCCAAGTGCAGCAAGTTAAGAGCTCAAATGTTCCCCAGCCATACACTGACAAGGCTCTGATCCAGGGCACGTTTTTATTTCTGCAGGATTACCTCTGATGGTGCTGTGGTTTGCTGTGTTATGTATGGATGTGTCCTTACTTAAAGGGGAATATGGGATAGAGCTGAAAACAATTGGAACTGCCAGTTGGAACTCTTGAGGCACTGTCTCAAAAGCAGCACCTTAGACAATGTCTATTATTGCTTTGTTTCTTCATAATTTACAGTGCTATTTATTAGACATCATTTTAGGCTGTTTTCAGTTAGCTCTGAAAGTTTTGAAACAATGGAAGTGAAAAGGTTTGGGTTGTTTTCTATAAAAAGCCTTTGAGGGATTCCAATAATAGCCCAAGCTTCTGCTGCCTTGAGTGGGAGTTAATTAGAGGTGGAAATTTCAGTGGAGATTGGAAGTGGAAACTTCATTGGAAGTCAGAGGTGCTCTTTGGCTTTGGACACACAGTGTATTATGGTATAGGTGATCATGGGAAAGGTGCTGAGCTTGGTGCTAGATTCCCCATGATGCTGCAGGAAAATCCAGATGGCAAAATGAAGAGCTCTGAAACCAAGAAGTGATGCAGCGAGTGTGGCAGCCCTGACCTGTACACCTCTCCCTTCCACATATGCATTTTGATTTGATCTTGTGTTACCTAACTCTATCCTGCTTGTAGACAGAACCCCTGCCTAATTGAGCTCCAGGTGCCTGATGTAGAGCCAAAGAAGCACTTTGTTTCACATGCTTGTTGCTGAGTACAGCTTTGATTTACTGCATAACATTCATCTTGGTGTAAGATAAGTTTTGGCTTTCTTCTTTTTTCTCCTCTTTTTTTTTATTAGACTTCCCCCTTGTGCCTGTTTTTGTAGGATCTGAGTCCATCAAAACCATTGAAGGCTTTTTTACCTTCAGAAATAGCCCTGGCAGTATGTTTGTCCCCAGTTCACATGCATGGATTTAGGCCCTTCATTTTAAGCACAAAAATCTCCTCTGCCTAGCAGATATTCAGTTGGTGTCTCTGGAGAGCAAGTCAAAGCAAGCAGCAATGAAGGCTGTAAGCAGAGTCCTTGGCATGTGCTGGGGGAGGCAGCAGTCTAGGGTTGCCAGGGACATTTGGGGACAAGAATACAGCAGAGTCACAAAGAACCAAACTAAGTCAGAGTCCACTCAAACACTTTCTGGGGGAACCTAGCAAATGTTGCTGCCCCAAGTTCTTCATCACTCATGTCCTGGAGGTTATGGTACTCAGGAGCTGCATCAGCAGCCTGTGCTCCCTGCTCTGCCTCGGTGCCAAGCCAGCAGGTTAGCTCCAGCTCCTCCACTGCTGGTCTGCCTCAAGGCTTTGAACCACACTGAAAGCAACCCACGTCCTCCTGAGTGGTAGAACTCTGGGACAGTGCTTCACTGCACTCACCAGCTGGGCTTTCTCTTGCTGGACATGCCTCTCTCTGTCTTCACAAGCCCCAGTGCAGCATCTCCAGGCTGCACATAGCTACAAGGCAGGAGCAGAGATCCTCACAAGACTGTTTAATGTCTTGGCTCTCCTCTTGCACCCTGCTTGTGCTTGAACACTGAGGAAGCAGGGTGATGCAGGAGTTGGAAGGATCTGTACACTTGTAACTTCTCCACTCCTGAGGCATGAGTAAAGTTTCTCTAGAGCTGTGGTTTTATTCTAGATGGGATATGTCCAAGTTGTTTCAGGTGGCAGAGAAGCGAATGCCTGTGTCTAAGCCATTTGAAGGTGTGATCCAGCTAGTGGTAGGAGACAGGCACCCTGTTCTCACCTGGTTTAGATGCCTACCCTAGCAGGAGGTGATTCACAAGGAGTCCTTCTTTCTGCCCACTTGCTGCAGAGCCCCAAGGACTAGCTCAGGGCTGGATGCCTGCTCTTGAACATCTAAACTGGGATTGGAATCCTGTTCTTCCTGGCTTCGGGGTGCATGTGTCAGGCTTTGGGGCTTCTACTCAACAGAGCAGCCCAGCACAGGCTTTACTTTGAAGTGCTGCTTCCAGGCTTTGCTGCAAGGAGGTGGCATTGACCTGCATGCCAGGCAGAAGTATCTCCCCAGTGTGCTTTTGAACAGAATATTTACAAGGAAGAGCAAAAAAACTGGTTTAGACAGTAAACAATTCAGTGCAGGGCTCTGCAGCTGACCCCAAATCACAGCAGCAGGGGTAGAAAAGGTGTCTGAAGCTAGCTTTGTAAAGCCTTGTCTAAACCCAGGCAGGGAGTAGCTGTTCCTGCTGCTGAGCTGTGCACATCTCTCTGACAGGTTTTAAAGATCTTTCCTGCATGGCTGAATTTAATCACATTTCAGAAAGGTAATTTTTGTAACTGTAGGGAAATTTATTGGAGGATCTCTGCCCTCTGCTCTGTTACCATCAGTGGTGGCACACCTAGGAGAGGTGCACAGGGAAGGCTGTTCTTCTGACAGAGGATCAGAGGGGTTTGAAGCTGAGGAGGAGGTGAAGATTTTCCATGTTGCCTTTGGTTAACCTAGACAATGTGTTTGGTTTCTCTGGAACAAAATCTTCCACGTTTCACCTAGAAAGGGAGAAAAGTCTTAGCTTTAGGTTCTGTATGAATATTTGCAGTGTTAGTTCTAGAGTTTGTGGGTGATCATCTTTAATTGCTTTAAATAATCATAATCCAGGGAAGGGGAAAAGGAAAGGAAAGGGAAAAGGAAAAGTAAGAAGGAGAGGAAAGGAGAGGGAAGGGAAGGATAGGAGAGGGAAGGAAAGGAAAAGAGAAGAGCCTCTGATGTTTTTACAAGAAAGACTGTGTGCAGTTACATCCAGAGACCGAAGTAGTGGCTGAGATGTAAAGATTTGGCTGGAACATGGAAGGGAATGGATTTGGCTCAGCAAGTTTGGGATGAAGCAGAGCTGTTTCTGGAAAGCCACTGCAAGTGTCAGTCTGGACACTGGCAGTCTCTGCACCTGCTGAAGGACCAGTGAACACCCAGCAATAACACCAGTTTCCACTGCTCCATCTTTCAGCTGCAATAGGAACAGCACAACTCTGGGTTTCAGGAGATCCTGCTGATGGCAAAGTAGGAGAGGATGGAATAGGTCCTTATGAGTGTTTTCTGTGGCTGTTTACTTTTCCAGAGGATCATTTTAATTCAGGGCTGTCCCTTCAGGTTTCTTGGTACTCTCTAAAGAGCCAAGAGCTGCTTAGGATGGGTATCACTGCTTGCTGCTGCTCCTGTGCTGACCTCCACTCAAATAGCGAGGGGAAAGTGTCCCAGCCTAAGGCCTCATTCAGAGGGAGGCTCTGAACTTTAGAAGCATCCCTCACCCTAACAGCAAGCTGACTTTCAATCCTCTGTCTGAGCAGCTCCAGACTTTCTGGGGTTTGAAAACCTCCCTTCAGCTCTGATCTTTGGCCCAGCTCTTTAATGAAAATGGAAAACTGCAGCTTGAGCCTCAGCCTTCCTGAGGAGCAGCCTGTGCCAAACCCAATGAGCTTGAGATAAAAGCAGATTTGCAGGACACTCTGTCCTGTTTCAGGCAGAGGTCAGCAGGAGTTTTGAGCAGAGTGGGACTGGCTCCTCTAGCTGGAAACTTCTCGCCTGGCCTCTGGACTCCATGGCCACTGGGGTTTGAGACTGACGCAGGTGCATGCCGAGGAGGGAGGCATTTGTTTTGCTCCAAAGAGGATGAGGGAAATCACAGATTTTATGTGCTCACATTTATTTTTATTTTCCCCTTCTTGAGCAAAAAAAACCCCCAACCAACCAAAAAAGGAGAAGGAACCTCTAGAATGCCAAAATCTTGCCTTAACATTTCAGAGAAGTAAGTGTTTTCTAAACGCACGTCGCAAATGGCGCCGTAAATTCTCCCCCGTGGAAAGCTGCTCTCTGCTTTGGAACCAGGCAGGAGAAACTGACCTGGACAAGGTTACCTGCAGCAAACAGATAGGATTTCCAGCATGTATCACACCAAACAAATTGGAGCTAGGAATAATCTGTTTTCCATGCTTAGAGCAGGCTGAGCGAGCAGCTGAGGTCTGCGAGCGTGCTGCCGTCTGTACCGGTGCCGTTCCTCGATGTGGCAGCCCTCTTAATGAAATCTGGAAGGGAAACTGGAAAAGGAGGCACTGGATGGTAGATGTCAGCCCATTGCGTGATGGGCCATCATCAATCATCCACTGTCAGTTATTTCTGTCTCAGTGAGTAAGCCTTTATTTAAAGCATAAAGTAAGAATGTTGCCAGACCACAGGAACAAGCCCTGAGCTGTTTGCAGGTGCTGCTATTCACAGCTGCCAATTAAACCCCTGACATTTCCATAATGGCCAAGAGGCAAAGCATATGCACTTGATATAAACATTGTTGTATAAAAAATTAATCTCAGTTTATCAATTCTTCACTCTTGTTGGGGTTTTTTTTTGAGTTTGGTTGGGGTTTTTTTTCCTTCTGTATTTGTTTTTGTTTTTCTCCCAGGGTGACATACAACATCCTGCTTCACCTATTGTCTGCTTGCTGCAGAAAGAGAGAAATAGGAGTTGGAAAGCAGCCAGGGCATTCCTTTCCCCAGGACATATTGTAGATTCCAGTGGCTCATTTCAACCCTTAATTGGGGAGGGAAAGCACAGTAGTAAGGAATCCCACCTTTGGAAGATGCTGTGTGTGCCCCTTGCCCCCCAGCCGTGTGCACGTGCTCAGCTCCATCACCTCACATCCTGCCCTGGCCCTTGGCTTGCTACAAATGGGATGTTTGCTCTGGCAAGAGCTGGTCCTGAAGTTACCCAGCTCCTTCCTGTGGTTCTTTACTGCTACACCAGAATTGTGCCTTGCCTGGATCTGTAGAGAGACCTCTAGGAATATCACTTCTGGATGATCCATTTTCAGTCTCCCTCCTCTAGCTCTAAAAAAAGAAAAAGAGGGAAAAGACAAAAAGCCAAGCTACCAACCCTTAAAATATGAGACTGTGAGGACTTTTGATGTATACATGATTTTATTTTGGGCAGGAGGATAAAACCAAACCATTGTCAACTCAGCTTATTAAAGGCACTCAGCAGTGCTGCTGGGAGTTCACAGATGTGCCTGGTAAAATTGCCAGGGAGGAACTTTTCAGAGAAAATATTTTTGTGGGGGAAAAATAATTGATCTGTTTCTACAGAGAAATAAGCTGCCTAGTGTTGCCACCTGACATTTATAGTTTGGAGGACATAAAAGCTTTCAGAGGTGCCTTCACTTTTGGCTCTCATCTGTTTATAGTTCTTCAGGGGTGCCCTGATCTGTAGGTAGATAGAGGAGAAGAAAGGGCTGCATTCACACCCTCCAGGAGGCTTCCTCACACGCTGTTTGCTTTGCCCAATCTTGCTGCACAGTCTAGACAAGGCAGGACACTGAGAGGGAAACTGGGTAGCACTGGGGCGTTGTTGGAAGCTGTCATCTTCACTCTTCATGGTACTGAGGAAGATGACAGGAGTCAACCAGCAAGCTGCAGTTGTTATTTTCATGTGTCAGGCTTGTCTGGTGGTGAAACTCTGCACTGTTGGGTGGAATGAGTTTCTGAGACCTGTAGCATTCTGCTGACAGGATGTGTCTGGGGTTGGTGTTGGAGGTCTTGCTGGCATGTGTGCATTAAAGTAGATGTGCCAGAAGAGCTGTGCCAGTGTAGCTGCTCCTGGTCAGATGCAGATATACTGGGGCAGCTTTTGTTAGTGCAGCTGATTTGGCTTCAGTGAAGGTCCTGCCTTGGCCTCCTCCTTGCCATGGAAGTGTGTCTGTATTGAGCAGTTTCATACCTATGAATGTGCCTGAGACTTTGAAGTGTAGATTGATCTCTGCTCACTGTTCCATTTCTTGTCCACCTAGGTGCCTCATGAAGTTCCACATCACTTCAGATTTCAGGGATAGCTGTTGCTTTAGAGACCCAGGAGCTGGTTTGAACTCAGCTAATTCAGGTAATTTTCTAACACATTTCTTACTTTTAATGCATTTTTAGCCATTCAAAACCATTCAGTGCTTGAGATCCACAAAAGGGTAGCCTTTAGATATGCAAAAGGAATGTTACCCCAAGTAATGCTGCTGGTTTGCTTTCTTCAGACAAACCTGAAGGACCAAACTGGTTGAGATACCCAGGGTGGGTCAACTAACCTCCACATACCTCACCTCTTTCATTTTGAACAGAAAGTGTTATAAAGGGCTGGCTTAAAAAGGTTGAAGAGCACAATTCTTAGCATCAAAGGCTTCTCTGTGACATATCTTAGTGGCCACAAAGTGGTGTTTTGGCTTCTGGAGACTCAGTGTTGTTCATCATCACCCAAGCTGGAGGTCTGATTTGTGTACACTGATGTAAGCAGAAATAACTGCTGAATTCAGTGAGGTGATGCTGAAGTGCTGTCCCCTCTGGCTTGTCCCCTTTGCACTGAGCTATCAGGCAGAGGTAGAAGGCAGCTAACCCCCCTCAGGCTCAGTGCCTGTGCTCTGGTAGGGGTTACAGTAACGATAACGACATTGCTCCAGCTACCTCCACGACAAGGTAGAGTTGCCCAAGTTAGCTGTAAAGGAACCATTGTGGATCCTGGAGGCAGTCAAGATGAGACAGCAGAGATCACCAAGAGGACTAATTTACCCTGCTTGTTGGCAGTGCTTGCTCCATATGGGCTAATTTATCCTAGCAGAAAGCAGGCTCATTTATGGCCAGTCTGAGTACCTCTTGGCTGTGCTGGAATTTGCAGTGTAAACATCCTTTCTATTAAGTAAAAATATGGAAATTGGGATTTTGAAGGCACCTAGGGGCTTCTTTCAAAGGTGGTTTAAGAGGTTGCCACCTCCAGCAGTTTGCTTTGCACCTTCTGCTGAAGATAGTTTTCCCCATGAATCAGCACGTGAGATCACATGGCCACCTGGGAGCCTCTGGATCTCCAGCATGAGATTCTAGCTGAGGGCACTGGAGAGGATGTGCCTGCATGAAGAGACTGAAGGATAACTGCAGCAGAGGAGATGGATCTGTTGGTGTGGCAGAAGCAGCCAGACAGCTGGGGTGACAATGCTCCATGTTGCTCAGTTTAGAGCCTGTGCAGGTCCCATGGAAATGTCTTTCTCCTTTAGAGTGCAGCAGGGGCTGGGTACCTCCTTCTCCTCAAATCCTTACAAAAGGAAGCTGTCAGCAGTATTTGTCCTTTCAGGGTTGCAGGGATCCCAGTGTCACTCTCTGATCACCTACTGTAAAGTCTGATCCAGCCAAAGAAGCTGAAGCACAAAGCTAGCTTCCTAGCTTTCTCAGGTGCCTGAAGCTAAAGATGCTTTTGAATTAAGGTTTGCTTGTTCAAGCTTTGCCTCCATTTACTTCAAGGTAGTTAACACAGGTTAACATTTCTGATGCAAAGGGAGACCAGCATGTAGAGCAGGGTTTGGCAGGTGGAGACATCAAACCAGTACCAGTAGCTGTTCTTTCTTCTGCTGCAGACACCTGTGAGCTCCAGGCTTGCCTCTTGCTTCCCTGCTCCTGGGGCTGCCCAGCTAGGAGCTCCTGTGCTGGCCTTACTAGCCAAGTAATGCCTTTCATGCTGCTGGATCCCACCAGGAGCTTCATGTCTCCTGTGGTTGTCTTCATCCATGGCTAACTCACGTTAGCATTGGCACGCTTCAGATTGTGATGGGATGTTTCAAGTGTGGTTGGGTTTGTTGGGGTTGTTTTTAAAGGCTGAAACACACAAGCTCTTTTATTTCTCCTCTGCCTAGTAGGATTATTTCAGCTCCACACATGCAAAACCTCGTATTATGCAAGAAATTAATCATATCAGGGTAAAGTAGCTACTGAAAAATTGCCAAGCACCATAAACATCAGTCAGAATGCAGGCCAAGCACTTGTAATTGGAGCTGGAGGTTCATTGGAGAGATGTGTAACTTTTCATTATGGATTAGAAAGCTTTTCAAACAGAAAATGATATCTGAGAAGACTGCACTACCTAAAAGGTTTCAGTAAACACTGGGGGGGAAAAAAAAAAAGTGTTAAAATATGCTGGAGAGATCAATCATCCTTTATGGTTACATGCTCCATGTAGTTTCACACACATCCTCTGATAAACAATGTCCCACACACTCTGCCCAGAGCCATTCTTTTCTCCAGCACCAAAGCACCAAGGGCCAGAGCCTCGTTTGGTTCAAGTCAGCAGAGCTCTGCT
Source organism: Galbula dea (assembly GCA_013399015.1). NCBI lineage: Eukaryota > Metazoa > Chordata > Aves > Piciformes > Galbulidae > Galbula > Galbula dea. The sequence continues at coordinate 5,673 of VWZX01001062.1, read as the reverse complement.
GAGGTTGACTGCTTGCCATTGATTTATGCCAGCTGAAGATCTAGCCTGAAGAGTGACAAAAATGTAATTTTATGTTTTATTTATGGGTGTAAAACAATAGTGCTTCCAAAGCCATGACAATGGCTTCTCCAAATAGTCCTAAAGGGAGCAGATGTTCCATGTCGAGGGAGGTGTCTGAAATGCAATTGCAGACACAAAAGCTAATCTCTGTGGTCAGGGAAGGCATGGGCCCTGCTTTACATGATGAACTCAAATGGAAATCTTGGGGTTGGGGGGGTGGAGGGGGTTGTGTTCACTTAGTTCTTCTATTTGGGAGCCAGTGAGCATCCTTTGCATTGTTAGCCAGCTGCCAGGCACCTTCCAAAGCAGCAGAGAGTTGTGTCAACACCTGGAGAAGGTTGGACAGCCTTCACTTGTCTGGCCAGCACCTGCTGAAATGGTATTAATTTGGTATCAGATAGTTCTAATTAAGTGGTCACTTCACTGGAGAAATTCCCATCTGTTCCAGATGGAGCTGTGGGGAGAGAGATCATTCACTTTTATGGAGGGTTTTGCAATTGTAACATGTCTGTTTTCTTCCCATTTGGAAGGAAACCCAAAGCATGTTGAAATGCTCTGAAAAGAGAAGGGAGTGTCTGCCTCTGAGTCTCAGGCCCCAGACCTCTCATTGTCCCCGCTGCAGAAACTATTCCCCTTGTGGATCCTCTTCCCTTTGCAAATGCTAGAGCAGGAGGTCCTTGGCTGCTCTAAAGCAGCTGCCAAAAACTGGCTAGGGAGCTGAAAAGACGGTTGGTAGCAGCCCTACTTGCAGGAAGGCCACGGCTGTGGAAGCACTCTTCATCATGGGCAAGGAGCTGGCATCTTTTGACCCCTGTGCTGCACCCCCCTCAAAAGGAGAGAGCATTCAGTGCTTTGCCTCCTTGGCTTTCTGAGGCACAGGCAGAGAGCATGGTGAGATCTGAGCTCTTCAGAGGCAGGAAGCAGTAGTCAGCTGTGTGGTGCTGATTCACAGCAGATGAATTTTGGCCCAAAAAGTGTCAGGATGAGATTTTTCTCTCTGATCTTCTCTGTTCCTCCCCACACCCTCACGGTCAAATACAGTACATGGGGAACAGGAGAACAAGCTGTGCTTATCAGAGGCCAGCAGGGACATCTAAATTACAGCTCCAGAGAAGAGAGAGCAAGGGGAGCAGAAGTGGAAGGGAGTATTGCTGCATTCTGTGAAGAGTAAGAGAGGGAAATAAAGATACAGCCTGAGGAAGGCTGTGTGTGAGGAAGAGAAAGGAGCAGGAGCTGACTCTCTTTTCCTAATTTAGCTGGAAATCCCAGATTTGAAGAGTGATTTTGTTCTGAAGTAGGCTGAGGACTAGTCTTAAATCCTCTGTGAACCAAAATTAGAAAAAGAAACCTAAGGCTAAGCTGCAAATAGGATGCAGGGAACACTGAGACATGTAATTCATGTTTCGGCACAGCTTTCTGCTAATTCATTTGAGAGATCTGGTGCATCTTCATTGTAATGCTTTTCAACACAACCACCAGAGCTTCCCATTCTAGAAACATCAAAGCAGGAGCTTCCAAGGTTATGAAAATGCTCAATTTTGAGTTAGCCTCCCTGGGTAAGATGTTAGAAGAGTTTCTGTTCAGAACAGCTTTATGTTGTTAGGCATGGCCCTTCAGAGCCACTCTGAACAAGGGTAGCTCTTGCACGTTCACGTCATGTGATGGGAGAGGGCTTGGTAGCCACACCAGACCTTCTCTGGACTCCCTTAGAAGCCTCCCAGCAGGGAAACAGGCACTTGGGGACACAGTCTGACCTCTGCTTTAGGATGACCTAAATGAGGCCCCAGAACTGTCCTTTTTTTATGTAGTTCTCTTATCAGCTGAGAGGTAGCCTAGGGTGAGGATCACCCAGGATCAGATGAACCCCACCCAAATATTCTTGTCTGTGGAGGTAGCTGCTGCATAGTATAGATTGTATATTGTGGAAAACCAGTTCACATCTCTGGATGCCATATGGAGCCAAGTGAGAGAGAGAACATTTCTGTATTGGAGGGAAGTCACAGAAGTGTAATAAAATGCTCAAAAAAAGCCCTGGAAGGGTCTGGTCAGGAGGAAGCATGAAAGCACCTAATGTCTGCAACTGCTACGTGCAGGGAGGAATATTTTACATCCTTAATTGTCATCTGAAATGTGAAAACACAACAGAGAGAGAATAAAAAGACAGACTTTCCAGGGGAGTGAAGGAGAGAAGGTAGGTTGGGATAAAAGGGGAGAGTTATTTTCTTATCTGATGATCTGTTTAGTCTAGGGGGTGGTTTTCGGGAGAAGCAGTAGCCTCAGAGTTGGAGTCTTTTCCTACCAGAGGCTGGAGATGTACAATAGGCATCACTCCTCTCTAGGCAGAGGATGAAAAACCTAGGTCTCCAGATCTTATCCAGCCCTCACTTCATTCCCCAGGAATCTTTTCCACTGACTCAAGAGGGATTTGGAGCAGGTCCTCTAATTTTTTTTACCTCCTGTGTTAATGGCTGTCTGAAAGGACTTAGGACAAGACAGAGAGTTCAGCCCAAGAATGGCTCTTTCTGGGGCTGCTCTAAGGACAAGTGCAAGGCTCAGAAAATGACACAGCAGGAGGCTGGCAAATCAGAGAGACTCTTCTACCTCTGGGAGCTGAGTCAAGCTCTGAAATATCTTTACAGAATTAAATGGCATCGAGCTTGGGTGTCACTAATTCCCTTAAAAGCATCAGGAAACACTTCTGGAGCAGCAGCTGCGAGGGCAGCGTCATCGCTTGGCAAGGCTTCCCTCTGCCACAGCAGGGAGATAGCTCTGCACATCCAAGCTGCCTTTATGGCTGTTGCCCAGTGTTGAGAGGGGTTCTGTTGTGGCTAACAAAACACAGCTACATTTTAGATCTGATTGAAAAGAGAGGAGTGATAATAGAAGTGGGGGAAGACTTCAGTGTATGCCTGAGCGGTTGCCTTTGCCTGTCTCCAGCTTACCTAACGGCAAGCCTCTCCTCAGCCTCCACTGCTCTAATTAATTTGACAGGACTGGAAACTTGCTCTTCCTGTTCACACTTATTATTCATCTCTTCAGAATGCCCAGTAGGGAGTATGAAGCACAATAAAGCAGTATTTACCAAATCCCTCCATGCTAAATACACCTTTTAAGCTGACTCTGCACAATGCCAGCAGTGAGAAGGGCACTAAAAGAAGAGACTAAAGGGCAAGCAAAGGGAAAAAACACAACCCCCCAACATTTAGTAGAGCATCCTCTCTTTATGCATGGCTAGCAGGTCATAGGCAAGGAAACTCTGTCTTTGTGCCCTCCTCCCCCCCCCAAATTCTACAGTAGGCTCTGGGGATCACAGCTTATTCCTATTGTATCTGAAAGCTTTGCTGTGGCCAAAGCAAATGACAGAGCGGTCATAGTCAATAGGAGATGATGTTGGTTCACAGGAGGCACTGGCTAGTTTCTTACAGGCATATCTTTTAACCTTTCATCACCCAAATGAGAAACATCCTAAGAGAGCCTAGAAATCCACGTCTGAGAAACCTCACATCTCATCCACAAATCTCACATCTGAGAAAGCCATTGGAGACAGGAACTCAGGAACAGGTAAGTAGAGATCAGCCTGTGGAGAATTAGGAAGTGTTTTGAGAAAACACTGAAATTGAATGTTAGCTTTCCTTTTTTGGGTTCCCCCCCCCCCTTCTCCTGGCAGAAAGAGACCTTTTGCAAACACACAGGGTGACTGAGGAATTTAGATAGTGAAACACACTGATTTGCACACGCTAGGGAGGGAACTCAGGCACTTCACATTTGAAAAGGGAAAGAGATTTTCAGCAGCAAGTTACCCCTTGGGTCCTGGACTCTAATCACCAGCTCCCTTTGCACCTTTCTGCCTCCATAAATCTTACCTCAGGTGCAGCTAAAGGTGGGGTATTCAAAGGAGACACTTGGGGTTATTCAGTCTGGAGAAGAGAAGGCTCCAAGGAGACCTTCTTGTGGCCTTCCAGTGTCTGAAGAGGTCCACAAGAAAGCTGGGGTGGGACTGCTTAGAAGGTCAGGTAGTGATTGGACTAGGGGGAATGGATGCAAGCTAGAGGAGGGCAGATTGGATATTAGGAGGAAGTTCTTCACTGTGAGTGTGGGGAGACACTGGAACAGGTTGCCCAGGGAGGCTGTGGAAGCTCCATCCCTGGAAGCTTTTAATGCCAGGCTGGATGGGGCTGTGGGCAACCTGATCTAGTGGGAGGTGTCCCTGGCAGGCGGGGGGGTTGGAACTAGATGATCTCTAAGGTCCTTTCCACCTCTGACAGCAGCGTAGGGCAGCCCTCTCCAGGCAGACCCACACCAGCCCTGAATGCACTAACGCTAACACCAGAAGGGGGGGGCAGTTTGTTTCCAGCTTTTTGCTCCTCACCTCCCCACGTTGCTTTGTGTGGCATCCAGCCAGGGGTAGATGCCACAGCCCACAGGTCACTCACAGGCACATTTCAAAGATGTGTGAAGAAAGGAGCAAGCATTCAGGGGGATTTGTTTGGAGGCACCTGTGAAAATGGAAACCAAGTAACTGCAGATAGGTGGCTTGGGAAATGAAATACTTCCAACCTCTGAAAAATCTGAGGCTTAGATTCCTGACCTGCTTCTGAAAAATTTATGTTGAGTCATTTTTGCTAGATCCTGAACCTCCTTATTCATGTTGGAAAGGAGCAAATCCCAACATGTTCTGTGGACAAGCATCCACACACACAGAGGCTTCCTTATTCTCTTCATTCTTTGCTCTTCTCCATTTATCCAGTTGTTGGCCTCTTGAAAATTTAACCCTGATGCCTTTGGCAGTCACAGAGATCTTACACTGCTGTGACATTGTTCAGCCCTGTAGAGGTGTTTGGGGTTTACAGGAATGCACTTCGCTGGACTTGATGCAAAGCCTAATGAAGACAAGTAGGAGACTCTTGCCAGTTCAGTTGGGGTTTGGATCAAACCCTCATAAAGAGAGGAATGGTTGGATTGTAGATGGAGAAACAGCTCAACTCCTTCAGGCATAGCCCCTCTCTGAATTGCCTGGAGGAAAACCCACCCTAAACAGATTGAGTCTGTAAAAAACCCTCGGATAACTGGGAGGAGAATGGCTCCACTGACTTCAAGGGGAAGTGCTGCAGGAGAAAAGAGGTGTGCTGGCATTGGCCTTTGCTATGTTACATAAGAAAGATGGCTCTTGAAACTAATTAATCCTTGAAAAGATCAGCTGACCCATCTCATTGTTAGCAATACATTTTTAATTATTCATTTTAGTCAAGCATCATTTGAACACAAGTCAATTTGCAATTTCATTAGAGTACAGAAAAGGCCTGGGGTCTGTTCCTGCTAAAAATGGGGGAAAAAAAAAAAGGAAAAAGAAAAAAAAAAATCTCTGGCAAAATTTCATAAAGGATGTTAATCCTCTAATTAATTTTATGTATCGAGCAAGAATTAATGTGTCCTGCTATTTAAGCAGAAGTCATCTTGCCAAGAAGTGCATTTTGTCATAGCTTCCCCTCCAGGAAAACCTCTTTACAAGCTTTGTGGCAAAACACCCTGGCAACTAATGACTAGCTTTGAAGCAACATTCACAGACCATTTGCTTTGATGACATTTGGAGCTCCCCCCCTCCCTGCCTTCCCT